>JAJOZX010004748.1:0-354375 GCA_023014485.1 Bathynomus jamesi
TTTAAAATACGTCGTCTAAGTTACTCGGTTGAGAGGATATAAACAAACACAAAGTTAAGGAATTGTTGGGGAACGAAATAAGTTACGGAACCGAACAGCGGATCAGGGTAAAACTTAAAAAGTTACGATAATGTTACACATTGAATTCAATGTTATATAAAGGTTATGCTAAAAAGTGAATTGATGCGCATTATATATGTAAATTTTAGGAGTGTAGCCAAGCTGAGATCACCTGAAGATCAGGGCCCCAACCTTCTTTAGTTAGCTTTATAAGACTACTAATGAAAATATCACGACCTAACCTAACCAATCGTCAAGGGGGCGTACAGTTGACCCAACGATTGGTTAGGTTAGGTCTTGATATTTTCGTTAGTTAGCCTTATAAGGCTAACTAAAGAAGGCTGGGGCCCTGATCTTCAGGTGATCCCTAAGCTGCTTCCTGCTTCCCTCAAAGCAGTGATAACATTGTTATAATATTCATTAATATGAGTAAAATGAACTAGTTTAGAAAATTAATTAATTTATCTCCGGCAACAAGCGCAGATATCATATACCAAACGGAAACACTTACGTAACCAGAGCTGGGCAATAAATACATTGAATGTATTTAAATACTAAATACTAAATACATGGGAGAAATGTATTTAAATACTAAATACTAAATACATGGGAGAAATGTATTTAAATACTAAATACTAAATACATTTTACGAATGTATTTAGATACTAAATACAAAATACATCAATTGTATTAAATACATTTGTAATACATTTTAAATACATACAATTTGCTTGTTGAAGCCATGACACGCACACGATAAAGAAATCAACCGCTTTCGACTAAGAGTGGCACACAACTGATTGAACTGACACGTTGAAACATGAACCATGCTGTACTACACTGTCGACGCGTCGTACTGTGCTAGTACAGAACGTGTATTAAACCAGTAAAAGTATTTACATTTTTATATTTGAGTATTTAAATACATTGTATTTAAATACTCATTAAAGTATTTAAATACTATATTTATAATACATGAAAAAACAATGTATTTATAAATACAGTTCTAAATACACAAATGTATTTAAATACGTATTTAAATACAAATGTATTTAAATACTGCCCAGCTCTGTACGTAACTACGAAAAAGGCTGTGAAAACTACATCAGAGACATTGAAATAGCAATACAGAACTACAACATATACAGAGATGATAGATTTGCTAGAAAAAACGAGGCTGTTGCATTTACATGGAAAACACATTCACGTATGAACTGAAGGCAATCAAACAAACAGTACATTCGAAATTCTTATTTTAGAAATAAATGAACTGAACCTAGTCATTAATATTATAATTATAAACATGTACAAACCACCAAACACCACTAAAAGTGAACTCCAAGTCGTTACAATTGAAATACAAAACGTTAAAATCCACTCAAAACCCCAACACCAAATATTTAATTTGTGGGATTTTAACTTTCCATTCAACATGGAGAAAATTGACGAAGGTACATATGTTGAGAAGTTTCATGTGATATTACAAAAGATGATAGAACCCAGGCAATAATACTATTAGATATTATGAGAACATCATGCCTCACCCAGGAAATTTGTGAACAAAATATAGATGTAATGTATACTGATTTTGCTAAAGCCTTCGATAGATGTGATCATGGAATTGTAGCGCACAAACTTAAGCATACAGGAATACAACTCTGCCCCACACGGTACAATATTAGCGTCCTTGCTGTTATAATAATGATTGCAGACATTGATGCAGATATTAATGACAATGTCGTATCGTGTTTCGTGAGTGAGACAAAGATATACAAGGAAATATCAAATGAAGGTGACAGAAAAACTACAAAACGATATCGAAACATTACTCAAGTGGGTGGAAGACAACAATATGATGCTCCACGAAGAAAAATTCTAACTTATAAAATAGGGTAACAACATGGTGCTACAGAATAGGGGGGCACAAAACACCAGAAACCAAGCAGTTAACACCAAACCTACGAGTTTGGGATCTTGGAGTAATAATGTCTTCGGATGCGGAAAAGTAATAGGAATTAGCCGGACGAACTTCCACAGCAGAAAAGCAACCATCATTCTAAAGTTATGGAAGAGTTTAGTCCTACCAATAATTGAGTATTGCTTGGTATTCACAAGCCCATACAGAAAACGAGACATTGGAAACATAGAAACCAGGTCCGGTGCTAGTGTCTCCGAGCAACTGATACAATGAGCAAACCAAACCAACCAACCAACATACAAAGAACTTTTACGTTTAAGATAGAGGAAATGAAAGATGAAGACTACTGGTCTCGATTACAATCACTGAAACTCTACTTCCTCGAAAGAAACAGCGAGCGATACACAGTAATATACTGTACATATGAAAAGTACTAGAGGGTTGTGTCCCTAACCTTAGAAATGAAGTAGAAACACAATGGAATGAGAAAGAGGCAGATTCTGTGTCTCAGCTGCGGTGGGACAAGGGGCCATGAAAATGAGAATGGAAAACACTCTCAGAATACGAGTCCCCAAAACTTTTTAATGTCCTGCTCAAAGAACTGAGGAATCTCCAACACATCAACCTCAATAATTTCAAGAACCAATTGAACAGTTTTTTTGTGCAAAGTCCCCCTGACCAACCATAGGTGGCTGTCTACGAGAGCAAGAGGAGAACGAAAACTGATTACCTCCAACACCAAATCCTGGAAATGAGGCGGGATACTAAAGATATCTAAAAGATATATTCTACATATATAAATAATATAATATATATATATATATATATATATATATATATATATATATATATATGACGATTATTAATTAAGGTCGTAAATAATTTGTCTGGTAGGAGAAGTTTCATTTTTCATTAAACCCTAATTTGTGAAGTAGGAAAAGAATTTTCATGATTCACTCTTTTTAAGCATTTTTTAAAATTAACTTTGGAAATTTGTTTTACTCCACGGTGGGGGGGAGTGAGTGGGGGTTTAAAGGAGACAGTGAACTCCTCCCCGATCCCCCTTCAATTTTCATAACCTCTTCAATTTATTCATAGTAGGAATTATTATACTTTCCTCGACAGCATTTTCATGCAAGTAACCGATTTGAAGTCTTTCTTCATTCTGGTTTTCTGATTATGGCTCTATATGAGCGACTGGGCATTTCATTCGTATTCTGTTAACTTAATCTAAACTTACTTAACCTAACGCAACCGGGTCTAACTCAAACTAACTTAACTGGGTCTAATTCATCCTAACTTAACCGTGTCTAACTTATCTTAACTTAACCGAACCTACCTCAGCTTAACGTAAACGGACTTAACTCAGCTCAATCTAACCTAGTCTTACCTTAACCTAAACTAAGCCATAGGGCACTTGTCAGCGAAATACGACCGTACGACCGTCGTCCAATAAAGCACTGCTATATATGAAGCGTATAGTTAGAGCAACCAGAACGCATGGTTAAATAGCTGCTAACCAACCCATGTCAATGGTTAATTCATCCCCAACTCACATGTGATGACTGCTCTAACCATTTATCTCGTATATAAAAAGAAACTATTATGGATCGGTTGTCAAATAGTTGACCATGTATTTTAGTTGTTGCAACCATGAATGTATTTTTTTGATGCATACTGGAAGAGAAAAATTATACGGAATAACAACATCGATCGACTTGAAATCGACATGTGGGCTAGATTAAGTCAGGTTAGGTTAGCATAGGTTAGGTTAAATTAGCATAGGCGAGGTTACGCTAGGTTAAGTTCATTTAGGTTATTTTTTTAAGAGTGACAATGTTATATCTTGTCGAACAAACGGTACGTTATATACATAGCGTACGGGCCAAGTAGCCTCTGGGGGGGGGGGGGTCCAAGGGATTGGACCCGATGGGCTAGGGACCCCCGTGGACCGACAGTCCCAATCCTAAAGATTGATCTAGCACCTCATGAGATAACCTTTTTAGAAGACCTAAAATATGATACTTCTAGGATTAACAATTTTGAGTCAATGATAGTCCTTCCTGCTTTTATATTTTAAAAATTATAAAGTGCTGCCATCTACGGTTAAAAGTTTTAAACATGCAAATAAACAATGGCAAGCTTTGCGTTTGTCTGATTTAGTTGTTAACTATCAAACTTTAATTGGTTTTACCAAAATATCCTTTGTCTTTCTTTCTTTCCTCTCCCTCTTCTCCTTCTTTATACGATGGACCCGACAGAGAGTATTGGAAGGCACGACTGGGGGGTTCATGGGTTCATGGAACCCCCGGACCCCCTGCCTCGTACACCCCTAGGTATATAACATCTACATGACGTACGTTTGTTCGCATACAGAACAATGTTCGGTTACAACAACCAAAATACATGGTTCACTATCTGCCAACCAATCCATAAAGGTTAATTCAACCATACGATGATTCCACAAACCGTGCTCATCAATGGTAACAAAAAATGGTTGGCAAATAATTTGGTTGCTCCAATCAGGTATCTTTCTCGGTGGAATAAAAATATTAAACATTTTTGTATATAGTTTACTTGTTTCTTTAAAGTTACCACTTAATTAAACTCAACCAAAAAATTCTGTTTCTCCGGACTGTATACCTAAATAAACAGTCAGGCTTCAAAGAGAAATTTGATGCTGTACACTCAATCTATGTGCATAAGCACGTTGAGAACTTAAAAGCCCAAAGTCTGTGCCAGGGTACTGTTTGTCGGACAGTACACATACAGAGAGAGAGAGAGAGAGAGAGAGAGAGAGAAGAGAGAGAGAGAGAGAGAGAGAGAGAGAGAGAGAGAGAGATTTGAATAGATGTAATGCTAAATCAAATTATGCATTTCTAAAATTGTTTTATGTATAAAATTTATGCGAAAAAGTTACTTATTAACGTTAAAATACAAACAATAACTAAACGCCTATAAATTATGAAACAAATAATTAAAAAAAAAAAAAAAATTGCAGTATAGAGGAGATAGGCACAGACTTAATTATACGAGTATTCAGATATTATTTGTAATATCAACGTTCTGTAAGTTTTGTTATTTTTTAAACAATAGTTCAAGATCGACCCGCGTTCCACCCTTCTGCACCATCCCGCCTCATAATGGGGAAATTTTATGAAGGAGAGTGTTGCTTTCAACGTTCATTTTGCCTTCATAGCTAGCCAGCTACGCGTGACTAGTCAGGGACCTTGCGGAGAGTTTGTTTACATATGTGCATCGCAGGAATGTACTTTTCACGCATGGCAAAACGATTCGATTTATTCATCGGATACAGAATCGCTTTCAGCACCATCAGGAATCGAACCTCCGACCTCAATTTCTTCATTTCGCTTACAGGGAAATGGTGTTATCCTTGAATCACGGATTCTAGCGCATATTTATGTAATGTTCTTCTTCTTCTAAATCTATAAACGATGATGTAAACGAACAATAAACGCTGCTACGGCACTGAATATCTTTTCATTATATGTACAGGGTGTTTCAAAAGTTCAGAACCATAAGAAATATTTTTTATCTCTCTCTCTCTCTCTCTCTCTCTATTATATATATACATATATATTATATATATATATATATATATATATATATATATATTGAAAAACTAAGTATTTCTATGAATACAGGATGTTTCAAAAGTCCGGAATCATAGGAATATTTATTTTTTTAATTATATAATATACGGTATATACTCGTGTATAGGTCGAGTTTTTAAGACTGAATTCTTAGGCAGAAATTAGGGGATCAACCTATATAAGGGTAACATTTTCGTGGGGTTGAAATCCGTGCACGCTGGGGAGGGCTAGGAGCTACTGTTAGCTTCAGACATGAAAAATATTTACCATTTAGTACCAGTAAACAATGAAAACATAAAATATGTACCAATTATTAAAATTACAGAATGGTAGCACAGGATGATATAAAACATAAAATAATACATTTTTTAAATGTTTATTTATAGAAAGATACATCAATTTTTGGAAATGAATTTTATATGCCATAAAATATGGTACTTTATCACCCTAATTTGTTGTTCCACTACCCTCAACAACTGGGGTCGACTTATACACGAGGCATATGACAAATTAATGATTTCTTGGCCAAAAATCAAGGGTCGATCTATACACGAGATCGACGTATACTCGGGTATATACGATATATAGACATTAAAAATATTTCCTGTGCTTCTGGACTTTTGAAACACCCTGTACAGTTAGTTATACAAAGGAATACAAAGGACACCAAACAACAACAGACTGACTGGTCCCTAAGAGGCTGTCTGTTAAGAAGGAAGGTTAAAAGAAGTAAGAAAATTTAAAGACGAGTGAAAGTTCTAAAGCGAAGCAGAGTAAAGAGATTGAAAGAAAGGAAAAAGAATTAAAGATAAAGTGAAAATTTTAAAGCAAAGAAGAGGAAATTCGAGTGAAAATTCTTCGATACTTCTACACGCAAATAAATGCTTCTAACTCGGGGTTTAAGGCAAGATAAGTATCTAGTCTCCTTTTGAAAGGATTCGACCGAATTACTTTGAACTACGCTGGCTGGCAATCCATTCCACAAATTACTCGTACTTATACGATTGAAGAAAAAATGTTTAGCTTCATTAGAAATAAAATGTTTACGCACTAATTTCAGACCATAACTGTCAGTTCTATCTGCATTTTTTAACGTGAAATATATTTTGGCGTCGACATTATCAAAACCTTTAATCATTTTAAATACCTGGATTAAATCTCTTCGAATTCGCCATTTTACGAGTGAGAATAAGTTTAACGTTTCTAAACCGGCAGCGTATGATTTGTTTCTAAGTCTAGGAATGAAATTAGCAGCCCGTCGCTGCACTCTTTCCATTATGTCTATGTCTTTTCGTAAATATAGGGACCAGAACTGAACGCAGTATTCCAGGTTGGGGTGCACGAAGGAATTACATAATGTTAGCATTGTTTTCTCCGACTTAAATTCAAACGATCTACCAATAAATCCCAAGATTCTACTCGCTTTTCTGACCGCTTCGATACATTGCTTACTCGGTTTAAGAGTGTCGGCAACAATAATACCTAAATCTTTCTCTTCCGTAACACTCGTTAGTGTCTTGTCGCGCATAAAATACTTTTCTTTAACATTGTTTCTACCGATATGCAACGTTTTACATTTATCTCTATTAAAAGTTCATTTGCTAAATTTCCGCCCATTCGAGTAATTTATTAATATCTTCTTGAATCTGCAAATGTTCTGCCGCTGATTTTATTCGTCCCCCTAGTTTGTTATCATCCGCAAATTTAAAAATTATACTCTTAATTCGTATGTCGATGTCATTGATTCAAATAATAAAAAAACTGATCCCAGAACTGATTCCTGAGGCACGCCGCCTGTTATACTTTTCCAGTTAGACGCTTTGCAATTAATGACCACTCTTTATTTACGTCCACTCAGCCAATATTTAATCCATTTGAGAATATTACCATCAATTGCGTGAATATGAAGTTTAGCTAGTAAAATAATCTATGTGGCACTTTATCAAACGCTTTTTGAAAAACGAAATATATAATATATACTGTTTTAGTCTAGTCATATATAATATATATATTTACAATATCATTAAAGAAATCGAGCAGATGAGGAAGACAAGGACGATTACGTCGAAAGCCGTGTTGAGAATCTTTGATTAATTTATTAATTTCTAAATGATTAACTATTTTGTCCTGAACGACCTTCTCCATAAGCTTACCAACTACTGAAGAATAAAGAATGTCTTTCCCGATGCGAAATGAGAATCTGAATCCTTGAGGCAGGCGGAAAAAAAGAGCGCAGAGAAATTAATCAGTCAGTGGAGAACAGTTTGTCATAGAGAGAGGGTCTTACACAGTACATCAGAAGATCGATTTTGCCCTCCCTTGTCATTTTTATTTTAATATTTCCACTCAAACCCGGAGGAAATGGAGCCTACTTTTAAGAACTTAGGCTAGTAAATTTAATTCAATTCTCCTCTAGGGCCTTCGGAAAGGTAATTTCTCTTCAGGACCAAGGCCTACTCATGTCCCGCCCTAGACCATATTCACCTTTTTCCCTAGGCCTATTTGATTTCCGATTATAGCCTATTCCTCTTTATTAATTGTATAACGTAAGTTTAATTTAATTTATTCTGTAAACGAATTTCATAAAAAAAAACAGTTGAAGGTATATTCTGAATTATTACGGTAACCAGTATCACTGAGCTGAGGTTGGAGTAAGTACGATTGGTTTGGAAAACATCTTCGTGTACGCGCTATCAGACGTGCAGACACTCACCCACGAATGGTTCAATGCAATGGACGGGTCACCATGGATGCCACACCGACCCCAGGGGCCACCGGGGGAAGGGGCGTCATCTCGGGAGAAACCCTACACCCAACATGGTCATATTATTTTTCCCAACTCGTAATGATTTATTGCTGAATTTTGAAATTTTGCGGTCTTTTTCCATAGATTTTTATTTTTAATGATTTTAATGATTTTAATGACTCGTAATAACTTTAATGATTATTGAAAAAACTTTTTTGACTGTATAGAAATCACTCAAACAATCTACAAACGTCTTTCCATAAATTGAAATTGCATAGATACGAAATAATTTACGAATCCCCTTCGTGTTTATCGTTTCCAGATTGTTTATAAGTAACTCTGGAGGTCAAACGAACTGTGCTTAACCCAATTTCGCCTAACCTAACCTAACCCAACCCACAGGAGTATGGATGGAAAATTTTTATATTCGTAATTTTCGGGAAGGGGGAGCGGGGGTAGGGTGAGAAAGGCGATTCATTGCTGCAACAATTCATTACCGAATTTGCCTTGAAAGGAAGATCGTTTTTACCTATATATATATATAATATATATATATATATATATATATATATAGTATGAGAGATATTCTGTATAATAAAATTCTGTATTAATAAAGAAAAATATACACAAAATATATATCTTTGTTCCTTAATGAAAATATGTATTTAGTATTTGTAAAATACAGATTAAAAATATCTATATTTATATTCAGCTTCTGCCAGAATTGTTCATTCTGACGAAGATCAAGCTTGCCACTCCACCTAAGACCTACAGTTTAACGTGGAATCCGAACCACGCTCCACCAGCAGCCTCGTGTCTTAACCACTGGTCTACCCAGGGTACCTCTTTATCTACCAACCAATTTTTTTTATTGTATGGAAGGGTGAACAGCTGGGTTTGCTGCGCGCCGCGCAATGTCAGTTAATATATATATTAACCGACATATATATGTAGTGACCAACTGAAGATGCAGAGACGTTTGCAAAATACCTTAGCAATATTCCACCAACACAATTAGCGATATAACTCATCAAACCAAACACGATCAAGATGACGTCACACAAGCACGACTAAGATGACGTCACATCGCGAGGATTCACTCAAGGCATGTCCTCATGCCTTGCCTCACGCTTCAACTTCGTTAAAAGGACTTCTGGACGAACCTTGACTTCTCTCCCTTCGAACACCAGCTTTAATGACCCACGAGCTACCACCATGTAAACATCATTCGTGCAGGCCCCATTTTGGCCTGGTGTCATTCACCTAACTTTACATAAAGACTAATCATTTACCTCGCGCATTATTATTTCAAATGTATACATTATTGCAACTGTAAACGACAGGTTTCTGTCTAATTCATAAATCATTTAATTTCGTGTAATCATTATTGCAACTGTAAACGACATGTTTCTATTTCATTCATAAATCGTTATTTTGTGTAATAAAGGAAGAAAACTCATTCTCTCAATCACCCTAATTAATAACTTAATTAATAACATTCTTTGATCTGAAAAGATCTGGTGACCTCGGCCCAAGCATTTAACTATCATTAACTATAAATAACAATTACTTATAACTGTAATTATAGTACCGATTTACGCATCAAACATGGCTACAAACTGGCCATTAAATCTGCATAATAAATTGATACTATAAATTTACTTGTTGTGAACAGACAAAGAAACAGACAGAGAAACGGACAAAGAACAGCCAAAGGAATTCTTTCCACCGACATTCTCAAACATCTTGGAATCATCAAGAGTCGAAGAACACACGTGGTTTTGTCAAGGACAGAGAAACAACAGGACGCTTGTAGGCGTCTCAAAAAGGCCGCGAAACTTAGCGTCTCACGAGGTTATAAACGGCTGAGTCCACCGATACCCCCTCTCACGCCTCTCTCAGCAGTCTTCACTTCTCGTCTTGGTCGTCACGTCTCACTCTCAGTCTTCGTCAGTAACAACACTCGTCAAGCCACCCGCTCTCCGGCCTTCGCCGAGGAGCGGCCTGCTGTTTCCTTCAAGTCTTCGGTCTATCATCAAATAAGGCCTTCTACAGACCGCCTGCAGAAGCAATCCTTCGAAACCCAGCGCCGTTCGACTTCAGCCGGCCTCAGTCCCTCAAACAACATCTCAACACAACACGAAGCGAATCAACACTTGAGGCGACATCCTTCTGACCCTGGTTTAACTCATCCTTCCCCTCAAGTCGATCGGCGCCCGTTCAACAAGCTTCAATAGGCCCCGCTACCGGTCTCAAGGTCATCCTCGACGTGCGAAATACAGGACGTTCAACTTCACCTCGGGCCTACATTCTGCAAGGTCAACCTTCATGTATCACTTTATCTCCAGAGGTATTCCGCATTTCGGGCCTACAGTCTACAAGGTCAACCTTCAATATCTCTTCCATCTCCAGAGGTATTTTAACATTGTCGGTAAGCTCTCTGTGCCTCGTTCTTAAGCAATTCTCGTGAAGCCTACACAGTGTAATCGCAGACCCGCGTTTTAGGTACACCCAAAAGTGTTTCAATACTGTTCAAACTAACTTTCTCGTTAGCATTGCAGTAGGCCTATTTCAAGTGTCATTCCAATACCGTAATTTTGTATCACACCGTTATTGTATTCTTTCATGTAATCCATTTTTACTTTGCATCCGTTTGTTTATATGATCTTTTAAGCATTTCATTCTTGACGGCCTAACCCATTTACCATACCGATCGTCAGTGCATTATTTCTATTATCATTCGGCTGCATCATTTATTCTATGTTCCATTTCTGCATATCATTAGCCTACCTAAATTAGTGTGTTACTTAACAATTAATCTGATAACCATTTCCTTATTTGCTAATCCTTAGTCATCTTTAGCATACTATAAATGCCGTTATATAATTGTTAATCACCGTAAATACCTTCCTTGCCATGTTAATCACTGTGAACAAATAACTGATTTATTTTATTAATTAAACTCAAAACAACAACATGATTTTCCTAACCTTATTAATATTATTTGTTTGGGTGTAATCCAAGTTGGTGACCTCGCATCATTTCGTCTCACTCAGAAAGTAATTATAGTAAGCCTACATCATTGGCCACCTCAAACCGGTGATACCGTAGGACATTGTAAATTGTTGACTCCAGCTTTGTCATTAACAATCAAATCATTATCAATCATAATCATTATCACCTCAATCGGCTAATAACTAGGCCTAACATATATAATATATATATATATATATATATATATATATATATATAATTATATAATATATAATATATATAACTGCAATGACCACGCAGTATATTAATGTATAGAAACGACGTCGTAAGTATAGAGGAATGTTCTGCACACGAGGAAGAGAAATAACGAACAAATGAAAAATGAGGTCCCATTTCTATATATATATATATATATATATATATATATAAGCAAACAACCACAAGGAAAAGCGCTCGGACTTTGTGTTTCCTTTTCCTTGTGGTTGTTTGCTTATTAATAAGGTCACGTGTTATTTTGTGATTCTAGTGCATATATATATATATATATAGGGTGAACCAAATGTAGGTGGACAGTAAATGATAACGTTTATTTTGAGAATACATATTTAATTTTTTGTATACTATAATACAAAATAAAATTTAAATAAATTTAGTTATAATATTTAATATAATAAAACACAAACACCATAGTTATAATGAACACCATAGTTATAATATAATATAACACAAACCGTATTCAACCTACTGTCCACCTACTTTTGGTTCACCGTGTATATATATATATATATATATATTAGTGGTGGACCGGATATCCACATCCGCATCATTTTTAACATCCGCACTTCTGATTGCGGATGTTATGCGGATATTACCTCTAATAATTTATGCAATTTACAATTAAATTAGCTCATAAAGTAGCTTATAAGGCCCAGTCATGCACATTTCATGCAAAGTATTAATTATTAATGAACAAACAAATACAGTATATAAACCTCAAAATATAAATACCTGGTAACACAGAAAATTGAATGAAACTTGTTTCATTGAATTTTCTGTGGCTGAAACTCTTGAGAAAGTTTTATTTTTATCATAATGAAAACATTAATATTAATTTTAATTCTTATGCATTGCCTGCCATAATAGCAATATCACGAAATTTGAAAAATTATGTCATATATTCATAATTCTATATTATATTGATAGATTAACTAAATATCCGCATCCGCATCCGCAGATGTTGAAAAACTGACATCCGGTCCACCACTAATATATATACTGTATATATATATGGGAACCAAAACTGTTATCATATTTCAATAATTTACTGCAAAGGTTTCGGAATTTCTACTATCAGTGCTTCCATCATCAGTGTTTAATAAATTAATTAACCAAACACCGATAATTAATTAAATAAATTCCGAAACGTTTGCACAAAATTATTGAAATATGATAACTGCTTCGGTTATCATATTTATCATCAAACTGAGGTTTCCTCGGAACGAGATCTGAAATGAAATTTTATATATATATATATATTATATATATATATATATATACAGTATATATATATTAGTGGTGGACCGGATGTCAGTTTTTCAACATCTGCGAATGCGGATCTTTAATTTCAATATCCGCGGATGCGGATATGGATATTTAGTTTATCTATTAATATAATATAGAATTATGAATATGTGACATAATTTTTCAAATTTCGTGATATTACTATTATGGCAGGCAATGCATAAGAATTAAAATTGATATTAATGTTTCATTATGATAAAAATAATAACTTTCTCAAGAGTACAGAAAATTCAATGAAACAAGTTTCATTCAATTTTCTGTGTTACCACGTATTTATATTGAGGTTATATATTTGTTTGTTCATTAATAATTAATACTTTACATGAAATGTGCATGACTGGGCCTTATAAGCTACTTTATAAGCTAATTTAATTGTAAATTGCATAATTTATTAGAGGTAATATCCGCATAACATTCGCAGTCAGAAGTGCGGATGAGGATGTTAAAAATGATGCGAACGCGGATATGCGGTCCACCACTAATATATATATATATGTGTGTGTGTGTGTGCGTGTGTGTGTGTCAGAAGATAGCCTCCTTCTTTAGACAGCCATCGCTGATATGTGGGTAAACTCAGTATGTCGCTTCCGTGCACTGACAATGAAATTTATACTGCTGACGTCCACGGTTCTTCTTTTCAAACTTAATCTGACTGCGAGTTACGGAAAACAATTTATACCTTCGCTCAATGGCGTCCCTTCCCTCAATCCTTTGTGGGAGTGGAATGCTTCTCTCTCGGAAGGATATAAATGACGAGTTACCTTTTTCAGTCTTTATTTTAAGAGGATAGATTACTTTTAAGATCAGATTTCTTTTACAATGCAGAGTAATTAGAAAATCAAATCCTCAACACTACACTCGCTTAGGGAGGAGTTATTAACGAACAAACGACCCGAGCCGGACCGGCTAAGCTACCGGCTGCCCTTAGGGCGAGGCTTCGACTGCCCTCTCAAAGTGTTTGCACGTTGCCCTGGATAAACTCCCATGGTGCCACGTTTACAAAAGCTTCTTAAGGTTGCAAAGGTTGTCTAACAATGATATTAGCGAAAGAATTTATATAATTTTCGTTCTACATTTAACTTTCATGTGATTTATATTAGCCGAAAAGAACATTTAGAATTTAGTAGTCTCTCTTTAAGATTATAGATTTGGCACACTGGAGTCGTTAGGGTTAAAGAAAGAGACCAGATGATCCACTGGGGCATCGAGGCGAGTTATAAAATATTAAAAATTCAAAGATTAATACTTTAAGTTATGTAAACAGAATAATATCCTTAAATTTTAACAATTTCCACATAAAGTTCCACATAAATTTCCACATTAAATTTCCACACACACACACACACACACACACACATACATACATACATATATATTTTATATATATGATACACACAGACCGTGCATAGAACAAGGATACTTCTAGGAAAATTAAATCCACTATAGTCCGAATAAGTAATGGTAACTGACAAATACTATAGTTTTTTCTTTTTCATGATGCGAGCCCGCGTTGGGCAACGGGTCACTTGCGAAGAGTGACCCGTTGCCCACGTCGGGCTACCATCATGAAAAAGAAAAAAACTATAGTATTTGTCAGTTACCATTACTTATTCGGACTATAGTGGATTTAATTTTCCTAGAAGAGTTCCTTGTTCCATGCACGGTCTGTGTGTATCATAAAAAACTTCAGGGAACCATTCTGAGTTCATTCCCATCATGAAACGGACATGTTATGTGCCTTGAAAAGTGGACGCTCAATTCTGCCAGTTGAGGTTTAAGTTTTGGTTTTTGGCTAAAAATATAATAGTTACCCCTTTTTCTTTGATGTATTCAATCTGACGTGAAGGCAGCGAGTCTTTTGCTTATATTGAGGTTCTAAATGTAGCTGGGCTAGGCTGCTTTAAACCCTAGATCCTGTCCCAAAGCTGGATCCTATCTGCTTTGCAGATAACTGGTGAGGGAAGCTATATTTTTGGGACCTCTTTGCGAGTGACCCGTTGCCCACGTCGGGCTAGCATCATGAAAAAGAAAAACTATAGTATTTGTCAGTTACCATTACTTATTCGGACTATAGTGGATTTAATTTTCCTAGAAGAATTCCTTGTTCCATGCACGGTCGGTCTGTGTGTATCATAAAAAACCTCAGGGAACCGTTGTGAGTTCATTCCCATATATATATATATATATATATATATATATATATATATATATATATATAATTAGTGGTGGACCGGATGTCAGTTTTTCAACATCTGCGGATGCGGATTTTTAATTTCAATATCCGCGGATGCGGATGCAGATATTTAGTTAATCTATCAATATAATATAGAATTATGAATATATGACATAATTTTTCAAATTTCGTGATATTACTATTATGGCAGGCAATGCATAAGAATTAAAATTAATATTAATTTTCATTATGATAAAAATAATAACTTTCTCAAGAGTTTCAGCCACAGAAAATTCAATGAAACAAGTTTCATTCAATTTTCTGTGTTACCAGCTATTTATATTTTGAGGTTTATATATTTGTTTGTTCATTAATAATTAATACTTTACATGAAATGTGCATGACTGGGCCTTATAAGCTACTTTATAAGCTAATTAATTGTAAATGGCATAATTTATTAGAGGTAATATCCGCATAACATCCGCAGTCAGAAGTGCCGATGCGGATGTTAAAAATGATGCGGATGCGGATATCCAGTCCACCACTAATATATATATATATACACAGGGTGTACATAAAGTCAGGATCTATTTTTGTGAAGCACTTGGAAATTATATGGAATTCAATCATAAAATGATAAAGTGGTAACATTTATTAAATAATTAAGAGTAGGATTCGACGTGACGCCCATCAGTATCCCTGCACAGCTCAAATCGTTCCGCAGCATTTCTAAACACATTCTGGAGCATTTGCGGGGTTATGTTATCTGCAGCAGTTCGTATACGTGTACGTAAGTTTTCAAGACTCGTAATCTTCGTCTGATAGACGTGCGACTCGATAAAGCCCCACGCAAAGAAATCTAAAGGGGTTAAATCTGGTCATCTCGCTGGCCAAGGTCTGTTGCTTCCGCGTCCGATCCAGCGATTTGGAAAACGTCCATTTAGATAATCCTGAACAATTTTGGCATAGTGACAAGGAGCACCATCATGTTGATAGACGACGGTACTAACAATCCTATCCCCGTCATCTATCAACATGATGATGCTCCTTGTCACTATGCCAAAATTGTTCAGGATTATCTAAATGGACGTTTTCCAAATCGCTGGATCGGACGCGGAAGCAACAGACCTTGTGTTGCGAGATGACCAGATTTAACCCCTTTAGATTTCTTTGCATGGGGCTTTATCGAGTCGCACGTCTATCAGACGAAGATTACGAGTCTTGAAAACTTACGTACACGTATACGAACTGCTGCAGATAACATAACCCCGCAAATGCTCCAGAATGTGTTTAGAAATGCTGCGGAACGATTTGAGCTGTGCAGGGATACTGATGGGCGTCACGTCGAATCCTACTCTTATTTATTTAATAAATGTTACCACTTTATCATTTTATGATTGAATTCCATATAATTTCCAAGTGCTTCACAAAAATAGATCCTGACTTTATGTACACCCTATATATATATATATATATATATATATATATATAATTTTCAGCAAAATTTTTCTTCTATTTCTTTATGCGTGTTCGTTTATAACTTGATGCAGGAGGGAGTTACACCCCAACGTTTATTCAGCATTAGAATGTGGAAGTATACTATATTAAGACTATCACGGCTGACCTTTAAATAAATTTATTCAAAAGTTTTGGTTCAAATTTTAAGAGATGCATTTTAAAGCGATTTTTGGCAAGATCCAAAGTTTTGGCAAATCTCAAAAGTAAAAAAAAAAAGCTTTTTCACAGTCGCTCTTTTTGCAAGGCACTTTTTTCTATCTCAATTTTTCAAACTTGACCTTCGCGAAATGAGAGATCATCACGCGAAACCTTTGTAAGGTAAGGTATATATATATATACCTTACCTTACAAAGGTTTCGCGTGATGATCTCTCATTTCGCGAAGGTCAAGCTTGTCGCCCCTCCTCTCGAATTGGCCTGATGAAATAGTGAGTTTGATTCTTGCGCTCTCCACTTCACATAGCCGGGTACGCCCGGCTCATGGGGGATTGTTCTGAGCCAGGCATCTCGTATTCTTTTGAAGATTTCCACTGCAACTCCCTTCGTGTTTCTTGGGTCTTTAGGCAACTGATTAAACAGTTTTGGTCCTCTTATTACAAAACTATTTTCTTTCAGGGTTAAGGATGTGCCCTGTTTCGCCTTCAATTTGGGAATACGGCACATTCTACCGTTTCTACTGCCCACCGTTGTTTGGAGAGTTATAGGGTTCAGAGTAAGATTAGGGACTAGTTTCTCCATTATTTTCCAAGTGTAAATAATGGTGTATCTCTCTCTTCTCCTTTCCCGTGAGTATAGGTCTAGTTCGCGTAACCTTTCCCAGTAATTTAGTTCTTTGCACCCATTAATCTTGGCTGTGAAGCTCCTCTGGAGCTCTTCCAGCTGTCTAATGTCTTCTTTTTCATATGGGGATGTTAGGACCGAGCAGTATTCCAATTTGGGTATTATCAGGGTTTTCAGTAGAGGAATCATTACATTCCTATCCCTTCGTTTAAAGGTTCTCAATATCTGTCCCGTTATTCGCTTTGCTCTGTTTACTGCTATCTTATTTTGTGTCTCAAATTTCGCATCATTTGTCATTACAACCCCTAAATCTTTTGCTCTGGGATTTCTTTGAATTTCCTGTCCATTTGGGGTATAATATTCCATGGATTTTAGGTCTTCTCTGTTTCCGTAGCGTAATAGCTGAAATTTCTCGGTGTTAAACTTCATATTGTTGTCTTTCGTCCACTTGTAGATTCTGTTTATGTCGGTTTGTAGGGATCTTATGTCTTCTGGGTTTCTTATTTTTCTACTGATCTTTGTGTCATCCGCAAAGGATGTTACTGTGCTGTCTCTGGTAACTTCCTCATCTATGTCAGTTAGCATGATTATGAAGAGTAGTGGAGCTAATACTGTTCCTTGTGGTACTGAGCTGGACCTCTGATTCTGATGAAGATACTCCTTGTACTGTAACGACTTGCCGCCGCTCACTAAGGAAATTATATATCCATTTCCCTACTTTTCCTGTTATTCCCATATATTTCAGTTTATGAATTATGATTCCGTGGTCCCCCTTGTCGAACGCTTTAGCAAAGTCTGTGTATAGTACATCATAGTTTTAATTACTTTCCAGTGAATCAATAATGTTGTTGTAGTGTTCCATTAGTTGTGATAGGCATGATCTGCCTGACCGAAACCCGTGTTGGTTATCATTGAGTTTTTTCCGAGTTTCCAAAAAGTCATAGGTTTTCTGTCTAACTATTCTTTCAAATATTTTAGTGAGATGGGATGTAAGCGATACTGGCCTATAGTTTTTGGCCTCGGATCGATCTCCTCCTTTATACAGTATATTGGAACTATGTTCGCGCTCTTCAGGATGCCCGGTATTTCTCCCGTGTCTAGTGATCGTCTCCGATATATATATATATATATATATATATTATATATATATATATATATATATATATATATATATATTGGTCTGCGGATCATCAATTTGATGTGGCCAAGAAAGTAGGCTTACTATAATTTATGAATTAAATTGAAATGAGTAATTAAGGTCACCAGCTTGGGGATTACAACCCAAACAAACAATATTTAATAAGGAGAGAGAAATTACTTTGTTGTTTTGTGTTTAATTAGGAAAATAAATCAATTATTTGTTCACAGTGATTAACAATTCAATAACGGTATTTATACTATGCCAAAGATGACGGATTAATAGCAGTAAGAAATGGTTATACAGTCTAATTGTTAAGTAAGTACACTTATTCAGGTAGGCTAATGAGATATGCAGAGGTGAACACAGAATAAGTGATTAAGCCAATAATAACTGAAATAATGAAAGTGCGGTGTTGTTCAGTAAATGGACTAGGTCAGTGAAAAATGAAATGCATAAATGAGCAAATAAACAATCGGATACAAATACATTAAGATAACTGAATACGGTAAAATAATTGTACAGCCCTATCGCAGTCGTAATGAGAGAGTTAGTTTGCCGGCTGCTTGCGTACACTTTTGGGTATAGCTAACTATAGCTTATTCGCGAGGCTGCGGTTACACTGCGTAGGCTACGCAGGAATTACTTCACACGAAGGCAAAGGTAGGCTTGTGACTTATAGCCTACTAGAAGGTTTACGGTCCTGGGCTTCGAAGGATTGCTTCTGCAGGCGGCCTGGCCTTACCGGCGAGAGGTTGAGTGTTGAGGGCCGGTAGAGACTTGTTGAAAAGGGGGCCAACGGAAACGCCTGCAGCAGTGATGTTGCTTCTTGCTGGATGAAATTGTAGAGGGCCTTACTTGATGATAGACTACGTGTATGCTCGATCGGAGCCTTGAACAAACGGTGGGCCGCTCTCCGGCGAAGGCGGATGGGTGGCGTGACGAGTGGTGCTACTGACGAAGGTGCTGAGAGTGAGACGTAACACCAAAACGAGAAAAATGGCAAGTGAGAATGATTTGAGAAAGAACCTGCATTTTATAGGCCTTGGTGACGTCTTCTGGTGGTCGTTTCGGGAAATACCACAAAGTCTGATTCCTCTGTGGCCTGTTTCCTGCCCACGTGTATAGCCTTTGTTTTGAATCCATGATGTTTGAGAACGGCGAGGAAAGGATTTCCGGTCGGCCTCTATATACAGGGCGTCCCAAAAAATGTATACACACTTTAAATAATTATAAAGGCAGTGTTTATTAAAATACATTTCATTTTCAAAATGTAATAGAATCTACAGACATTATTTAATTGTTTTGTCAACGCCTGTTTTCAAACTGACGTCCGTTCTGGTCCAGGCACTGCTGATAACGCGAAGCAATGGAATCGCAAACATCACGAAACATTTCGTTTGGTATTTGTGTGCATTCTCGTTCAATGGCTGCTCTCAATTCAGCGACTGTTGCAGGTTTTATAGCGTAGACGTTGTCTTTTAAGTCCCCATAAAAAAAAGTCTAGTGGTGTGAGGTCTGGTGAACGCGGAGGGTATTCTACGAAACCCCTTCGTCCAGTCCACATCCACATCGTGCCAAGTACCACTCGCAATACTCCACTCTTCGGTCCGGATCATCTTCATTAATAGCATGGACTAATCTTGGAATGTAACTTTTCCATTGACAGCGCTTCAAAATGCGTTGGACAGACGATTCTGAAATTCCTACCTCACGACTCGCTTGCCGCACAGATTTTCTTGGACTTTGGTGATACGTTTCCAGTACTCTTTCTTGCTTTGTGGGGCTTGTCGATGTCCGTGGTCTTCCGGAACGCTTCTTGTGGACATTCTGAACAGTTCCATCGGCTTCAAACTTATCTCTAATCCGAGTGATGGTAAGTCGCGTTGGTGGATCTGTTTGAAACTCCCTCCTAAACTGTCTTTGCACTTCAACTGCGTTTTCACACTTCCAGTAGCATTTTAGAATTTCAAAGCTTAGTCTGACTGCCATTATTAATTCTAATGGGTTTAACTTGGAAAGAAAGAAACATCAATTGAGCTATCAGCTGTTAAAGTGTGTATACACTTTTTGGGACGCCCTGTATATATATATATATATAATATATATATGATACACACAGACAGTGCATGGAACAAGGAACTCTTCTGGGATAATTAAATCCACTATAGTCCGAATAAGTAATGGTAAATGACAAATACCATAGTTTTTTTTTTCATGATGCTAGCCCAACGTGGGCAACGGGTCACTCGCAAAGAGGTCCCATAAATATAGCTTCCCTCACCAGCTATCTGCAAAGCAGACAGGATCCAGCTTTGGGACATGGATCTAGGGCTAGCATCATGAAAAAGAAAAACTATGGTATTTGTCATTTACCATTACTTATTCGGACTATAGTGGATTTAATTATTCCAGAAGAGTTCCTTGTTCCATGCACTGTCTGTGTGTATCATAAAAAACTCGGGGGACCATTCTGAGTTCATTCCCATCTTGAAACGGACGTGTTATGTGCCTTGAAAAGTGGACGCTCAATTCTGCCAGTTGAGGTTTAAGTTTTGGTTTTTGGCTAAAAATATAATAGTTACCCCTTTTTCTTTGATGTATTCAATCTGACGTGAAGGCAGCGAGTCTTTTGCTTATATTGAGGTTCTAAATGTAGCAGGGCTAGGCTGCTTTAAACCCTAGATCCATGTCCCAAAACTGGATCCTGTCTGCTTTGCAGATAGCTGGTGAGGGAAGCTATATTTATGGGACCTCTTTGCGAGTGACCCGTTGCCCACGTCGGGCTAGCATCATGAAAAAGGAAAACTATGGTATTTGTCATTTACCATTACTTATTCGGAATATAGTGGATTTAATTATCCCAGAAGAGTTCCTTGTTCCATGCACTGTCTGTGTGTATCAAAAAACTCAGGGGACCATTCTGAGTTCATATATATATATATATTATATATATATATATATATATAATTTATATATATATATATATATGGGATGAATTTTACAATTAAACACGTGACATGAATGAAAGGCCTTGGAATAATTTTTCTTTTTCCTTGTGGGTTTGCATCAATTATATATATAGGATCTATATATATATATATATATATGTGTGTGTGTGTGTGTGTGAGCGCTTAAATTTAACTTCTTTACTCGATGCAAGGGGCCTCAAGATCGCGAAGTGTTGATTAAAAATTTTTTTATATAATCTTTTTATTAAATTACTTAAGACATAACACAAATTAAAGCAAGTTTTACGACTCAGTATAAAAGATACCTTTATGCAAGCGGTTTATTAAAGGAAATCCGACATAGGTAAAAAACGTGCTCGTTCGCACGCTATTGAGAGAGAGAGAGAGAGAGAGAGAGAGAGAGAATAAACTCGCATCAGCAACATCTTGGACTGGTTTGAATTTGGAAGGGGGTCTACTTTTAGGCAATTATAAATATGATTGTCGGTTTATACTACCTCGTACAGCTGTAGTCTAATTTGTTTTTTGTTTTTATTTGTATTAATAATATTTGTCATTAATTGTATTAATTGTATTAATTGTATTTGTCATATGGACTATAGTCTGCCAATAAACCTTTCCATTTTTCATTTTCATTTGGGGGAGGAGATTTAGGATTGGGTGAGGTCGGCCGCAATATATATATATATATATATAATATATATATATATATTATATATATATATAATATAATATCAGTGGCGTGCGGTGGGTGTGTGCAGAGGGTAAGCTGGTGAGGGAAGCTATATTTTGGGGCCTCTTTGCGAGTAACCCGGTGCCCACCTTGGGCTTTCCATCATGAAAAAGAAAAAAACTATAGTATTTGTCATTTATCATTACTTATTCGAACTATAGTGGATGTAATTTCCCAGAAGAGTTCCTTGTTCCATGCACGGTCTGTGTTTAACATATATATATATATATATATATATATATATAAAAGCAGAAACGCAAACATCATGCTCAAATTATGGAAGAGTCTAGTCCTACCAATAATTGAGTATTACTCAATACTCACAAGCCCATACAGAAAAAGAGACTGCGAACAATGAAGCTATCTATACAAAGGACTTTTACTTCTAAGATAGAGAAAACGGAAGGTGAAGACTACTGGTCTCGACTACAATCCCTGAAACTCTACTCTCTCGAAAGAAGGCGCGAGCGGTACACAATAATATACATATGGAAAATACTTGAGGGCTCTGTCCCTAAACTTAGAAATGAAATAGAAACAAACTGAAACGAGAGAAGAGGTAGATTTTGTACGGTCCCAGATGCGGTGGGACGAGGGGCCATGAAAACGAGAATGTAAAATACCCTCGGAATACGAGGCCCAAAGCTTTTCATTGTCCTACCAAAAGAAGTGAGGAATCTCCAGCACACTGACGTGAATAACTTCAAGAACCAGCTGGACAGATTCCTGTGCAAAGTCCCTGACCACTGACCAGCCATGCGTGACTGGCTACGAGGGCAGGAGGAGATCAGACAGCAATTCCCTCCTTCACCAAATCCCGCAAATGAGGCGGGATGCTGCAGAGGGGTCGATCGTAGGTCGAGCCTGAACCGTCGTTCGAACTCACCTAGAGTAATATGTGTAAAACGGGTGTGCCATAAAAAAAGGGTACAATTTAAAAAGGCTATAAAATCAACATTTGTCATTTAATTTTAATAAAACTTCTACACAATAAAACATATGTATTTATTTATATGCAAACAAGTTTTCAGACTAAATTCCACCAACATTTAACGAAGGAGTATGATTTTTCTACTTAACACGCAAATATTACTAAACCTTTTTAATATATTTTTATAAAAATAATTTTTTACGTAAAATTTACCTGAAATTATTAAAAAAATTGTTCGAAATGCTTTCCTTCCATTTCAATAACTTTTTTATTCTTGGCCGGAATTCATCTATGGCTCGATTTACTTGTTCCTGTGCAAGCTCTTCCCATTTCTGAATGATGATCTCGCGTAATTGAGCGACATCTTTTATCCTAGTCCTGTTGACCAGTGGTCTCCAAACTTTTTTGATCACGCACCCTTTAATCAGCAAAAATAAATAACACGCACCCCTAATGAACATGAAGATTATATATAATATATATATTATATATATATATATATATATATATATATATCCTTTCATTATTTACTAGTAAGTTAATAGTATACAACAGAAATACGATAGGGTGAAGATATATTTACCAATATAATTGAATGAGAACAATGTGACTGACTGTGCTTCATAATTTCTGAAAATCTTGGTTTGACACTTTGTGATACAGCGATTCGAAGGTCCGGTTCCAAGTTCACTTTATTTCGATTCTTGGTTTTAATACCTATCATAGCAGAAAAAGACACCTCACACAGATATGTAGATCTAAATGGAAGGAGCGCATCGTTCGCTGCGCTTACTAAATCTGGGTACTCATTTTTTAATCCAATCCACCAATTGTGCACAGTTTTCTGTTGAAATTCGGTTCGTAAACTTGTATCTTCCCTGATGTCAATCAACTGTTATTTTACAAAATAATGCGGCGATCTCGAATTGTGATATTTAGTTTGCTAAGTTTTAATCGCAAGTAAGCGATATCGCGGATACTATCTCGCAAATTCCTCGGAATGACTTTGTGTTAGCGAGTATTTTCTTTCTCGGTCATCTTCTTGAAATTCAAAAACTTTCTACCAAAAAACAATGATAAATCAGAATCATCAAATTTTCTTCGCGCACCCGCTAGATCGGCAGGCGCACCCCACTTTGGAGACCACTGCTGTAGACTCACTCTGCTAAGTTCTCCCATTTTCCGGCCAAGAATAAAAAAGTTATTGAAATGGAAGGAAAGCATTTCGAACAATTTTTTTAATAATTTCAGGTAAATTTTACGTTAAAAATTATTTTTATAAAAAAAAAATATTAAAAAGGTTTAATAATTTTTGCATGTTAAGTAGAAAAATCATACTCTTTCGTTAAATGTTGATAGAATTTGACTTATTGATATTTTAGTCTGAAAACTTGTTTGCTTATAGATAAATACATATGTTTTATTGTGTAGAAGTTTTATTAAAATTAAATAAATGACAAATGTTGATTTTATAGCCTTTTTAAAGTGTATCCTTATTCAAAATGTATCCTTTTTTTATATGTATATATATATATATACAAGCATCATAGCTTTATATTAGTTTTCGAGTACTGTCGTAATATACTGACTTTTTGTACTTTGATCTTTAACTGCGTAAGCTGCGCATGCCCCGCTTACCCTGACTGCACGCCACTGATATATATATATATATATATATATATATATATATTATATTTATATATATATTATATATATAGTGGGATGAGATTTATCTCCTGCCAATAAAGATTATCATTATCATTATCACCATTATATATATAATATATATATATATATATATATATATATATATATATATACAGGGTGTCTCAAAAGTCACTATCTATTTTGAAAAATAATGGGAATTACGAAAAACTGGTTTAAGACATGAAAAATATATTTATTTCAAAGTAAGTGCCACAAAGAATTAGTGCTATTTATTTATCTGTCTCCACATGGCGACCATCAGTGTCTCTACAGAGCTCAAAGCGATAAGTTGTTTCCCGGAACACACTTTCCAGCATTTGAGGTGTTATTTTCTGAACTGCATCGGTAATACGATTTCGAAGTTCGGCTACATCACTAATTCTTCTACCAGTGTATACCTTAGACTTAATGAAACCCCAGGTGAAAAAATCTAAAGGTGTTAAATCGGGTGAACGTGCTGCCCATGGTTGTGTTCCTCCACGACCAATCCAGCGACCGGGGAAGCGTCTGTCAAGATAATCACGGTGCTCCATCCTGCTGAAAAACTACTGTGTCAAGAATGCCATCTGTAAGAAGTTGAGGTTCGAGGAATTGTTCAAGCATGTCAAGATAATAAACCAATTAACTTTTTTTAAATACACAAATTTGCACCAGAAGTACATATCTTTATGCCAGCATAGCATTTTAAAAAAAAAATCTAATGTCACCGAAATAGATAGTGACTTTTGAGACACCCTGTATATATATATATATAATTCTTACCTGTCGTATTTGGTTTGAAACGTAGAATGACATTTTATGTGGAGAAGTCTAGAAAATGCGTCTGTGTTCTGTAAGAGCTTATATTTTATTCAGAAGAGATTCTAAATTATGCCATTATAAAGTATTAAATAATGTAGTCAAAACTGAAATTTAGAGTGCCTGCACCTACAGAACACCCTCCCCATATATATATATATATATATATATATATATATATATATATATATAGAAGCACGAAAGCGATCGATCTGGGGGTAGTAATGACAGATGATGCGAAATTCGAAACACAACATCAGATAGCGATAAATAAAGCAAAGAGAGTCGCCGGACAGGTACTAAGAACGTTCAAGAGAAGGGACAGGACAGTAATGATTCCCCTGCTAAAAACACTGATTATACTAAAACTTGAATACTGCTCAGTTTGACGTCCCCATATAAAAAGGAAGAAACTAATAAACTAGAAGAAACGCAAAGGCATTTCACAGCCAAGATTGATGGCTGCAAAGAACCCAACTACTGGAAAGACTACGTAAACTAAATCTGTACTCAGAAAGAAGAAGAGAGGGGTACACCATAATCTACATATGGAAAATGATCGAAAAACTGGTACCAAACCTAAAACTAAACCCAATTACCATTCAAACAACACTGGAAAATAGGAGAGGCAGAATGTGTAGTGTTCCCAAATTAAAGGCCCGATAAGGGACCTCCTCAACACTGAAGGAAAATAGCTTGGTTGTCAGGGGGCCAAGACTTTTCAACCAGCTTCCAAAGGACCTCAGAAACGTAACGGGGGTCAAAGTTGAAGTCTTCAAGAGAAGACTGGATGCCTGGCTCAGGACGGTACCAGATGAGCCGGGCGTGCCTGGCTATGTACGGTGGAGAGAGCAAGAAAGCAACTCGCTCCTCCACCAAGCCAGACCTAGAGGCGGGGCCACCAGCTTGACCTCCGTGTGAAGAGAGACCAACGCACGAAACAACATAAGGTTCATAAGGTAAGGTGTATATATATATATATGTGTGTGTGTGTGTGTGTGTGGTGTATACTCGTATATGATGTAGCGCCAAGGTACCTCGGGGACTGTAGTGGTTAATCTTGCATGTTATGCGCAACAATTATTTTTAATCAACGCGTCTCTTCCGCATAGTGGAAATGAGTACTGTACCACATTCAGTTTTTCTCTTTCATTAATGCCCCTTTCAGTCTGTTTCACTAAATCGGTATAATTTCTCACTTTACACTCACTTGATCTCTGTACACTTGAGATATTACTTACCCTTCTTCATTTCGAGTGCAATCTTCATCGGTAATTGCCCCCCAGAGTTTAAATTCTTGCGGAGCTTCATTTCGAGTCATCAATGACTTTTTTACTCCGCGTTCAGCTTTCACGTTTAACAACGAAGTACATTCAAATAATTAAGATAAGGTAATTTAGACAATTTTAGTTCTAGCGATACTTTTTATTTACTACAAGGAAAATATCTTTCGGTTTCAGGTTTAATTCATATACTGTACTCAGTGTACTGTATATACCATGAAAATATGACAGCTGGAGGTTTAGAATAGGCCAAAGTAGCGTTATTTCAATTTAAAAACCAAAACAAAAAATTAATCAATACAGTGTCACAGAGTTCTTTCCATAAATTCAAAGCAAAAATAAAAAAACAAAAAAAACCTGGCAGATTTAAAGCTAATAAGTACAGGAAAAGAGCGTGTCAATCCTAAGAATTTTTACAAGATATTCTCCCACCAACTCAACTGTGTAAGAGCTGTTATATAATAATTTTAGGTGGAGTTAACCAAATCTAACTGCCTTAAAGTTGGGGTTTCCTCACATATTAATCAATCATCGACTAACCCGATCGCTACATTTACGGGGATTGGCTTTTACTGGAAGAGGGTTGGTAAACCATTCAGAATTGGCGAAATTTTTCTTCACGTTTTTTATAGTTTTAATATGTCTCATCTGTTTGATTTAAAAGGATTTTCTTATGTTCGACCTATCGGGCGGACACACACACACACACACACACACACACACACACACACACACACACACACACACACACATATATATATATATATATATATATGCGCATCGCTATAAGCGAGGTACCGACTTATTTAAACCCATATCTTGGGTGAATTTTTCAACATGTGACATTTTAAAAGGTTTGCATTTTTTTTTATTAACTGAAACAAAAGCAGTAAATTTTGAATGTATCTTCTCTACACATTACACATGGAATCCAATTACAATTTTGCATTACTCTGGACAGAGTATATGTTGAAATCTGAGAAATTTCTTGTTCAATTGATACTTTCAATCCTTCTATCGTGTGTTGATTCTTTTAAACACTCTATCTTTTAAATAGCCCAACAGATAAAAGTAACAGGGGTTTAGATCTGATGATGTTGGTGCCATGATATTCCTTTATCATAAACCGCGGGAAATTTCTTGGACAGGAGGACTCTTCCGTCGAAAATATCGTGTAAACATCGTTTGCTGAGAGAATATCATATAGAGCATGTTTCGCACTAGGGGACTAATTCCCCATGTGTATATAGAGAGAGAAGGTAACTACAATAAAAATTTCATGTTCTTATTTCAGTTAATAAAGAAATACAAACATTTTAAAAAGTCACATGTTTAAAGAAAGTAGGCCAATATATAAAAAAAACTGTTTAACCGAACCTAACCTAACCTGAGCATCATCGAACCGAGAAGGGCGTGATAAGCGTTTCGGGCGCAATTGAGGGTTCGAAGGGTGTATTTTGTTAAGTTATTAAATCATGAGATACTCAACAATCTAGCCTAACGTAACCCGACCAAACCTTAACTAATCTAACCTAATCTAACCTGACCTAATCAGAATCGACATATTTTTTAACACTAAAAATGTTTCTCGATTTTTTATTTACATTTTTTAATGTTCCGAGGTACCAAAAGTGTTACTCATAAACAGGAGCGACTCGAAGGTAGACACTGTGGAACTGCAGCACCCCCATGATCTTATGATCTTTATATTTAAATATTTAAAATAGCCTCTCTGATTGTTTTTTTTTTAGTGAACTTTGAGTTTTTAAATCAGATTATATCCTTTTTTCCTTAAACTATTTCAATGCTGAACGAATGAATCACGAAAGTAGCTTCAGCCTTCCCGTGGAACTGCGTACTGAACAGTTCCAGATTTTGTTCGAAACGCTTGAAACCTCGGTGGCGGACGTACGAAGAGCGAGTCAGAATCGCGGGTTTAAGAGGATCCAAAGCACTGTGGACAGAGCAGTGCCGATTTGTTTGTTTGACGTGGTAGTTGTGTTGCCGTATCGTTTGCTAATTCGAAATTTAATTTCCGAATTGCATTTATCAATGATTCGTTATCATTTATTTTTTGTCGTGAGATTGAAGTTAATTATATAATAATTGGATTATTTAATATATAGCGTTCATTTCTTTGAATATTTTTTCGCTCAGAATAAAAACAGAAGAATGGAATTTGTTTATAAATAAAATTTTTGGCAAATTCGAAATTACCCGTTAAGCGTAAGTACCCTATAATTGATTTTATGATACTATTTTACTTATTTTTATGACTGAGTAGTGAGTAGTTATCTATTTATCTATTCGACTTTCTCTCTCTCTCATATATATATATATATATAATCAACACAATTGTTCGCAATTTCTGAGGCAGCACCCCCATAACTGAAAGTCACGAGCCGCCACTGCGAGTCATAAAAAAATTACCCCACTACATCTATGAATTATTACACATTCGACCTCATTTATGCCCACTTAACTTCACACCCACCCACCCACACACACACACACAATATAATATGGATGTCGCTAAACCACACTATCATATTCTTAAGCATCGTGTCGTGCATCTGGCAGGCCATTTGAACTCCTGCCGCACAATATCTTTGAAATAAAGATAGATTTATTCCTTTAAAGTGTATACATTAGAGTATGCAAGTATAATTAATATAAAGTTCAATGACTGAATCTATTTTAAGCGTAAGAGTATAAATTCAGAAGAAAGTGTACCCTTACTTGATGCATATATGGAAATTGAGTTAGTTGGTTGTTTAATATTTATATAGACTATAATTTTTATTTTAAACCCTCTCCATAAAGCTAAAACCGATGTGTACGATGTAGGTATTGTACAGTTTCGGAAAAATGTTTGTCTAGAATTGAAATATCTAAAAAAAAAACTTTAAAAAAAACTAATTGGTAATATTTCGGTTTTCTTTGGGTATTTTATTATTTTTAGTAACACTAATAAAATTTAAAAAATAAAACGAATAATTAACAATTGGTAAATTTTTTTATTTATTTTATTTTTATTTTTAGAAGTCTTGTTTCTAAATGCATATTTTTCCAAAACTGTAAGACTACGAATTAGTGATGGGACGATGCATCGCAATCGCAATCGCGATACAATCGCACATTTTTTACAATCGCAATCGCAATTGCAATCGCATTTAATGAGTGCGATTGTTGCGATTGTGAACAAAAGATTTAAATCTCTACAAAAGTTGCTATGAAAGCTGCTCTTTCATGCGTACTTAAAGGAAAGTTTAGCTAACAACAATACGGAATAATAAATAAATAATAAATAAGTCAAAAACAGAAATGAAAACGGGTTGCGAATTAGTTGAAAACAGAATAAAAAATTGGTTTAATAATAACAATAAGTACACCTCTTTATTTGCTCTATGTAAATTGGAATGTTAAAAAATCAAGCTAACCCTATGGTAGGTAACGCGTTTAGGTATATTTAAAGCATAAATGAGCGTTATGTGAGGCTAAAGCTAAAACATCGCAATCGCAATCGCGATTTTCAAATTCTGACAATCGCAATCGCAATCGCAACAGCGATTGTATGAAATATGACAATCGTCCCATCACTACTACGAATCCGATGCAGTAAATCGTGCTACTGCTTCGTTGGCAAAACGTTCCAGCGACAGGGTTTTCGGGGGAGGGAGATAATTTGATTTAAATTAAGTTAGTTTAGATTAGGTTAGGTTAGGCTCGGTTAAAGTACTCGTAGATTAGGGTAAGTTATCAATGTCGATAAAATTCCCAGTCTACGAAACGTGTGTACATATGAGCCTCGTCTAGCAAAATGTTACATTCATTCTTACCTAATCTTATCATAGTCGTTTTATACTAGTGAAATAAGGTTTATTATAAACTATTTAAAGAATATTTACAGCTACGATGGAAAAAAGGTTTGGTAAGAAAAGAAATCAATGTTTCATTTGTACAGTAATTTTTAGTTTGAAGTTTTGTAACCTTTTCACAGTATGTCGACGACGAATCTAAGAAAATCTCATAAAAGTGAACAAATTTTAACAATTAGTAGTTTCTTTATTTTACTTTTCGGCGAATTTATTTCCACAACTGTATATTTATATACTACTATATGCTTAGTTCTTCTGCAATACTTTTGTTCAGATAGAATATAGTGCAATTGCCTTTGTCCAGCCAAATACTCGGCGTTTCGAACGTTTCAGACACGTTCTGTAGGATATCAATGATTGGTTGACGTATAACGCAGTTGACCAATAAGAAAATAGGTATATATATATATATAATTATATATATATGACACTGTCTCTATTTTAATAGCGTTGGTTATTGTTGAGGATATAATTAAATCGATACTAAATATAATTAATAAGGCTATTAACTTATTGTTGGAGGTCATCAGATTGTTAGTAATTGTTGTAAATATAAAAGGAAAAGGATAGGTTGCGCATTTCTTTACTTTACACACAAAAACAGATAAATTGTCACACTGGATAACAATTAATGAGTATTGCAAGGTTCAAATGGAACAGGAACATAAAATCAATTAAATTACACTGTTCAAATTACAAATGATTGAATTACAGGAATTAAATATCATTGCACATCCGAATAAACTTCTAATACAGTGAAAGACAAAGGAATTTATGCTGCAGTGCTATTTATATCAGTAAGCATGATTATAAATAGTGAAGCAACAACTGCTCCTTGTGACACTGAAATACATACCATTGACTCCAAAGAAGTTCCTTGAACTGTGACTACTTGTTGTTTATTCATTTACTTTGCCTGATATTCCCACTGTAGTGAATACTCTTATTTTAGTTTCAAGATAAATGTTAATTTTACAGTCTTGAATTTCGGAATAGTATAAATTCATTTTAATTAGTTACCCCTTATATTCAATTGTGAACCACATTAATACTAATTTTATGTACTATATATTTTATTGTATGTAAACATAATTAATATATATCACAATTGTCAGTTAATTATTTATATTCAAATATTTATTTTAATCTAATACCATGTCCATTTTACAAATAAATAATAGAAAACCAAAGGTTATATTTCCACCTTTGGTACTGTCGCAGTTTCGCCTAACGGACTCAATACGGCTAGTGAGATAATCACTGGTTGGCACTTAACTAGCGGCAGTGCTTATGGCTACATCATCCAGGTTAACCTATACCGGATAGATGCGCTACGGTCCCAAGCCGTAGCTTGCCTAGGCCGACGACGACGACGTAAACCAACAATTGGTGACCCCGGAGCTGGATTACCCCTTTTACCGAACGACTAGGACTAGACTGTAACGTCGTTCGTGCCCACCACCCCCTTCACCCGAGCGACTAGGACCAGACTGTAACGTCGTTCGTGCCCACCACCCCCTTCACCCGAGCGACTAGGACCAGACTGTAATGTCGCTCGTGCCCTCTGCCCCTCACCCCTGCCCGTGCGCTCTGTGCTGCGCTCGTCTCAACCTCCACTCCTTCGTTGGAACTTGTCGTCTTGCTTTACGTCAGCAAGCATAGGAGAAGATGCCTGACGACGCTGGTGCCATCTCCCACTTGAGCGTAAAGCTCCCCGTCTTCTGGCCGGGTGATCCATTTATTTGGTTCCACCAAGTGGAATCACAATTCAACTTGGGAAGGATCACCGCTAGCAGGACAAAATACGATCATGTTTTGTCCTCTCTACCAGCGAGCATCATCTGAAGTCCGTGACGTCATCGTATCTCCTTCCACGAGTGAGGACCCATACACGATCTGAAGTCTGCCATCCTGTGCCGCACCACTGTCTCCGAGCGTGAGAAACTACATCAGTTAATCTCAAAAGAAGAACTTGGAGACCGTAAGCCCACTCAAATGCTGAGGGCTATGCAGTGCGCTCTAGGCGAACGCGCACAAACCTTCGATAAGGACATCTTTAGACAGTTGTTCTTGCAGAAACTTCCCATCAGCTCAGCGTGTCTTGGCCACTATGGATCCTGCTACTCCAGTTGATAAACTAGCAGAAACTGCCGACAAAGTAGTGGAGATGACACAGCTCCGGTAACAACGTGAACACACAATCGGAACTGGAATTGAAAGTGAAAGAGTAAGTCAACAACTCAACCACGTTGTTCTCTGCTACAAAATCAACGGCAAAGAAGCCATTCTCGGTCAAGATTTACGAAAAGGCATCGTTCGAGTTCGGGAAGATCTGCTTCTACCACTCGAAATTTGAAAGAAGGCTAGGAAGTGCATCTCCCTTGCAATTTTTCGTCGGAAACCCCAGCAGCGAGTCCTAATGGCGTCTATACTCGCACTGCCAACCTGTTATTCATAAAGGACGAACTCTGGTGTCAATTTCTTGGTTGGATACCGGAGCGTCAGTCAGTGTATTCCCTCAAAAATCTGGGTCATACGCACTCGGAATCTCCGCCTCTATAACGCTGCTAACGGTTCACGCATACCCACGTACGGTACTCAGTCGCGTGAACTAAACTTGGGCCTTCACCGATCCTTCAAGTGGATTTCATCTGTGCTCAAGTGCAGCATCCCATAATCGGCGCTGACTTCCTCCAGCATTTCAAACTCCTGGTGGATCTTAACAAGCGACGCTTATGCGACCAGGCCACATGCTTTCTGTTCTTGCCAAACAGGTTGCCCTTCCGGAGCCTCGAACTCTGCACTTTCCTCGTTCCCCCTAATTCCATGTACCAGTGCCTTTTCCAGCGATATCCAGGAATTCTTCAAACCGATGCAGATGGGTGATACCATTAAGCACACCATTACCCAACATTACAACAAAAGGTCCCCCTGTGTTTGCAAAACCCAGACGTCTTGCCCCGGACAAACTGAAAGCTGCCAAATCGGAATTCCAGCTTATGCTGGATCTTGGATAATAAGACCTTCCAAAAGCAGTTGGTCCTCTCCCCTACACCTGGTCCAGAAGTCAGGAGACTGGAGACCATGTGGGGATTACCGGTTTTGAATTCGACAACCATCCCGGACCGATATCCGGTACCAAATGTCCAAGACTTTACTTCTCTTCTCCACGGCAAATCTATCTTCAGTAAAATAGATCTCGTTAAGGCTTTCCACAATTCCCGTAGAGCTTCGGATATTCCCAAGACTGCAGTTTGTACCCATTTGGGTTATTCGAATTTTTGAAGATGCCGTTCGGGCTACGGAATGCTGCGCAAACCTTTCAGAGGTTTATAGATGAGGTCACCAGAGGCTTAGACTTTGTTTATGCCTACATCGATGATTTGCTTGTGGCCAGCTCAACGGAAGAGGAAACATAAGGAACATCTTTCACTCCTCTTTCAACGCTTAGAACAATACGGTGTTACTATTAATGCATCTAAGTGTGTGTTTGCACAGCCAACCTTGGAATTTCTTGGTCACACGATTTCGCAGCACGGAATTACCCCCCTTCAGGACAAGTGTGAAGTGATAAAAAAATTACCTATGCCAAGTAATCAGCGTGAGTTACGTCGGTTTTCTAGGTTTGGTAAATTATTACCACAAGTTCATTAAAAACTGTGCCAGTGTTCTTGCTCCTCTACACGCTATGATCACACCACAAACGCAAGGTAACGAAATGGGTATGTGTAGCGATAGTTTACAGGCGTTCGACAATGCCAAAAATGCTATCAATAGTGCATTGTCTTTGTCATTTCCTATCAGTGATGCCCCCCTAACTCTGACGGTCGATGCATCAGATGTTGCGATCGGTGGAGTGTTGGAACAAACCATTAACGGTCAACAAGCACCCATCGCGTTTTACTCGAAAAAGCTGCAGCCAGCCCAAACGCGTTATAGTGCTTTCGGACGTGAACTTCTTGCTATTTACTTAAACGTGAAGCATTTCAACATTTCCTTGAAGGCCGAGATTTTTGTGTTTTTACCGACCACAAACCTTTGGTCACTGTCTTCAATAAAAACAGCTGTAACCACTCTCCAGAGTCATCAGGCAACTCGATTATATCTCGCAATTTACCACAGATATCCGCCACATCAAAGGTGTCTTGAACACTCCAGCGGATGCACTTTCAAGAATAGAGATTACTTCTGTTACCCTCAGCTCTACACTGTGGAATGCTATTGCACAGGATCAAGATAAGGATACGGAACTACAAGAACTGCTCAGAGAAGACTCCACTCACTCACTTTCCCTCAAGAAAATGAGTATGCCAGGATTGTCTGTGCCCCTCTATTGCGACGTATCAACAGCTGCTATTCGCCCTTATGTCCCTCCATGTCACAGAAAAGCAGTCTTCACGGATCTTCATAAGCCCTCCCATCCTGGTATCCGTGCTCGCAACACCTGGTTACCTCTCGCTTTGTTTGGCCCTCGATGCGGAAGGATGTCAAACATTGGACCAAAACGTGCCTTGCCTGCCAGCGTGCCAAAGTCCAAAGGCACACCAGGTCCCCCTTTGACGCATTTCCGCCCCCATCCCAGCGATTTGAATAATTCATGTAGACATTGTTGGCCCTCTTCCAGTGATTCAAGGCCAACGTTATCTGCTCACTGTCTCGACCGCTTTTCCAGGTGGCCTGAAGCCATCCCACTTCCTGATATCCAAGCGGACACTGTTGCAAGAGCCTTTCTTCATGGATGGGTATCAAGATTTGATTGCCGACAAAAGTCATCACTGACCAAGGTCGCCATTTGAGTCTCGCTTTGGAAGAAGTTTACCAGCTTGTTGGGTACAGTACATGCGCATACCTGTGCGTATCATCCGCAAGCTAACGGCCTCGTCGACGCTTCCATCGCCAGCTGAAGTCATCCCTTATGTGTCACGACGACTCCCATTGGATGGATAAGCTTCCACTCGTGTTGCTTGGTATTCGCTCTGCATTTAAGAGTGATCTGAAGACTACAGCGGCTGAACTAGTCTATGGAACAACACTGCGGCTACCAGGTGGCTACTTCACTGCAGGGGATAAGTCATGTGATCCTACGGAATTCGCTCAAACACTTTCCTCTCACATGCAGTCCCTTCAGCCTGTTCCCCTCGTTTGACTAGCCAACAGAACATCTTTGTTTCCCCAGCCCTCCAATCTTGCACCCACGTTTTCGTTCGTGTACCTGTCCCAAACGGCCTCTCCAATGTCCATATGACGGACCCTATGAAGTTCTCCGACGTACGCGCAAATCATTTCTCATCCAGCGCGGTTCCAAGGTCGACAAGGTTTCTATCGATCGTCTTAAGCCTGCGTTTTTGGAATCAACCTTAAGTGAGGTACAAGTAGCTACCAAAAAGGTTCAGCGGAAATCTGTGTCGTTCGGAACTCTTTGAACTTCCTCTCTGGTGGGGGAGTGTGTAGTGAATACTCTTATTTTAGTTTCAAGATAAATGTTAATTTACAGTCTTGAATTTCGGAATAGTATAAATTCATTTTAAATTAGTTACCCCATTATAATTCAATTGTGAACCACATTAATACTAATTTTATGTATACTATATTATTTTATTGTATGTAAACATAATTAATTATATATCACAATTGTCAGTTAATTATTTATATTCAAATATTTATTTTAATCTAATACCATGTCCATTTTACAAATAAATAATAGAAAACCAAAGGTTATATTTTCCACCTTTGGTACTGTCGCAGTTTCGCCTAACGGACTCAATACGGCTAGTGAGATAATCACTGGTTGGCACTTAACTAGCGGCAGTGCTTATGGCTACATCATCCAGGTTAACCTATACCGGATAGATGCGCTACGGTCCCAAGCCGTAGCTTGCCTAGGCCGACGACGACGACGTAAACCAACACCACTTTGCAATTTATTAAATGGTCGCACTTATTAAATGCTCTGACAAAATCTGTGCATATAACATCATAGTTTGTGTGGTTTCCAGAGCACCATTATTATTATTATTGTGGTCAATTATTTGGGATTGACATGATGTGAAGGCCCTAAATTCACGCTGGTTCTGACTTAATTTCCCCTTTTTTTTCTAGGTAACCGTAGATTTTTTTCTCTTTATCTCTCCACCTTTGAATATTGGAACAATTTTATGGGACGCCCGGTATTTCTCCTACGTCCAGCGATCTTCATAAGTATAGAATTTTTGCTATCTCATCTTTACATGTTTTGGTCAGGATCATTCCATTTGTCTGGATCTGCTGCAGAACGTGATTTCACTTGCCCTATGGTTTATGTTTTGTTTCGTGAAGTAAAATAAAAATTTATAAGGTGCCCAGCTATTGTTTCTTCAAAAATGGGTGGCAGTCATATATCACTTTATCTGTTTTGGTGATACTGAGAAATTCTCACTGCTCGCATAAAATTTCTGCGAGTTCCTTTGGATTATCAGCCAGTGTATCGTTTTCATTTTTCAGGGATTCTAGGTTTAGGGGCCTTTGGTTCCTCGTTTTTTATAACAGAAGTATTTTGGATTTTTCCCAATTGTTTCTACCACTACATCTTCATCATCATAGTTTTTAATTAAGGCTTGAATGTCCTTGTCAGTATTTTCTGGGGGGTTTTAGGGTTGGTGGGGAGGGGAAGGTGATCACTCTTTCTCCGTTATATTGTTCGTGCAATTTACTATTTCCAGTGCTCTTTTACTTTGTAAAAAAAAAAGTGTTCTTTTTTCCTATTTCGAATTTATTTGTGTCTTCCTTTTCCCGTTTTTCAGGGCATATTTGTCTTAGATTGTCATCAACCTCTCTTCAAATAGGAACAGATCTTCCATTGTTTTAGCAATAAGCAGGTCTTCTCAGTTAGCCTTCGCCATATCAGTCTTTATCCCATCCTAGCATATATATACATACATATATATATATATATATATATATATATATATATATATATATATATATATAGACACTCTAAAATAACTTTGTCTATAACCTAAGCTAATCTAACCTATATGACCTGACCTTCCAAAAACCATTACCCTATTAAAAAGTTGTATTAACAAGTTGTAGATATAGTATAAATATAAAATGGGAACAATGAGTACAAAAAATGCGATGTTAATCCATTGAGCGAGTACAGAAACATGTTAATCCCGTAACCAATTTGGTTATTGCTTTGTTGCAACTGTGAAGTTTACGAAAAGTTAATGTCCAACAACTTTGCCCTGAACTTCTTTATCTCGACTGGAATAAATATCTATCGAGCAGGAATATCTGTCTAAAATTTTTATTCAAAGGTTGCTTTATCGACGCATTGTAAATCGAGTACACAAGTGGGGTAAAGCAAGTTGGGGGAGATAACCCCCAACCCCCTAGGGAAAGAAAGAAGAAAGAAAAAGAACCCGAAATCTTTTACGGTTAAAACTGAAAACATTTAAATTTAACTGATCTATTTTAAGTGTTGTTCTTTAGTAGCGAATCTTTTTTTAAGTATGTTTAATTCCTTTATGGATTCCTTTTATATCCACTTTGCGCGTATAGCGTACTTCTTTTGTTCTTCATTGTTTTAAAATGGGTCACAGAGACAAACAATTGGGTTACAACGACCAGATACACGGTTTAACTTTTTGATACATACATAGATACATCATCCAAAAACTCATTTCCCGAATGAGTTGGGGTGAGAACCCGAATGAGTTGGGGTGAGAACGTAAACATGTTTGGATTTATACAGTATAAAACAGTGGTACTCAATGCGCGGCTCGTGAGCCAAATGCGCTATATATATATTTGGCTCGCAAGCCGCCCAATGAGTACCACTGGTATAGAATGTAAAGAAGTGAAGAGGTAGGAACTAAAACATTACACATTCATTCACACCCGCACTGGATTTAATTAAATGGTCGAGTGAACCATTTAATCCAATTACCATGTATATTTTTTTTTAGAAATTTAAATGGTTAGTGCGAGTATGGTTGTATTTTTAGATTTGGTTACCACAACCAAATGGTTTTTCCTTTTGTGTACGTAGGATTTAATTATAATCAATGTTCACTAAATCCAGTTTTATTTTTTCTTCTATTATGGATGGTAAATAATACTGGGTGAGGAAAATCAACATAAATTGGAATAACGCTCAGGCCAACTAATGTGTCCTATTGCTGTAACTCCTCGATATATTATCACCAGCACCAATATTATTAGCTAGTGAATGTAAAGCGTGCAAAGCGTGTACCCTTGCGAAAAGCAATTTACAATTACATACAGTAGACTATATATATTGTAATAATAATTTAAATTAAACTCTCTCTCTCTCTCTCTCTCTCTCACTATATATATATATATATTATATATATATTTGTAAATGAGGAATTGAGTTCAACTGAAGTGAAAATCGGAAAAAATTAACAATTATATTAGTAATAGATAGATAGATAACATTGGTTGTTAAGTTAGGTTAGGCCCAGTTAGATTGCGATAGGGGTAAGTTAGACCTAGATACGTTACGCTAAAGGTAGGTTAGGCCAAGTAAGGTTTCGCTAGGGGTAGGGTAGGCCAGGTTAGGTTATGTTAATGATAGGGTTGGACAATATTTTTCAAACATTTGTATCCAACAACCTCCTTATTTCAACTGCAAATGGCATTCCTGGAGTGTAATTTATTCGTACCATAAGCAGTGTGACGTAGCATTAAAAATAAATGTTACGTAAGGCCGGGCGCAGACAGGATTGTCTCGCGACTCACGACTTGGGTCGTGACGATTCGAGTCGCGTGTGATTTTATACCGATAGAATGGGAGCCCCCCCCCCAACACTGCAGCGACCGCGACGCGATGACTTGAGTCGTCACGACCCAAGTCGTCAGTCGGGAGTCGCAAGACGATCCTGTGTGCGTCCGGCCTAACAATACAAGACACGTTTTCTAAATAGTTTTTACATATACTTCAATGCCAAAAACTGTAGAAATATTTACTACAGCACTACAGCAGTGTTGCCAAAGGGTGATGCTCGTTTAAATACTATACAAACATTCAATACTCGCGTCGTAAACCGCCTCGCGCCCATGACTCCAGATTTGAAAAAATTTACTGGAGCACAGCTCTGAATTTACTTTTTTCCCCTTACACCACTAGATAGGTTAATTATAGTAAACTCTTGAATTGACGACATACCAATTACAAATTGTTTTAGCTAAACATAATAATACAATAATGTACAGTTTATAACTCACCTTAAGTTTATTTATTCATTGCAGCAGCAACAGTGGACGATGTTAGACCTTGCATGTAGGCATTTGTTGTGAATTTACCGCCATGTATGCTTGGCCACTGATCAATGGCTTTCTGTGTGATCATTACAGCAGATCTAGTGCCTGGAGCTGGACCCTCCTTCACAATTCTGCACAGCTTAGTCAAATGAGATGGCTTAATGGATCCTTTGTGTTCAACAATGTAACCAAGAATGGAGAATGTCCCTTCAGCTGGTGCTTCACTCCAGGCAGTTGATCCATCTTTATCAAAATGCTTTAATCTCTCTGATTCCTTTCCACAGCTGTTCTATATATTCTGTCAGCCAATTTATCACTGAGTCTTTTGTAAAACTACTTTCAGATCTGGTTCTGGATGGTCTAGCAACTTCAGCAACCTGGTAGTAATCAGAACGTTTCTTGATGTATTTGTAAACTTCATTTAGGATGTAATCCTCAGCTGTTAGTTCCTTTTGCTGCCCTGTGGTATCGTGCTTAAATTCAGAAACTACATCATTTGCATTTCCTCCATTAGCTAATTTGGAAATTGTTTCCATCACTCTTAACATAACAGTTTTCCCTCCTTCTTTATAAAATATATTTTCTACAAATTCTGCACTAACTGTGGTTTTTTGAGCTATTGCAACATAATCTTTGTTACATAGGAAATCAATACATAGAACTTGGCACTAATTTCTTTCTCTTGTGGATGATCAAAAAACATACAATTTTCCACAAATCTGTCAAATTGATCAAATTCGTAATTAACCATGCGAGTATCAGATTTGAGTTTTGGTCTTTTAAAACCAATGATATTGTCAAGAACCATATTGGTATAGTCAAGGCCTGATCTCAGATTTGAAGAGTGATTCTGAATAAAGTCTAAAAGCTCACTTAGTTTACAAATTTTCTTCAATGCATCAACGTGGGCTCTGTTCACAAGATGCATTAAGTCCCATCGAAATTTGAAATTTTCTCCAAACAACTTTTTCATTTCGTTTTTAAATGGCTCGTTGTCCTTACAAAAAGCCCCATCTCCAACCATTCCAGATACCTTGGATTTAATTGCTTCTTCAGATAGTTTCAAGTGATTAGGAGACTTCAACACATCAAAAATTTCATTGGCCAAATAAACTCCTGATTTGCTGCGTACTAAATTTATCCCAGCAAGTTTTACAGTCTTATCTTCTTCACTCATAACTAATACAACTAGCATGCTTAATCCCAAAATTGTTCCAATGTCAGCTGTTAATGTTACTGAAGTTTGTTCTAAGAACCACTTTACAGTTTGTTCTTTAAGTTGATTATCTAATAGCTCACAAATTGTCTCGCACGCATGTGTGCTATGATTCAAATTTCCAACCTCACAACCTGACCTATGTAATACAGCTAGAAGTACTGGATATAGAGCCCATGCAGTGTTTGTTTTCATTATGTAGTATAAGATGTTGCCACATAAGTCTTCTATGCGTTTAGTAGTGTTCCGAGAAGATGTTTTCATCACTTCATAAACAGCAGCTCTTTGATGATGCTGAAGTTTAATTAAATGTCTCTTCAGGTGGGTTTTCAGATTTCTAAACCATCTCTCTTGATTTTCTCCTTGTTTGCATACATAGGTTAAATCTTTAACATTGAAGTAACCTTTTATGTTAGAATGTTTGTCTGAAGCACATGCTTTGGGGTCTGTGCAAGCTATGCAATATAATGTAAACATTTTATCATCAGAAGCATCATCAATATCTTCTTGATTATCATCATCTTCATCCTCAACAGCTATATCTACATCAGGCATATTAGTGTCACTATTTGCAATGTTTTCCATTATATCACTTGGTACTGAAAATGAATCATCAGCATGCCCTAGATCCTTCTTTTCCACCAATTTGAATGTAGATTTGATCAAATCATTGTTCAGGATTTCTTGTATTGATTTACACTTGCTTAAATGGGCTATGGAAATGTCAAATTTGTTGCTTTTTGCTTTATTAGATTTGGATGCAACACTTGAACTTGAAGGCATATTTTGACTCTTCTCTTTATTAACCACAACAGCTTGGTGAGTTTCTTTTGTTAGGCGCAAAATTGCATTCAATGTCTTCTGGATTTGGGAATTTTCAAATTCCTCTAAAGCAGTTTTGTTAGTCTGATGCGCAGATTCCTCACTTACCTTTTGTTTCTTAGGTGGAGGAGAAGCACTTTCTTCAGTCTGTGAAACATCTAGTGAAAAAGTTTCATTTTCTAGATTAGCAGTTGATGAAGTTGGTTCATTTTTCTGAGGTCTAGCACTAGCACATTTTGTGAACAAACTAAATGACTGCTTTGCCGTATCTCTTTGCTGCACTTCATCCTGGTATTTCTTTACTGCAATATCTAAGCTGTGGGCCCAAACTCTGGGACCTCTTGTATTGTAACAAATATTTTTTTTGGAATTAAAATGTTCCTCCCAGTTTTGCTGCTTTGAATATTTGTTCTTGCATTGACCACAAAAGTAACCCCTTTTAACACCCTCACTTTTCTCTCCAACTTCATCAATATTAGGATCCATTATTGATTATTGACTACCTGAAAAAATACAAAATAAGTAAAAGTTAGTAAATCTAGTATGGTAAAAGTGAGTAAAAGTAAGTAAATATAGTACAATGAAAGTAAGTAAAAGTAAGTGCTTTAAACATAGTAAAAGTAAGGAAGAGTAAGTAAAAGTAGGTAAGTTAAAGTAAGTAAAAGTAAGTTTAAACTTAACTAAACTTTTCAATTCTAGAGTCAAACCTGGCCGAGATCAATGGAACATAGTCCAATCCTGATAATTTTATATTAAAAAAATATACGTTTTAATAAAATTTTAATTATCAAAACATTGAAGCTTAACAAAAATAAAAATAATTGTTAAATATGGAATTACCAACTAAACTTAAAATAACTAAATTTGTAATTTAAAAAAATTGGTTTGTACAAGAATGTATACGCCAAAAAATTGCATAACGTCTAGCGGATGAACAAAACCCAAACCCAAATTTACTTTTTCTCATGGTCAAATTTACTGGAGCAATGCTCCCAAGATCCCAGGAATCTGGAGTCATGCTCGCCCCCTTTCAGCAGATCTCGCACCCCCTCCCCCTCTAGTTTGGGAAACGCACGTTCAAGGCCAGTTAGGTTACGCTAAGTTTGGTCCAGTTAGGTTAGGTTAGATTAGATTAGGTTAAATAAGAGAAATAATGTCAACAGCTTATCCAATCGAGAAAATATGTAGGCACATATCGAAAAAAAAACTTGGCTGAAATGTAAAATATCCCCGTAAAAACTTCCATTTTTTTGGGCATTAATCTTAAATTAATTCTAAATTGACTCAACAAATTGGGGAAGAATTTTAATTCTTTTCAATAAGAATCAAATTCTCGAATGTCAATTTTATATTAAGTCTCTCTTAATACGTTGTATTTTAGTCATCAATCGACAGAAAATTATATTTTTTTTTTTTTTTTTATTAAATAACATCTAAAAATATAAAACAGAAAATTTAAATTTAAAAGTTTAAAATAAATTCACCCAAAATACAGAAACTTACGACTTTACGTGCGAAACTTTACAATCTAAAAGTATATATTTGCTTATATTTGGACGCTACGAATCTTGCATAAGTAAAAAGATGCCTCTGCTGTTGGTGCTCGCCATGTATTCCCTTTTACTCATGCTCGAGTGACTTTACAGTCAGACTGCGGTGACAGTGAGAGAAATATTGCTTAAAATTTCGGACCTCCAAATTAGGTTTATAATATAACTGCAAGGTTACACGACACACACACACACACACACACACACACACACACACACACACACACAAGCTTCTTGATAACTAGGAAGACTATCAACAGTTATAGAACGAACCAATTGGGCCCTTGCTCGCCATGCGAGGTTCGATCACCGCGGGAGGCTTACCAACATTGCCGTTGCTTCAAATTTGTCATCATCGACAGTTCGACAGTATTTCCATAAACTTGGATACAATGGAGGCGTGGTTCATCAAAAACCTTTGCTCACAAAAGTAAATTTAAAGCGAAAATTCAAATGGGACAAGAAAATGTTTCACAAGGGTCTTCATTTTGGGAATTCTGTTCTTTTTACAGACGCGTCCTCGTTTCATCAGTTTACATCGAATAGAGGTTGAAATGTTTTTCTTTATACTGTATATGGTCAGTGATTAGCATCGCTGACTCCGAATCCACCGGTCCTTGGTTCGATTCCCGGCAATGGCAGGATGGATGGTCGCACTCAGCTCGCCCAGCTGTTCATCCTCCCGTACAAAACAATTAGTTGGTAGATAAATGAGTGGTTAAAGACGCTGGGCTGCTGATCGTGAGGTTGTGAGATCGAGTCTGAGCGAGGACTTTGTGATTTCTGACTACCCATGGTGGATCGTGGTTCGGATTCCACGTTAAGCTGTAAGTCTAAGGTGGAGCAACAAGTTTGATCTTTGTCAGAATGAACAATTTAGGCGGAAGCAAACTAACTATGTCTAAGAGAGAGAGAGAGAGAGAGAGAGAGAGAGAGAGAGAGAGAGAGAGAGAGAGAGAGAGAGAGAGAGAGAGAGAGAGAGAGAGAGAGAGAGAGACCTGCAGGAATAAAATCAGTACAGTACTTAAAAAATATAATAAAAAATTGGAACGTATAGTATACAACTAAATGTCGGACCTGGTATTCATCTAAACGATGAAGATGCTCCCAGACGTGCTCAACAAAACTTCTCGGAGGTCAAGAAAGAATATGATGTATTGAGAGATGTGACAGGTTGCACAGTCTTCTTGTCTTGTACCTCGTGTTGAACTGGAATTTTCTTTAATGGAACAAAAGCAGGTGATTCTCATTTGAGGATAGATAAGTATTTCCTGGCATTTAGACGCCTTACAACGAATACCAGACACGTCTTTCCGACATCCCGTATTGCTGCCCACACCATACCACTAAATTCTCCGTAAACTGTAAGTAGGAATCTACGGAGGTTTGATTTGGGTTTCCCCACACTCATGTGCGCCCATTTGATATAAAGTGATGGATGAAGACTGTCAGTAAAAAGAAAAACAACAGTTCTCAAAGTGAGGACCACTCGGATCTGCACTTTAATTTTTAAGTACTTAGTTATTCCTGCGGGGCTCTGCATATATATTATGCAGGAAAGAGGGTGAATGGCACCATCAGGACCGTACGCCTTCCTAGAGTTAACCCCAGATAGGGCAAAAGAAACATCTTTGGAGGAGATTCTAATTTCAGATATAATTAAGTCAAAGGGAGGAGGAGATGGAGGAACAGCACCGGAATCGTCCATAGTTGAATTGCAGGCGAAAGTTTGAGCGAAGAGGTCAGCTTTATCGGGAGAAGAGACGGCAACTGAGCCGTCGGGATGGAAAAGAGGAGGGAAAGAAGAAGTAAACTTTTTGGAGAGGTTCCTGACTAGATGCCAGAAAGAGCGAGAATGATCAAAATTAGAGAGGTTTTCACATTTTGTCGGGTGAAGGAATTTTTGGCTTTGGCGAATAAAAAAAAACAGATTTGCACGATTCCGGCCAGAAATATAAGATAAGCGGGAGATAGGAGTTGGATGGCGACAGTATCTTCTGAAAGCCTCTTCTCTGTTTCGGATAGCGTTAGAACAAGCAAATTAAACCAAGGTTTTGCATTAGTAGTAGGAAAAGAATATGGAATGTATGCCTCCATGCCCGAGAGAATCACCTCCATGATGCGCTCAGCGCACTCGGAGGAGCCCCGGCCATGGAAGCAGTAATCATTCCGTAGGAAATCTGAGAAGTACTGCCTAAGGGCCTCTCAATCAGCGTCGCCAAAGTGCCAAAGGCGTCTCCTGTTGGGAGGATCTTGAGGTCGAATTAGAGCGATAGGAGAGTAAACAGATATAAGATTGTGATTGGAGGAGTCCAACGGAGAAAAAAATTTGACAAAGAAGAAGGATGAAAGATGAGAAATAAATCTAGAATATTGGGTCTATCTCCAAGGCGATTGGAGATACGAGTAGGGTGCTGTACAATCTGCTCCAGGTCATTCAAGATAGAGAAGTTGTAAACTGGCTAACCAGATGTTAGAAAAATGAGACGATAACCAAAGGTGGTAGTGAACATTGAACTTACGTAAAATGGAGATTTTAGCTAAAGGATAGTGGGATAGAATGTATTCCACTTTGGAAGCGAGTATTCAAAGAATTTTGGATAGTCAGTAGAATTATGAGAAAGGTAGACAACGCAGATGTATTTAGTTTGAGACTGGCATGTAATCCGTGGCCAGAGGGTAAAGAATTCGGAGGATTCAAGTTTGGGAATACTAGAGCAAGTTAGGCCATTGCATATATACATATACGTAACATCCACTTTTGGAGTGAAATTGAGTATGGAGAAAGTGGGAGGGTACAGAAAAGGGGCTGCTGTCAGTCGTCTCAGACACCTGAGTTTCAATGAGGAAGAAAAGGTGAGGTTTAGAAAGGAGAGGTGATGTTGAATAGTTTGAAAATTTAATGAAAGGCCAAGAATATCGCAAAAGTTTATGAAAAGAGAATCAAGCAGAGGCCTAAAACATCTCGAATGGGCAGTAGCAGAACCAGCCCCGCTGCCTGGGTCTGCATTCCCAGTATCGGCAGCGGGAGAGCTAGAAGTGGGGACATTTATGGTTTCCTTCCCAGGGGACTCCGAGGGTCTTGAAGTCGTTGCAATTTTTTTATATTTTTAATTTTCAAAAGATTATGTGGTACGGTATGTAAGATGTATGTATGTGTTGTAAAGAATAGGGGAAGAAGTATTTGTTTAAGAGTATGCTGGACTGCTCACAGGGTAGATGAGACACGGAAAAAGATCAGCTAAGGAGGACAGTGACGGGAGAAACGGGAATTTCAGCAATTCCTGTCTTCTGCCTGACGTTCCCCTTATCCCTGGAGTAATTCCCTGTCGATTGGTGTCTACAATCTCCTCCTGTATATATATATATTATATATATATATATATATATATATATATATATATATATATATATATATATATATAACCTTTGGTTAATAATAATAACCTTTGGTTAGCTTTCGCCCGAATTGTTCATTCTGACAAAGGTCAAGCTTTTCACCCTACCTTAGACCTACAGTTTAACGTGGAATCTGAACCCCACTCCACCAGCAGCCCAGCGTCTTAACCACTAGGCTACCCAGTGTACCATTCATCTACCAACCACTTTCTTTATTGTGTGGAAGGATGCACAGCTAAGTTTTGCTGCGCGCCGGCTGCCGTCAGCGGGTCTCGATCCCGGGGCCGGCCGATGGATTCGTAGTCAGCGACACTAACCACTACACCGCCGAGGCGCATTAACCAAAGGTTAAAAGTTATGTATATATATATTTATATATAACAAAAGTTCGTTCTCATACGGAAATAAGATATAACAGAATCGATCGTGATGAGTTTGTATGTATTACGTGGAATTGCATGGAATGCAATTTGAGCATGAACTGGATTAATTGGCAAGTTGATTGTATTGTTTGTAATGTGTAGTTAAAACTATTTTCTCGTTCAATTCTGTTGTATCTTATTTCCCTATGAGAACAGACTTTTGTACACCCTATATATATACAAAGGTGGGCAGGACCGAGAATTCCAGGAACTCGGTCCTTTTTAAGGACCGTGAGCGGGAAAGTCGGTCCTTTTCTCAGTGAGGACCGAAATGAGGAGCGACGGTCCATTTTTAAGCAATTCCGGACGGTCCGGTCCGGACGGTCTTTTTTAGTGAGTTTAGTGATTATTTGAAGTTCTAAAGAAGATGCTAGTCTTGAAATGCTAGTCTTCTTGAAGGGAAACTCAAGCATTTAACTTAATAACTTTTTTTCATCATTTATGTATTGTATTAATTATAATTTACGTTAATAAAATTAAAGATTTCCGGTGTCTTTAATTTCATTTTTCATTTTAATCAAATTTTTCACTTATATTATATATAAGGACCGAGGACAGAGTCGTTCCTAGATCCTATCTTCAGAAAGGACCGGGACCGGGACCGTCGTTCCAGTTTGAGGCAAGGACCGGGACCGGGACCGTCGGTCCTTTTTGAGGCCCGAGTGCCCACCTTTGTATATATATATATATATATATATATATATATATATATATATATATCACCTAATAATATATACCCCTAATACTAATATCAATAGCTTTTTAATTCACTTAGATAACATGTTATGCAACTTTCATAAATCGAATGCCATAGTTGCAGGAGACTTCAACATCAATTTGCAATCTGAAGCAATCTCTCATAAATTTTTAAACTTAATGAATTCTTTCTATTTTAGTCATTCTATTACCAAACCCACTCGAGTCTGCAGCTATGGCAATCGAATAACAGAATCTACGATTGATAATATATTTGTAAATAGCAATGCCCTCGTAAATTCTGGAATTATAACCACTAACATCAGTGATCATTTTTCTACTTGCGCTATATTATTCAATAACATTGTTCAGGCTGCGGACAAAACAACTATTGATTACAGAATATTCTCAGAGGTTAACAAAAGAAAATTTATTGGGGCTGTAGAAAATACTCGATTTGACTGTGAAAAACCTTTAAATGACCCAGCTCATATGTTTCAGTTCTTCTATGACACCTTATTCCATATTTTTAATATTTGCTTTCCTTTAAGGAGAAAAACAGTTTCGCCCAAAAGTGTCGCAAATCCATGGATCACTCCAGGAATTATTATTTCAATAAAGAACAGAAATAAATTATTCAAATTGCAATTGCAGAGCAAAATTCCTAAAATACAATATACTCAATGCAGAAACAAATTAGCTAAATTAATCAAAATTGCAAACTATAACTATTATAACAATCAATTTTCCAAACATAAAGGAGACATGAAAAACACTTGGACAACCATAAACAATCTTCTCGGAAAACAAATTAAGAAAAATTCAAGAGAGAAATTAAATGTTGATAATAAAGAAATTACTGATGATACTGCTATTGCAGACTCTTTAAATGCACATTTTACTTCAGTAGCGGATAAGCTTCGCTCACAATTAATAAATAATGTCACTCACCTCTAGAATATATGCCACCCAGCCCACTAAATTAATTTTCTTTTGTTTCTGCTATCTTTACTGAGGTTCAGAATATTATTGGTAAATTAAAAATTACAAAAAATAACATTCATAACATTCCTGTACCTATACTGAAACTTGTTAAAGATAAGATATCTGTAACTTTGGCTAAAATTATCAATCAAAGTATTTCCAAAGGAATATTCCCATCAATGCTAAAAACTGGTTGTGTAACACCCCTTTTTAAAAGGGGTGATCCTACACAAGCAACAAATTACAGGCCGGTGTGTTCATTATCTGTGTTCAGCAAAGTTTTTGAAAAAATTGTAAAAAGTAGAATGCAGCGATATTTAGAATCCTACAATTTATTATCTCCAAATCAATGTGGCTTCCGTAATAATAAAACAACGGAAATGGCTATTTTAAATCTTATGGAAAATGTAAATATAGCTAAGGAGAACAAAGAAATAATGATATAAATATTTATGGATTTGAGTAAGGCGTTTGATGTAATAGACCATAATATTCTACTTAATAAATTATATTGTTACGGCTTTAGAGGAGCAATCAGTGATTGGTTTAAAAGTTATTTGTCCAATAGATATCATTTTGTATCAGTAAATAAGGTTTGCTCAACTAAAGCGCTTGTCAAACATGGTGTGCCACAGGGCTCAGTTCTGGGTCCACTGTTATTTTTATTATATATAAATGACCTTCCACGTTCATCTGATATACTGAACTTCATAATGTTTGCAGATGATACATACAACTGTCTCTTTTTCTTGCAAAGATGTTAATACAGCTAAGAATATACAGTATTTCATTCAGAATTCATCAGTGTAATGAAATGGTTGACCACCAATAAACTCTTCCTAAATACCAGTAAAACAAATTTCATGATTTTTACTAATAAAAGAAATGTATATCTTGATGAACTTAATGTTAATGAAATCGCCATAAAGGAGTGTACTGTAACAAAATTTCTTGGTGTAATGCTAGATAAGAACTTGCAATGGAGTGATCATGTAAATTATATCGCGAAAAAGATTTCAAGGAGCGTTGCTATAATGTTTAAACTTAGAAATGTAGTTCCTAAACAAGTTTTATTGACTCTATCATACTCTTGTTCTTCCTTATATAACATACTGTACCCTTGTTTGGGGAAACTCCACTAACAACGCATTAAATTGTATCTTTGTCATCCAAAAACGAGCAATAAGGTTATTGTCTGATGCTGATTTCCTTGATCACTCTAGTGCATTATTTAAAGAGCTAAACCTACTAAAGCTCAACGATATAACCAAACTGGCACAGTTTATTTTTATTTACGAGTGTAAGAACAAAATCATTAATTTGCAATGGGTAAATAGATATTTTGTAACTCATCAAGAAATCCACTCGTATCGGACCAGAAATAGATCAAAGCTTGTTATACCTCAATTTAGACTGTCTTCATCTCAAAAACTACCCATTTTCATTGGATTGAAACTATGGAATGACTTGCATGCCGATATAAAAAATATTGTGAATGTAAATTTGTTTAAAACCAAGTTGAAATCCCGATTAATAATGGCATACTAACAAAAATCTAGGATTAATGTCCACTAATATTGTTTAATATTGTCCATTAATATTGTTTAATATTGTAATACATGTTTTAACTATTAATAATACTTATTTACTTACTTATTTATTTATTATTATAAATTTATAACAACTAGCCGCTTATTTTTAATAAGAGCCCAGTAAAGCCTAAAGCTTAAGGGCCAAATTAAATAAAATAAATCGTCGAGCTTCACAATTATTCATGTCATTGTAAATTGAAAAAAATTATTTATTTTATTATTATTAATAAAGGTTATTCTTCTTCTTTTTCTTCTATATATATCATAAAACTAGCACTTGGTAAAATATCCTATTTATTCAATCGCGACAGTTTCGGAGCAGACTTTCTCCATCATCAGGCACTCTAAAAGAAAAATATTCCATACAAGGTACAAGAATTAAGTTATGAGCAATCCTACTTATTAATAACAATGCGTGAATTATATTATTAATAAGCAAGATTGCACATAACATAGTTCTTATACTGTTTTTCTTTTAGATTACCTGATAATGGAGAGAGTCTGCTCCGAAAGCGTAACAAAGCGTATAGACTTAATAAGCGCAATGGCACGGCAGCTAACTTTATTAGATATATCGAGCTTAGACGTCAGGTTAAAAGATCAGTTAGGAATGCTAAGCGTAATTTAGAGATACTTATAGCTGCGGATAGTAAACATAATCCAAAAAAGTTTTTGGAATAAGTCAATAATCGTAAGCCGATAAAAGATAACATAGGCCCTCTAGTGGACGTTAACGGCACTTTGGCTTCTGATGCTCAGGCGATGGCGGGTATTTTCAATAACTTTTTTGCGACAGTTTTTACCGTAGAAGACGTAAATAATGTCCCCAACGTAGACGATATCGTTCCATTTAGTAGCGAGACTATTTTGGATGAAATAACTGTTTACGAGGGCGAGTGTGTGCATTATATCGATAGGCTAAAAGTTAGCAAGGCTCCAGGCCCTGACGCGTTTTATCCCAGACATTTGAAAGATTTGAAAGACGTTATCGTAGGCCCCTTAACAAATATTTTTAATCACTCACTCAAAACGGGGATTATTCCTGAAGACTTCAAATTAGCTAACGTCACGCCCATTTTTTAAAAAGGCGACCGCACAGGAGCTAGCAATTATAGGCTCATTAGCTTAACGTCAATTGTCGGTAAACTTTTGGAATCCGTAGTTAGGGATCGTATCATCGATCACTTAGAAAGTCGCGATTTGATTAATAGTAGTCAGCATGGGTTTCGACGCCATAGATCTTGTTTAACTAATTTGTTAGAATTTTATAACGAAATAGTGCGCGAATACGATAGGCATAGAGCGACTGACGTTATTTATTTAGATTTTAAAAAGGCGTTCGATACCGTTCCGCATAGAAGATTAATTGCGAAGGTTAAAGCGCACGGTATACGCGGTCAGGTAGCTAACTGGTTAGAGGAATGGCTTCGTGCTAGGAGACAGAGGGTCGTTGTTAATGATAGTGAATCGGGGTGGTTGGATGTAGGTAGCGGTGTCCCACAGGGTTCAGTGTTAGGCCCATTGCTATTCGTAATTTACATTAACGACATAGATGTAGGATTGTCTAGTAACGTGTCAAAATTCGCGGACGATACTATGATAAAATAGGCGGTAAGGTTGTTAACGAGGACGATAGAAATAGGCTCCAAGACGATGTAAATAGGATTATGCAGTGGAAGGATAAGTGGCAGATGCAATTTAACGTAGACAAATGTAAAGTTTTGTATATAGGTTCTCGTAACAATAATTACACGTACACGCTGGATGATAGAGAGTTAGCGAGCGTTGATGAGGAAGTAGATTTAGGCGTACGCGTATCTAAGGATTTAAAAGTTAGGAACCAGTGCCTGGAGTCTTGCGCAAAAGCTAATAGGATGTTAGGCTTCATAGCGCGTAATTTCGAATTTAAATCGAAGAATATTATATTACCCTTTTACAAGTCTCTAGTCAGGCCTCATTTAGAATATGCCGTTCAGTTTTGGTGCCCGTATTTGCGTGAGGATATTGATAGGTTAGAAAGGGTTCAGCGTCGTGCCACGAAACTAATTCCGTCATTGCGCAGCAAGCCTTATGAAGATAGGATTAAAGAGTTAGACTTGCATTCACTCGAAACTAGGAGATTAAGGGGGGAGCTTATTGAAGTTTTCAAAATCGTTAATAACATCAGTAACGTAAATTTTGACAAACTCTTCACTTTCGATAATAGCAATACTCGTAATAACGGATTTAAGTTGCGTGGCAGACGTTTCATTACTAATATCGCTAAAAAACTTCTTTACGTTTAAAGTAATTGATAAATGGAATAATCTTCTCGCGCCCGTCGTGAACTCTACCAGCGTTAATGTGTTTAAGAACCGTTTAGATAGGCATTTTAAAAATATTAACGTTGTTTAAAATAAAAAAACAATTAGCAACAGGAGCTCTGGGGGTGGTGATCGGGGATGAGTCTGTTGACGATAATGCCAGCTTGTGACATACCAGCGTGTGATGCCAGCAATAAAATTATTATTAAAAAAAAAAAAAAAAGTAGACTAACACGAACGTAGATGTAGCTCGTAGCGTAAACTAACCCACTTTTTGTTTACTTTACCTGCTTTTTTTTTTCTTTTTTATCCTCTCCTTATTTGCACGTTTGTAACTCTCTCTACTTGCATGTCTGTAGTTTGCATGGTATGACAGTGAGTTAAGACTGTGTTTGCATGGTTTGTAAGCGTTCTTATTTTACTTCTTTTCATCTTTCACCCCTTTCCTGTTCTCTTCGACTATTTTTCCGACTTGTCGGCAGTGGCCGGCGGATGATGATGGGGAGTCTTTCTTTCTCTTTTTCTGAATGAATTTTAACCCCAGAATGATAGGTTTTGCTACTTACTTAACCCCTTATTCTCCTCTTTTAACCCCCTCCTCTTTCCTTTCTCTCGGGCTAACCTTAGAGTGGATCTTAGGGTCTTTGTTAGCCTTAGCTTCTGTATATATATATATATATATATATATATATGTATATATATATATATATAAAGGAAAACAATTTCAACTCCATCAAATGAATCAGTATAGGAATAAACGGGTTTCCAGCAAAATTCTCAGTTGAATATCACTATTTATTGAAGTATTATTTTATCCAAGTATAATTTTCCATTATTTTATAAACACACATTCTCTTAACTTTACTCCAACCTTTTTAAACCGTATATTGCATAATATATACTGTGTATATATATATATATATATATATATATATATATATAACTGAAATGAAATTCAATGAAATTCCATTAAATTGTGATAATTTTAATTAGAATTTCAATTACCGAATTGATACGCGTTTTATTACTTCCAAAAAAGAGATATTTTCTTTTTAATTAGCGAGTTGCAGGTATTTATGGGTTTCATTTCAACAGTATCAGCATAAAATGCTATCCCGAATGTTATTCGCTTACGCTATTCTAAATTCTTATTACAGACCTACTTATAAGGTCGGTTTACATCGAATTACCGCTTCCCTTTCGATCAGCGAGGTTAATGGCGTTGTGGCTGTTTATTAATTGGGTGGGTGACTACCTCTGCATTCGAGTGATGTTGTAACCCTTAGAACCTTGTTAAATGGTTTGATTCCACATAATCACATGCTTGAACCTGCAAAAACAACTGCAGCACTACTACTGCTCGCGTGATAATGGAAAGATGGTGAGAGTGATATGCCACCGTTCAATTATATTATTAAAAATATTAAAAAATTAAACAAAAATTAGACTAACACGAAATTAAATGTAGCTCGTAGCGTAAACTAACTCACTTTTTTGTTATATCTCTTCATACTTTTTTTTCTTTTCTCATCCTCTCTTTACTTGCATATCTGGTAGTTTGCATGGTATTACAGTGTGACTGTATGACACTGTATAAGACACGGACATACTGTATGACTGTATGACCCCAGTGTGACTGTATGAATGGTATGACAGTATGACTGCGTTTGCATGGTTTGTAAGCGTTCTTATTTTACTTCTTTTCATCTTTCACCCCTTTCCTATTCTCTTCGACTATTTTTCCGGCTTGTCGGCAGTGGCCGGCGGATGATGATGATGATTCTTTCTCTCTCTTTTTCTGAATGAATGTTTAACCCACAAATGATAGGTTTTTGCTACTTACTTAACCCTTTATTCCTTCTTTAACTCTCTCTTCTCTTCTTTAACCCCCTACTCTCTTCTTTCTCTCGGCTAACTTAGATGGATCTTAGGGTTTTGTTAGCCTTAGCTTCTGTAGATCTGTAGGTAGATACTTAATTTGCGCCAATGAAAGGTGGTAGAGTCCGCCGAACTGGTAGTACACCCGCGCGATAGACTATTTGAACTTTCTTCTGATAAAACCCACAGTCGTCGTTTCCGTCAGAAGACATATTCATTTTTGATGGCACGGAAAAGTGAGTATCCAGAAGCTGGTGTCTGAAGCGTTGGAAGTTGTTAATTGCATCCGCAGCCTCATACTTACGCGAATTGGCTTCACGTCAGTGTTAGCAATTAAAACAAAGCAATTTAACTGATTGTCTGTGGAAATGATCCGTTACATCGTGTGTCGTCTATTCAGTCGAACGTAAGAAAATTAACAAAGACACACTACAGTAAGGCTGGCCGCACGCAGGATCGTCTTACGACACACCGACTGACACTTGGGTCGTCAAGTCGTTATCGTCAGTCGCGAGACAATCCTGTATGCGGCCAGCCTACAGTTAAGAGATTACGACTAATAGAAATAATTTCAACTATGCATAAAAATTAACATTACGCCGAATTTCACTCTTAAAAAAATACTTTCTGTCCAATTTTTACATATTTTTGTATTTTTCGCTTAAAAAATGAACTTCGATTTTCCGTATAACTTATTCTTTTCCTAAGTCTACACGACTCCCCCGAGCACCTCCAGCGACCCACCGGTCGAAAACAAAACGAAGCAAATGCAAATCTTTTTGTTCAGCATTGACTCGAAGCTTCTTGGATCACTAGACAATAATCCAACGTCCTATCGCGTGTTCTACTTTAATATTATAAATTTTAATAATTAAATATGATTTATAGAAAAAGAAATGGTAGATTCGTACGTATACGTAAAACGCTTTCGGAATGGGAGACTGCCTCGAGTGTATACACGAATTTAAACGGGTAACAGCCAGGAAGCTCATTTCGCTACGATATAGTGGTGAATGCGCCCCAAGGGTCACCTTACCATGGGTAAACGCACTCAACCAACATAGAAACCACAGGCGGGAGCGACCCAGAACCTCACCGCTGAGGGGTCCGACATCCTAACCACTGAGTTACCTGACACACTCGAATTTAAACCAAAAAAGCCTTAACGAAATTTAATCATAAAGATTTAACTTTATTTTCGTATCTTCTTCTTCTTTTTCTTCTTCTTCTTCTTCTCTGCTACTTTTCCTTCCGAATAAATGCTTATTTTCGAAACTTATGCAAACGCAGATAAAGTCAAAAGCATTTTCTTGGCACTGAAATATATGCATTTGAGATGTGAAGAAGTCCTCTTCTTTGCAATTTTCACTTTTTTTTCTATTTTTACTAAATTTTTAAGTTAATATTCTACTGTAATATATTTTCTTTAAGTTTAAAAGGTTCATTGTACTTAATGTTTTTTGGGAAGAGGAATACAATTTATATATTATATATATATATATATATATATATATATATATATATATATATATATTAACTGCATTGATCCGCTCGTATGTAGGAAATTACGACTTCTGATTGATCGAGGACCTTTGGTAGTGGATAGCATGCCCACCGGCAATTGGATGATCCCGGGTTTGACTCCTGGGAGGTACCTCATTTTTCATTGTTCGTTCTCCCTCCTCATCTTGTGCGGAACGCTCTTCTACCAAGCGTCGTTCTTATATATATATTATATATATATATATATATATATATTATAAATATATATATATATATGAAGAAGTACAACATACATATAAAATTATATAGGAAGTTTTATATGCAATTCCATGATACCATACATATCATTCATATAAACAAGTATTTCAGTAAGGTGATGACTTTCATTGATTGCTTAGAATCAGTCCGGGATCTTAATCTGTGGTCCTAACCCCAATGGTGGGTTGCGTAAGATCTTATGTTTTACCGATTTTAGTAAGCGCCCGTAACTCAGTGATAACGAACGCAGTTTTCCTACGTGCAAAACGAAGATCTGAGGTCGGAGGTTCGACTCGATGGTGCTAGTAATTACTAATCAGGGAGTTAGCGTAATGGGTCGTATAGTTGGCTTGAGCCCTGTATCAATTTCTGCCCCATTTATGATTTCCTATCGTTGGCTTAATCTATACTTTCCTTTTGATAGGACTAAGTTCGGAAGAATGTCAATTAAAACAGACTCCACGATTACACTCTTGAAATAATTATTTCAATTATAAACCATTTTACTTTCATTTCAATTAATTAAATGCTTATTAATTAAGTATTTAAGACCTTAAGGTCTTTCTCGTATGCCTTCAAATCGCTTTTCATTATTGTTACAATAATTAGTATTCCTCGCAAAAATAATAATAATAATAATAATAATAATAATAATAATAATATTAATGGAACTGTACATAATAATTTAAAATATATTGTTGCATTAAATAATTAGTACCTTTTTACAGTTTGACGTTTTTCACAAACACCTTGTACAGTTGCGTATGAAACCTCGTCGACGTCTTATATGGCTATGTATTAGACCGGGTCGAAATTTTTTATTTCTTACGTACATAGTGTGAGGTGGTTCAATCAATCATAGTAACACCCTGGTAAAATATTTTTGAATTCTGAGGACCCCTACCCCCACTACCGGTTTCAGTTTTTTTCAGAAAATTTGTAAAATTCGAGATAATTTGCGATTTACAGTACTTCGAAATTTTTTTATTATTACAAAAGTTCGCTTATAAAACAGTTATATTTATTTTTTAATGAAAAAAATTAAAAAAATACAAAAATGCCTGAAAAAAAAATTTAATACATAAATTTTTAGCTATTGTTGGTAGAAATTTAGAAATTAAGAGAGAAATTCAATAAAATTTTTGACCTAAAACTAATGTTTTTTTAAATTTCTTTCATTGACCTTTCCACTCAAAAGTAGGCAGTTCTTTTCTAGACTCTAAAGTATTTAAAATAAATTTATGCCAATTAATATAACCAATTCTTTCCTAAGTCCTCATCTTCTATCACTTCTTATGATACAAATTCCCTTGCTTCTCTTAATTTTTCTTTTGATTTCTTTTCCCTTTCCTGTGCTTTTTGGATTTTGCCCAACTTTCTCAAATTACTTGAAGTAGTTTTTTTCATCAATTTTTCCTAACTGTTTTTTTCTTTTTTTTTGACCAATAAAAGCTTCCCATTCTATAATAGGTATTTTATGTTCACACCTACAAAGTTTTCTATCCCTTTGCCTTTATCATAACAGTGGCATGGAGATATGTCAAACATCTCGTCATATTTCTTTAATTTTTCATAATATTTTTCATTTCTTTTTATCATAGGGCATTTAGTTAACTTATCAGCATCTTCTATAAGTCTAGTAACTCTAATATAAATTCCCTTTGTATCAATTGTTGGGAAAGAAAATTTTTGCCAAATTTCTTTTATATCTTGAACAACTACGTTATAGCAATCATTTTTACTTATTTTACCCTGTGCTTTAGATTCTTCCTCTCTAAATAAAATGGAAGTGCCTTACAACATCAGCTTTTGATGACGTCATGGCAGATGAAAATTTTGCTGGATATCCGAAGGTTGCATTGTGGCTTCTTTTTCTAGTAACCATAATTTACTTTAATAAGATTTTGTTATAATGTTATAATGTTTCAGACCAACAAAGACCCTAGGATCCACTTATGGCTGGTCTACCTAACTGTGTTCGTAATTGTGTATTGTGTATGTCCTCCGTGGTGGCGGAGGGGACCTACAATTTGACGTGGGTTCCGAACCACAAGAACATAAGAAATTTATGTAAAAACTGCCTGTACATTGGCAACGACCAATTTTTACAAAACTAAATAATTATCAATTTAAAACTAATTAATTAATTATCGATGTATTTTAATTATATTTTATTTATTACTGATATTTTAAAATTAAATAACGCATTTTAATACAAACTTTTAACATTCTAGGTACCTAAATAGGAATCTGGAAAAAAAAAAAAAAATGTAATATTATGTCTTATGTCCGGTGCTATGAGTCAGCACCGGATTTAAAACCCTACCCCCTACCCCCCGATCTCAAAAAAAGTTGGTGAATAGTCTATTCTGATGTAATTCGTGCCGGAGAACCTGATTTTGGCCATCCGAAAGCAAAAAAATTAATATTTACGGTCGATTTTTACGATTTTCGATTTTTGGCCTATTTCCCATACAAATTCATATGGAAAAATTGAGTATCGGTAGGGGGGGGGGGTAGCGAAGGTCCCACAGCCTTGATTTTTGGTGTGGATACTACTATTACAAAATGATCAACCCCACAATATGTACCTAAGCAAAATCTTGACCTTGACCCCTTTTCGACCCGGCCTACTATGTATGTTATGTATGTATTTGTTGAATGTGAAATAATACATATTTTCACTAAGCCCTATCCTTAATTTTTGTGTATTATATGCGAAATAATAAATATATAAATTATACCGTTATCGTAATAATTCTTTTATTTAGTACTGAAAATGCATATTTGAAAAAAAATACACAGGGTGTCCAGGAAGTCCCTAGCAATTCTATGTTTGGGTGCATACTTCGTCGAATTGCCAGGGACTTCCTGGACACCGTGTGTGTGTGTGTGTGTGTGTGTGTGACTTTTTTTATTAATTGAAATAAAAGCATGAAATTTTTACTGTACCTTCTCTACACATGGAAATTAGTCCCCTTTGCAAAACATACTCTGTGTGATGTTCTCTCAGTTCACGAAACTTACACGATAATTTCGACGGAAGAGTCCTATCCAACAGACTTCCTAAACTACGGTTTATGATAAAGAAATATCATGGCCACCAACATCACTAGATCTAAACCCCTTATGACTTTTATATGTGGGGGTTATTTAAAAGAGAGAGTATTTAAACGGAATCCACACACAACAGAACATTTGAACAAGAAATTTCTCAGATGTCAACGTATACTCTGTCCAGAGTAGTGCAAAAATTTGTTGTTTGTATGCAAATAGTTAATGAGCTGAAAAGACATCACATAGAGCATGTTTTGCACTAGGAGACTAATTCTCCATGTGTAGAGAAGGTAGAGTAAAAATTTCTTGCCTTGATTTCAATTAATAAATAAAATACAAACCTTTCAAAGTGTTGGATGTTTAAAAAAATCACCCGATATATAAAAAAAATTCTATAATCATACTTGAACTATGATAGCAGAAGCCCGTGGTAAAAATACCACAGTTAAACGATCAATAGGGGCAATTTTTTTTTTTTTTAATAATATTTCCCAGAATGAGCACATACACAAACAAATATTATCCGATTTCAGCTTTATATACAGTATATAGATTGTAATTTTCCCTTGGTTTCGATTAATTTTAAGCAACTTTTACTTAATAATTTCTTCTCCCCAAAAAGCCGTTTCCGTGTTTTAGGGTGGGGACACACACACACACACACACACACACACACACACACATTAGCCTATTATACAGTATATATACAATATAGGTAGTGGAGTTCAGCCTGTTAAGCGTGCACGATTACTAAAGTCAATTTACAGTTGTATACCGTATACGTAGGGAATCCAAAAAGTTTCCGGAAAATTCAAAAAGCTTTAATACAAAAACCCTTTAATAAAAGTTCCAGAATGGTCAAATAACTTTAATACAAAAACCCTTTAATAAAAGTTCCAGAATGGTCAAATAACTTTAATAAAAGAAAACAAAAGAGGATATACGTTTAGGAATGCTCAACAACGTTCGACATAATTCCCACCTATCTCTATACACTTTTCTAAGCGATGTTTCCAGCGTTCCAATCCATTTTATAAAATTCAGAGTTTTTCGACTGAAACCATCTCAAAACTGCTGTTCTGGCATCTGCTATCGAGTCGAAACGCGTTCCTTTTATGCGATCCTTCAATTTTGGGAATAAAAAAAAGTCGGAAGGGGCTAGATCCGGACTGTAGGGGGGGTGAGGTATGATTTCCCATCGAAATTCCCGTAACACGGCTCTTGAGGCATTTGCAGTGTGAGCAGGTGCATTGTCGTGATGGAAAAGCACCCCGCGATGAAGTTTACCAGGTCTTTTTTCAACAAGCTTATCTTTCAGCTTCCTCAAAACATTTTCATAATATTGGTCGGTGACTGTTTTTTGTCCTTCAAGAAAGTCCACTAAAATTATTCCTTCACAATCCCAAAAAATTGTAGCCATTACCTTTTTAGCTGATCTTTCTGCTTTAAATTTGATTGGGCCATCTGATCCTCTTGGGAGCCATTGTTTTGACTGAACTTTGCTTTCCGGATCATACTGATAAATCCAGGTTTCATCCCCTGTTACAAGTCTATGCATAAAACAATCTTCATGAACTTCCATTCGATTCAAAAGATCAACAGAAAGACTAGCCCTTTGGTCAAACTGTTCTTGGCGCAACGCTTTAGGCACCCACCGAGCAGAAAGTTTGCTAAGTTCTAAGGTATCCACCAAAATGGAATGAGCAGAACCACCAGAGATACCCACCTCATTGGCTATTATTTCACAGGAAATCGACGATCTTTTTCGACTAGTGACCGAACAGCAGCAACAGTTTCTTCATTAATTGATGTTGATGGCCTTCCACTCCTTTGGTTATCATTAAGAACCTCTTGACCCGTTTGAATCTTTTGATCCAGTCATAAATGACTGATTTCTTAGGTGCTTCATCTCCATAAACTTCACGTAAGGCATCAAGTATTTGTGGTGGTTTCCATTTAAGTTTTGTTAGGAATTTAATGTTAGCTCTCCACTCGAATTTTGAGATTTCCGTTGCCATGAAAAATAGGGTTCTTTTTAACTCCGTCTTAAAGCACTGTCACCAAGGTTGTGTAAGTCTTAACAAGGCCTAATATGTATGAAGGTCCAAATTCATGTCAAAACAAGAATTCATTAAATTCTGATTTGAAATGATTGAATTATTAAACTTTTTCGGAAACTTTTTGGATTCCCCTCGTATGTGTTATGTAATAATAAAAATACAGTCAATGTGAACTCCATATATTTATAAATAAAGAATTAAAGTGAATTAGATTGAATTGAATAAAACTTAATTCTAATCATAAACACTAAAATTATAAAATAGCTTTTTTTTCCGAGAGAAAGTTAGCATGCAGCCAAATAATAAAAACAAAACTAATATAAGTAATAAATAAGTAGGTGTCGACAGAATCCATTCTAATAACTATGATAAAACTTTCCTCAGATAAAATAGGCACAAGTTTGGAAAAGCGAGTGAAGGACCACGAGAAAGATGATAGATTTCGTAACGAATCCAATGCAGTTTTTAAACACATCCAAACATAAAAAAATACGTGGATGAGGGAACGCTGCATACGCAACCCGGATGGTTGGACAGGGTGATCGAAAAGTCATTAAGTTATTGTATGCGCATCACGATCATACTGTACATAACTGCTTTCGTGGTGCGCAGTTACTTTTCGATTACCCTGAATAATATAATACAAGTTCTTTGCGCAGATCGTATTCTTACGTAACGAATGAACCAACGTCCGTAGCTCAGTGGGTAACATGTCTCCCTATAAGCAAAGTGAAGACACTGGAATCGGGGGTGGGGGGTTGGAATCTCGATGATGCTGGTAATAATAATATAAGAGTTTGAGCAAATGGACCGCATAAGTTGACCTGAGCGCTGTATCAATTTCTATGTGATGGTTATTAAACACTTGGCAGACGAACGATGAAGGAATATATATATACATATATATATATAATTATATACACACACACACTCGAGGTGCGATCGAAAAGTTCCCGGACTGGCAGCGTGGAGCGCTAACAGGCCGTAGTACAGACTTGGGCCGCTAGATAGCGCTAAACAGCTTTATCGTGAAGCAGTGTGCCGAGTAACACGGTGATACATGCGCGCGTTTTTTTTTCCACGAGCATTTTTGTGCGTTAGTGTTAGTGGTTTTATGCGATTTTTGCGAGAAGAGAAATGGCAGACTTCAAACTGGCGGGCTTCAAACTTGGCAAAACCGCGTCGGAGACCCACGAAATGCTTAAACAAGCATTTGGTGATGACGCCATGGGCAGAAGCCAGACTTTCGAGTGGTTCTCGCGGTTCAAACGTGGGCAAACGTCGGTTGAGGATTCCGAACGTTCTGGTCGGTCCTGAACCAGCAGAACCGACGAAAATGTTGAAAAAGTGCGTCAGGCCATCCAAGAGGACCGTCGGCGAACGATTAACGACATCTGCAGCATCGTTGGCCTATCGTTTGGTTCATGCCAACGCATTCTCACGGAGGAACTCAAAATGAGGCGGATCGCTGCCAAATTCGCTCTGTCTGTGCAGCAGTTTTTGGCCAAAAACAACATGGCAGTGGTCCCCCACCCTACTCCCCCGACCTAGCCCCCTGTGACTTTTTCCTGTTCCCCAAGATGAAGATCCGGCTGAAGGGGCGAGGATTTGACGACATCGAGGAGATTCAGGCGGAATCGCACGAGATGCTGAACAACACCCCCAAAATGGAGTTCCAAAGGTGCTTCCAGCAGCGGGAAAATCGCTGGGCCCGCTGTATCAACTCCCAAGGGGACTACTTCGAAGGGGACAGCAGTAATTAGAACCTAAGGTAAGCCTACATTTTTTTGTCGGTACAGTCCGGGAACTTTTGGATCGCACCTCGTAAATATAGGGTGTAACAAAACTCCGTTCTCATAGGCAAATAAGATATAACATAATTAGTGCGGAAACACTTCAAAACGCAACCAACAACTTACAAAGACGAGTAGAAATGTGTGAACGGCTACATGGAATGTAATTTGAGCATGTACTGGATCAATTGGTAAGTTGATTGTATTGTTTGTAATGTATAATTAAAACTATTTTCGGCTCTTTTCCAAAATCCGGACCGTTCTTTATATCTACAGTAGAAAGTTACATTATTATTATATGGTTTTGCGTGCTGAGTTCGTTATTCTTTTTTTTGGAGAAATGAAAAATAAAAAAGTTACACCAATTTTTATTACCATTATTTACATATATCGTCTTAATATGACAAACAAAAATTGGTGTAACTTTTTTATTTTTCATTTCTCCAAAAAATGAATAACTTTTTTGAATTCAGCACGCAAAACCACATAATAATAATGTAACTTTCTACAGTAGATATAAAGAACGGTCCGGATTTTGGAAAAGATCCCCTATTTTCTCGTTCAATGCCGTTATATCTTATATCCCTATGAGAACGGACTTTTGTTACGCCCTGTATATCGTTAAACACTCCACGAATAAAAACCGAATTTTTATTCGCGAACTCGGCGTTCTTTTTTCACGATTATTTTATAATCTATAATTGGGATTTACGGAGGAAATATTCGTGAAAAATCTGAGATACGAAACCGATTTCATATTCGTAATGGAAGTACGTTCATTCGCGCCAGAAAATATAACACGTATATTAAACATTTGTAGACCTGCAATCGAGATTTTCTTGGTGATTAAGATGTTATAATGTTATAATGTTTTAATGTTTCAGACCAACAAAGACCCTAGGATCCACTCATGGATGGTCAACCTAACTGTGTTTGTAATTGTGTATTGCGCATGTCCTCCGTGGTGACGGAGGGGACCTTACAATTTTACGTGGGTTCCGAACCACAAAGATATCTTCAGAAGAAAGATCAGGTCCAAGTTGGTCCGGAACAATGCAGGCAATTCACGGTGGATCAAGTGTCTCACATCCAGGTGTGGCGTCGATCACGTTCCTTCCCATCATAGATATGTCGCCAACTGACATGACCTGCATATTTTCGACATTACTATATTTGAGCAAGATAGCACGCGATCAAAAAAGTCCCCTGTATTATTACCTTTGATCAGCCTTTGTTCTGGAAAGCTTCCCAAATCATCAATGAACAGAGAGACCTGCAGGACATTGTTTTAATGCTGGGATCATTTCACACTCTGATGAATCTTTTGGGAGCAGTCGGTACTCTTATGAATGGTTCAGGATTGTCTGAAGTACTTCAAGAAATATACGGACCAAATGCCGTGCAACACATGATGTCTGGAAAAGCTGTTTCAAGAGCGATACGTGGTCATATGATAATAGATGCAGCTCTTAGTACCTTACTAGTCGCAGACGTTTTCCCTCGTAATGAAGATGGAACTCCTCATGACCTCCATAAGGAAGCTTGTGACCTGCTCGACGATGTTATGACCGCCAAATAATCAGTTGAGGATGTGGAATCTTCGAATGCATTGTCTCAGATTGCTACCACTTTGGATGCGAAGAAAACTGACCTACAATCTACTTCGCAAACAAGCCAACTCTGGTTGGAATATCAGCGAATGATCAACATTGCACGTTCCTTGATAACAGCAGACAGAACCGGCTCGTGGGATTTGCACTTGCAAGCTATGCTGGAGACCATCCCCATAATTGCAGCAGCCGGACATCACAATTACCTGAAATCGATATACCTGTACCTGCAGAAAATGTTAAGTTTGCCTTCTGAAAATCCAGCCGTTAACAAAATGTTCCAGGAAGGTAAGTTTGTGGTAAGAAGAAGCGACAGATTATGGGCCGGACTCGGCACAGACCTGGTGATAAAACAAGTACTAATGCGTTCCCTGAAAAGCAGAGGCGGACTGACACGCGGAAGTGGATTTACAGACATCCAAAGGACAACGTGGCTCTTTTCTATGCCTCTGTGTTCCACTTATAACTTAGCAATGCAGGAATACACCAGAGTTTTGTTGGAAAGTAGTGAACAGCACAAGGAAATGAGGGGAAGTAGACAAATCAGGGACAGTAATGACATGAAGAAAGTACTTGAACGTCTGGAATCCTTATCCCCATTCCATTCTACCTCGGGTCTCTGCAACATTGTAACAGGGCTAACTGCTGATCCTGGAGTTAACGTTCATCAATTGCATTCAATCGGTACGAACATTGTCGTAAAAATGATTGGGAAACAAGCCTTTACATATTCTGCCAAAAGATCTGACAAAGTGAAAACACTAGGATCTGCTTCTGCCGTTGTGATCACTGATGCTTCAGATATAGAAGTAGATCCTGCACTACTGTTTCAGAGAATGATGACTGTTGCCACTGGCGGAGACATGAATCTTGAAGATGTCATGTGTTACGAACTGTGTGCATATCCTCCTGCATTGTTCGAATCACGAAGTATCTTGAGGAAACCCGATAAGTCTCAGCTAGCTCATGCAATAATCAAATACACTGACACTTTACGCATGGAAGAAGTTCAAGAAATTCAGTGCACAGACCAGTACGTATTGGATGGTGGATCTCTACTACATCGTGTTTCCTGGCGTCAAGATGAAACATGACAGCATCGCCAACTCATATGCCGATTTCACTCTGAAAACATATGGAAAAGCAATCATTGTTTTTGATGGCTACAGCAGCTCTCCTACGATCAAGGGCATGACCCACAGAAGACGCAGCACCAAGACAAGCAGAAATGTGAATCTCAGTCCAAGCATGAAGTTTGTTGGCCAGAAGGAACACTACTTGGCTAATGAAAACAAGCAAGCAAGCATTTATTTCCCTCGTAGGTGAGATGTTGAAGAAGCACGGGTGTACTGTTCACAACGCAGATGGGGATGCTGATGTGGACATCGTTCGTGCAGCAGTTTCCTCATCAGAAAATGCAACTACAACAGTAATAGGGGAAGACACCGACTTGCTGATTCTCCTTCTGTACCATGCCAAGGACAGTGGTTTCAAGTTGTACTATCGCAGCGATATAAGACGGGGACCATCTCCTAATCCTGTGTATGATATTCTCAGCATTCAATCATTGTTAGGCAATGACATCTGCAAGTATCTCTGTTTGTGCATGCTTTTGCTTCGGGCTGTGATAGCACATCCAGAATTTTTTCGATCGGTAAAGCCAAAGCATTCGACACACTGATGAAGGTGGCTGAACTCCGTTCAGTTGCAAATACATTCTGTTCTGATTGTTGCCAACACTCTGACATTGAAGCCGCTGGAAGAAAGGCAATGCTTCTGTTGTATGGCTGCAAGACACTTGAATCCACTAACGCACTACGTCATCGAATGTTAGTTGAAAAGGTAGCTACAGCTAAATCTTTTGTTACACCCGAACGTTTGCCACCTACCGATGCGTCCACAAAGTACCACAGCTTTCGCACATACTTTCAAATACTAATCTGGAAGTCTACAGAAGAGAAGATCGATGCAGAACAGTGGGGTTGGTATGTAAAGAATAATTCCTACTACCCTACAGCCTGCGACAAGCCACCAGCTCCAAATTATCTACTCAACATGATCCGCTGCTCCTGCAAGACGAAATGTGCTACTTCAAGATGTGGATGCAAGCGTAATGGAATGAATGCCCTGTTCAGCCGCTTGTGGCGAGTGCCAAATCAGTGGTTGCGATAACAACCCAAGTACCGGTAATCTATCCGATGATAGTGATGAAGAGGATTAATTTCTGTATGTTTGTGACCAGGTATCACTTCTTCTGTAATGAACATAACTTGAAACTGGGAAAAAAATAATTGTTGTATTATAATTATTGATTATAAAAATCTGTAAAAAGCTATATAACATTATATTTGCGTAATAACTGGTTGTGTTGTATATTGTTGAATTATTTAAAACATTACAACTGAAAGAAAAAGCATCAAATGTATCTCTATAAATAAAAGCGTAAATTATATATATTTTTTTTTCGTAGGAAACATCCAGTCCGCCATTTTGAATTTCATTTTTGGGGGTGTTCCCGGGGTCCAATTTTGTCGGATTTTGGATATGTTATTCGGCAATGGTTCCTGAGCTGGAAACAGTTTAGAAAGCTTCTGAAGCAATTTTGCCCAGGTCTAACTACAAATTGCCTGGACTATTATTGAATTTTTATACATTTTCAGCGTGAAAACTAGTCAGTTGACGCCAAAATAAAAATATTTGAACATGAGGCGCCATCTACCGGACGAAATGCCATTTAAATTCATGCTCGGTAAACCTTCATTTACAGTGTTTAAATGATAACCCATTTATATATATATATATATATATATATATATATATATATTGCACAAAATATTATATTTCCTATAAACTAAATAAAATGTTAGAAAATGTTATCATACAATCAGAATATTTAATGATCTTACTGAGAATCTCAGAATATTTTTCGCAAAAAATAAAAATTCTGTTTCATATATGTTTTCACTGATATATATATATATATATATATATATATATAAAAGAGAATTTCCATTGGCTTTAAAAAGCAATACTAATCCCCCAGAGTTAATACATTTTTCAGTTTGCTTTATAGTATAGACGAAAGAGTTCTGTTACTAAATCTAAGGCTGAATATACGAAGCAAATGGGCTACGTCATGGTCAATTCGCGATAACGCTTTCCATTAGATAAGCGAGATAAAGCGACATTAGGTATGTTCAGTTGTTGGATGTGGAACCCTCTTCCGCGTTCAGATAATGTAGCGATGCGTAACATAGCTCTGATCTCACGTAAAGCTATAGATCTCCCCCCCACTCCACGGTCACATGACCTTTGACCCCAACATTATTATAGATAACTAAGTAATCAAGAAACCAATTATATCGTGTATGGAGTCGATAGTTTACATATATATATATTCCTAAAACTTTAATTATCTCCTACTTCACTGTTGCTAAATTTAACCTGGTGTAACCCAGTATTACGTAACGTAGCCTAATTTAACTCAAATAGGCCTAGATTCATTGTCAGGTTAATTACATCTGCCTCAACTACATTTGCTAACAAAGATTTGGGTACTCTGCTAATTTTTTAAATATTTGAATTGTAATGAATCCAGAGAAGATAGATGCTATGACAGTATGTATGAAGCTTTTACTATATATTTGGAAAAGTAAGGACTTAAAATAATTCAACATCATAGCTAAAAATAGATATATCCTTGTGCCATCTTCTGGAGTCGTTCCTTCGATAGCTATGACCATTCGTCTTGTCTGTAAAACCTACTTCATCGAACGGCTGTTTAAATAACGCGGTGTCCAGTCTATTCAATATAGCCAAAGCTGGGCACTTGCGGTATTTTTTGCGGTACTGCGGTACTGCGGTACTACCGCACTACCAAACCGGTACCGCATAACGCAGTACCGCAAAGGATCGCTGAAAGTACAGCAGTACCGCTACCGCATTCAAATTTCCCGCGGTACTTTCCGCGGTACCGACAAACACGACTTTTCAAAAAATTAACACTTTTTTTGAAGTAAACCTTATTACAGGAGTACAGTAAGACGAATGCTGCGTGTGTTGCATCAGCCTAACTCTAGACACGTTAAGTTTTCGTTCAGAACATGTTACGTTGCCATCCTATCACAACGCCTCAGTGCAGTGCTTGCTTTTGAGCCGGTTGCACGTGTGTTACATTTCTGTGACAAAGATCGATTTTTAGCCATTATGGCAGAAAGTTCAGGTGCGAAATCGCCGATATGCAATTTCTGAAAATATGTGCTATCACTTGTGTTGTTCTTGTGTGCAGTACCGCAGTACCGCGGAACGCACCAGGGGGACCTGAAAAAGTACCGCAGTACCGCGTAACGCACTGGGCATGCTGAGGTACCGCAGTACCGCGTAACGCACCCCCAAATTTTGGTACCGCGCCCACCACTGCAATATACATCTGCGATCGATCCGCTACCGTGCTTCACTGTTGGCATGGTGTTCTTTTTATTAAATGCCTTGTTGTTCTTCCTCCAAACAAAGCTCTTTTGACTGTAGCCGAAAAGTTCGATTTTTGTTTCATCAGACCAGAGAATCTTGATCCAGGATTTATGAGAATCAGTGAGGTATTCTTCGGCATAGGTACTTAAAACGGATAGCTTTGTGATGAGGGTGCAGAAATGGCTTCTTCCTTGCACCCCACCCGCATAGACGTCTTGCGAAGTGTTCTATGAACCGTTGAGATGTCCAATGAGGTACCTGCACTTTTAATTGACAAATGGAAGTACTTGGCAGTACGTTTAAAATTCTCGGCAACATCTCAGACAATCTTCTTCACGGCTCTAGGGGAGATTTTTTATGGCATTCCTGATCTTGGTAAAGACGCAACAACAGCATACTGTCTCTATTTCTTAATTACATTCCGGGTCGTAGTGAAAAGTAGGTCGAGATACTGGAAAATTTTCTCGTCGTATTCTCAAAACTTGTACATACCGACTCTCTCCTATTTCTGGTTGTCCGAAAGCTCTCTCGCGAAGAACCTATCATTGGTTTGAAGTTGACTTATAGAAAACCGATGCTTTCATGCCTGAAATGCTAAAGGTGTCTCTTGGATTATATGCAGCACATATTTCTAAGTCTAAACTTTTCATGGGAGAATATTAGAGTAAATTCTGATTATGAATGCATACTCGTGGGAAGCATTTGGGCATATCATAAATTCTGCGTGTTACTGATTTAAAGGGTTCCTAAAGTTTTGCGTTGAAATTTCGAAAAATAAACAAAATTATATATATATATATATAATATATATATATATATATATATATGCAGTAAAATCACAGAATAACATGTGATCTTATTAATAAGCAAACAACCACAGGGAAAAGGAAAAAGAAACACGAAATCCGAGCGCTTTCGTGATATATTCACATCTTCAAGGACAAGATGTGAATATATCACGAAAGCGCTAGGATTTCGTGTTTCTTTTTCCTTTTCCCTGTGGTTGTTTACTTTATTTATATATATATATATATATATATATATATATAATTTCGATTTATCTTTAGTCTTTATTTTTATAAATATAAAAAAAATAGCTTTACATACATTATGTCTGAACATTTATATTCTCTGCATGTTTCACAATGTAAATATTTTTAAGACTGTAGCAGGAATACTCAGACTTTTGGACGCAACTGTAAGTGACTTTTACCTAACTTAAAACGGCCTCTTGTTAACCCTTAATCCCTACCCATCATGAAAGTTATGCTAGCAATACCCGGGTAGGGTTTAAGGGTTAATGGCAATCTTCATGTAAAAAACAAATTTAACCAAAAACTGTAACTTAGTAAAATTTAAAAAAAATCATACATCATGATTTAACCCAATTCCACTTAATCTAACCTAACCTATCCTACCTCACCCTAACCTAAAAGTACCAAAAGTGACTTAAAATGAGTGTGACCACAGGCCTAGTGGAATCTAGAAAATATATTTCAGGAAAGTTTTAAATATGATGATAAAATTAATACTCGAGTATTGGCGAGTATTCACGAATACTGTCGGAAGTCTTTCCTTTTTTTAAACATACTGACAGTGATGAATTTTTCTGAACGAATTTCACGGCGACGTATATTGGTATCGCTGAAAAATCTTGCGATAAAAGTTCGTCTCAATAATTGTTCACTCAAATAACGTTCCATTTACGAACGAAGACTTAAAAATAAATTGATTGGAATAAATCATCAAAATGGAAAATTGGTTTACGTCAATCGATCTTGTACGTAAATATCAGAACTGACGTCATTCAAAGTAAAACGCAGAACCCTTACTGGTTTCGTGGTAAAACCAATCTCTATGAAAAACTACGTTGTGACCACGTTACAACATCGCTTCCGTTAGGTCAGCGACGTTGGGTGACCATATTCTCCGTTCGGATGATGTAGCGATCCGTGGTTCGAATTCCACGTCATATAAGCTGTACATTCTATCTGTCATATAATCCTGGCTGTTGAGAGGACGATGACTTTGAGTCTGGATAGTAGTATAGTTAGATAACTGTCCTCTACGTTCGTATGATGTAGTGATCCTTGGTTCGAATCACACGCGAAGGCGTAGTAGGTTCCTTTGTCATATGACTCAGCCCATTACTGGCTGTTAGTACGGAAGTAAAATCATGCAATTTACCAACTTGTCTTTTTATAAAATGATTTTATATTCAAATTAAGTGTATGGAATTTAATTTTGAGCAAAACTTTTCCTAAGAGAATCGTTAAAAAGACGTTTGAGGACACTTACTTCAAACTGGAGGAACATTTTTTTCTTTTGTTTTAAATTTTGGTCCTTTAAGGCTAAGTTTGAGCTAAGAAATTAACGTTTTAAACTTTATCTAACATAAAATAGTAGTTTTCAGCGTTGGTATTTTTTTAAATCTCTAAATTTTAGCTTCAACAATAACAATAACAATACGAACATCCTAATTAAGCTTGAAATAACCACGTTTTTACCTATCTTCGTAGTTTCTTTGTTATATCAGTGTTGTTGAAACTAACACCTTCATTGTTATATGAAAATAAATTATTTAAATTCAAACAAAAGCAAATTAATTCTTATTTTCAGTAACAAGTTTATTTTTTAATTAAACGAACAAAAATACAAGAAAACAAACGAACGAATGAACAATCAAACAAATAAACTGAACAAAAACAAATAAGCGAAAGCCTTAATTGTTCATTCATATAACTGGAAATAAATTCCAGATTTTCGCTTTATTGCCTATTAAAACTTCACTGTTTTCTGCCCTAGACTTTACAGTAAATCAAAATTTTGGAAGCGCAAAATTATATTTTTCAATAATGGAAGAGATTACTTCCAGCTTCTCGCCAAGTATGATTGTATTTCGCGGTCCGAAAGTGCGTGAACATGCTTGAAGTGAGAATCACTTATTAAGTTTAACCTAACCTAGAATTAGTGTAATTTATTCTTAACTTAACTACCCTAACTAACCATAACTTAAATTAAGTTAATATAGCGAACTTAATCCCCGCACCGAAGAGAGAAAGCCAAAGGAAAGAATGGGAGTAGCATAAAGCGGTAAGAGACCTAAATCTCTGTTCACATGACGTAGTGTTCCCGGATATTATAAGAAAAGGTAATATAAATAAATAATTAATAGGCTCCTCATCTCTGGTTTGTTTGTGAAGAGAAAACGTGAGCCCGAAATAGGCCTCAGAAAACTGTCGATACCTTTTGGTGAGCCATGACCACAAAAAGACTGAGAACAGTTGATTTAGATCGGGGGTTCTCAACCATTTTTGGTCGACGTATTACCAGTATGCTTTTCTAAGTATTATACTGCCATTAAGGAAGGAAGGTAGTACCACCTAACCAAAGCCGCAGGGAAGGGACTGTGGCGTTCAATCTTGAATTTTCAGCTTTATCTAATAAAAAATAATGACTAATAATTTTCTAATGAAAGTAAATTTTGATCCAAATAACTTCATAGTCCCAGTCCCAATTTAATTCAAACGCTCACCCACAGGGCCACATCAATAGATCTCCCAGTAATAATAATAATAATAATAATAACCAAACGAGTATATTTTAGTGTATATGCTTTAAAGTAAGTACCTCTTAGTATTTACTATTGTCTTTATTTGGTCCACTGTTACTATAGTTGGTGTATTTATAAAAATTAATGAAAAATATAATAAATAATTTGGTGATAAGAATATGAGTATATTGTATTATTAATTGGTTAATATTAATTGATTGGTGATATTAATTAATTATTGATAAATTTTTGATGGTAATAATACGAGTATGTTGTACTTTTAATGGGTTAATATTGGTTAATCGATGATATTAATTAATTAAATATTGGTTAATCGATGATATTAATTAATTAAATATTGGTTAATCGATGATATTAATTAATTAATTATTGGTAAATAATTGATGATAATTAGACGAGTATATTGTATTATTTTTATTTCCGCCACTGTGGCTATAGTTGTTATATTTATTGCTATTATCATTACTTTGCTGCTGTCCTACTTACTGAAATTTTAGCGTTGGCTCGCCATAAACTGTAATTGAATTTGTCTGATGAGCTTCTAAATAGCTATTTTCTATCTGATCAAAATCACCGCCATCTCAGTGATTACTCCAAACCTACCATAAACTGTAAATGAGCCTGCCTAATGCAACTTGTCAGTTTTGTTGCTTGCTATCATTATTATTTGTAAATTTTGATCATTTACTATAATTATTACTTATATTTTTCATTACTGTTTTTATTATTTTATTATTATTATCATCTATCATTTCTTGTTAATTATTACAAACTGTTCACTTTCGATAATAGCAATACTCGTAATAACGGATTTAAGTTGCGTGGCAGACGTTTCATTACTAATATCGCTAAAAACTTCTTTACGTTTAAAGTAATTGATAAATGGAATAATCTTCCCGCGCCCGTCGTGAACTCTACCAGCGTTAATATGTTTAAGAACCGTTTAGATAGGCATTTTAAAAATATTAACGTTGTTTAAAATAATAAAACAATTAGCAACAGGAGCTCGGGGGGTGGTGATCGGGGATGAGTTTGTTTTTTCCTCTCTTTTCTTACCCTCTCTTTACTTGCATGTCTGTAGTTTGCATGGTATGACGATGAGTTAAGACTGTGTTTGTATGGTTTGTAAGCGTTCTTATTTTACTTCTTTTCATCTTTCACCCCTTTCCTATTCTCTCTGACTATTTTTCCGACTTGTCGGCAGTGGCCGGCGGATAATGATGGGGAGTCTTTCTTTCTCTTTTTCTGAATGAATTTTAACCCAAGAATGATAGGTTTTGCTATTTACTTAACCCCTTATTCTTTTAACCCCTCTTCTTTCCTTTCCTTCGGGCTAACTTTAGAGTGGATCTTAGGGTCTTTGTTAGCTTTAGCTTCTGTAGATCTGTAGATCACTATCTATTATTACTATTGTTGTTATTACTTAGACTACTATTATTTTTATGATACTATCATTTTCATTTGTTCATGCTACTGTCGGAAGACCCGAATCAATATATGATTCCCAAACAGTGAAGCGCCTTACTGTATACTTCATTTGTGTAACATCCTGCCCCAATTTTCCTTTCCTTTCAGCTCCCCTAAAATTTGATTGCCTTCTCTTCATAGTCGAATTCCTAACTATGTCTCGCACTTCCCTGAAAGACTTTCCAAGCCTTTTAGAACTGTTACGAGATAAACACGAAGGCGATGATGAATTTTTTTCAGCTGTCACGTATTGTCTACGAGTGTTTATTACGATATAAATGACGTGGGTTCTGACCATCTAAATTTCAAATTATTAGGAGTTGCGCTTCATGACAAACTATCCTTTCGTCAACATATTTAAAATATAGATCATAAACTATCGAAATTCTCGTTTCTATTTACAAAACTACATTTCCTTCCCACAAATACGCTTAAAACGCTATGCTTCTCTCTAGTTTATCCAAACTCGTACAAATTATCGCATATGGGAGTGCATGCGATTACATCATCAACCCTTTAATCATAAACCGGAAGAGAATTGTTAGAAAACTAAACAAGAGGGATTATTATGCTCATACATCAGGAATCTTCAAACAACTGAGTATATTAAAATTTGAAGACATATCTGAAATACAGTTGTGCTTCCAAATGTTCGAAGTTACAAAACAATCTGCTCCGACCATATCAACTGAAAATATAATGAACAATCAGATACGTCAAGAACATCAAATAAGGTATATGGAGAGTGAATATATCTGAAAGGCAACCTAGTATACTCTTCAGTGTAGTAGAAATTCTTAAACTTATTTAGAGGTAGAATTATGGAACAATCAACCGAATGAATTAAAAACAATCGATGCTCTCTCTCTTCTTTTATAAAGCGATTAAAACTTAACAAATTTCAAAGTTACTAAAGGCACTCCTTACCTTTTCCTTGCTAAAATTCTCATAATCCTTCTTCTTAAAATCTCTCCTATCACTTTTCATTAAACCTCACATTTTATTAGTCTTTGTACTAAGCGTCTAATGTAAGTAAGTGCCTTACAGTTTTATACTGGTTTCATTATTCGTTGTATTTAGCTCCTAATATAAGTATATGTTTTTTAGTCTGTAAGTTCCATTTAGTATTTAATTCTATTATAAAAAACTATAAAAATCTTGTAATCATCTCTATTATATAATTTATAATAATTATATTTAATTAGTAGATTTCGGCCTGTAAAGTGTGGCGGACACTAGCTAAAGGCAGTTTCCAACTGTATACAACATCTGTATTTAATAATGAAATTATGCTCATATATGAAAAATTGTATATATTTGTAACTAAACAAATAAATAAATAAATAAATAAATAAATAAAAATATTTATTTTAATAACATTCATTAACATTCGTACTGAATCAAAATCGTTAGAAATCGTTATCGTTAAATAACGGCAAATTAGACAGCATGCATACCCATAACCGAAAAGGTTGTGGGTTATTCAACAACAACTAATATTACTTTTGAAAACCTCACGAAAACAATTATCAATAATAAACAAGCTGCTTATTTGTAACCTCCCTCACGTACCACTGAAAGAGCTCCGCGTACCATCGGTGGTACGAGGACAATGTACAATTCTCAGTGGGGAATCGCTGGTTTCAATAAGCATCATATAAAAAGAAATTTACCCTTTGCTCGTGGAGCGTTCATAACTGTTGTATTTTTGCTGAATTACCAAACAATGTCAAATTTTCTTTGAAAGATTTTTTGGTGTAATAGAAAATTACCATTTTGGTCAAAACTAATAATAATAATAATAATAATAATAATAATAATAATAATAAGCTAAGTTATATGAATCAGATTAATTTTATCATTCAACACTTCAAGTGTATATCGAATTTTATATATATACATAATTACATATACACACACATACAAACACGAGGTCTGTTCAAAAAGTATCCGGACAGGGTATTTATTTTTAGAGCGTGGAGTTGTGACTGTGCTAAACATGTCCTGCATGTCGAGACAAGTTGACTGATAGGGTTGCACTTCATTGTGTAGCGTCAGTCCACTGTGGTGAGCCGATAAAGTTAAACGTGTTTTATTTTGCGGCGATTTCTTACGATGTCGGAGAGTACCGAGCAACGTGTTTGTATTAAAGGTGTTTTGCACCATGAATATGCTTCACAGGGACAAACAATCAATAAGGAATTTTACATTGAAACAGCTCGGAGGAAACGGCTGCAGAAGTGGGAGTCCGGAGACTGGATGCTTCATCATGATAACGCGCCATCTCACTCGTCGCAATATGTCCAGCAATTTTTGTCCAAAAACGCTAACCCCCCTCCCCCCCTAAGTACAGCAGCCTTCATATTTGCCAGATTTAGCTCCATGTTACTTTTTTTTTATTCCGAAGCTCAAACAAACCCTGAGAGGATACTGATTAGATGATGCTCGACGGAGCAGCTTTTGGCCATTCCGAAAAGTGGTTTCGAAAAATGTTTTCAACAGTGGCAGGATCGTTGGTGAAAGTGTGTGGTTTCAGAAGGAGCGTACTTTGAGGGAGATTAAGCCCCAAACCCTGTAAGTACTACATTCTGTCTATAATCGCATCAGTACGGATACCTTTTGAACAAACCTCGTGTGTGTGTGTGTGTGTGTGTGTGTGTGTGTGTGTATATGTTTGTGTGTGTGTGTGTGTATACTATGAAGTAGTAGACTAACCTAGGGAGGGTGCTAGTAGTGCGAAGTGCGAACATACCTTAAACCTTACAGCCTAGATAGAGTCTAGGCTGTACCAGGCAACCCATTTGAGCTGAAATTTAAGGAAAATAATTCAAAGTAAACAAAGCTTCTTCCAAGCATAAAAGACAAACTTAAACCTTTTAGTAAAATTTTATTCACAGAAATAATCTTCACAGACATCCTCTCAAAGTTTGATACTTTACTCCGAGTTCCCGGAACATTCCTCAAAAAAATTGGAGAGAGAATTTTTCTTTTGGACAGGGTTCCGCAACAAAAATTGAGATAGCTTTAACACGTGTGTATTGTTCCGAAAGCGTTCACAATTAACTCGAGATGCTTTCCGTTAACAAGCGTTCTCGGGGAAATATTTTTCAAGGGGAATAGTGAGCAAGTGTGGATGAGCTATAACAGAACGTGACCTAGCACTGGACCGAAGTGGGAAAGACGTAGCAACTTGGCTACGACGTTGCCCCCGGTTATGGATGAAAAGAGAATTAACCGCCGGAATTACTTACAATAAAATACCCACTTTCTGACCAGTTCAGGCATGAAATGCCCATATTAAGCAAAATCTAAAAGAACGATGAAAATCTGTGACGAGCCCGTTGTTTTGACATTTTCTTTACCCGACTGGTGACGACATTCTTGCTCCATAATCGTAATAGAAGAAACCTTTGTCCTACACTTTTCAGATAACCTTAACCGCGTCTGTAATTGCAGTAACATTCTCTTGGCTCAGTGGTAGAGCATCGAACTCGCGGAGGAAGAAGGGTCCAGGGATCGAATCCTATGGACACTGAGTTTTATTTTCGTTTGTCTCTGTTGACCCAGAAGCACGCTGGTCGAATGGATGGGTTCAATAGTATGGGGGTATAAAGGGGTGATACTATAAAACTTTTCGCTTAAAAAATAATAAGTGATTGGCTGAAGAGGTTTGTTTGCCGATAACCCAGAAAAGCGAATAACTTATATAAGAATTGGCATTTAACGTAGGTTCCTTTAGTTTTTAAGCTTAATTATTACTAATAGTGAAGCACTTGATATATTTTAAAATTGTCCACGTATACGTATAAATCAATTAAAAAAAATCCTCTCGTAACACTCCACGTTTTTTATCGATATTTATTAGTAAGAAGCATGGATTTTTACGCAGGACATTTTGAAATGACTGTACATACGTGGTATTTCGATATTTCCAAAGGCAGAAATCAGGTTGAAGAAAAAATGACCTTTATGATCTCAAACCGAGATTTTAAATGAAGTGCATTACACTATATATACAAAAAACACACACACACACACACACACACATATATGAAAAGAAAATAGGCACTAAAGTGGGGGAACTTGGAGCTAGTGGGACTCGAACCCGTGTCGTCTTTTCTTTTCCCATCTTATCTGAGTACAGTTATTACACTTAAAATGTATTTATATAAGTATATATTTCACATATACAAAATACAAGAAAACGTATAATACAAGCATATATGATAGTTTTTATTACCGTAATACATTTCATTGTATTGGACCAACGGTTGTAAACGGCCGCTGACGAGTAGAATCTCCTTTATACAGACCTGAGTATCTATATATACACGAAGATTGAATCATAAATCCATATATGAAGGTCTTAAACCTTAAGATATCAAAGGCAACACATACAAAACTTGCTCATATTAGTTAAGGACTTTAGGTAGTTATAAGAGTTAAGATGTTCAAGTAATCTAAAGTTTAGTACAAGTATGAGATTTCAACTATACGAGAAGTTTTGTTATAATTTGCTACATTTTGCTACATTTGACGATAATTGATAATAATGTTTGGGATTGTTTAACCTGTTTCATAACGGTCATCATGCGACGGAAGGGACCTACAACTTTACGTGGGACTCGAGCCATCTGCGAGTTGTTACATCACTCCAACGCAGTGAATGGTCACCCATCAAAGTAGTGAACATATCCAACGCCGCTTGATCTCGCTGATCTTACGGGAAGCAGTGTTGCGACGTGGCCACGACGTACCTCTTACATTCATTGAATTATATTAACCCCTTCACGCCCAGTGAAGTAACATTTGCGACGTAAGAGCTGCTTTGGGTTGCGTCTGGTCGATAAGGGTTAAGCGGATAGTCATACATTTCATTATCGTGAATTTTACCTTAATCTGCGTTTTTAGAGGTTTCTCTGTTATGGGTGTGGGATATATGAACCCTAGTGGAAGAAAGGAGTTTTTTTGTACTTTATATCTTATGCTTTGGAACAAGGAACAAAAGTACCAAGAATTCTGTTAGTGAAATTCCCAGTTACTTTAGTAAAGGAATTCCATTTGGACTGAGAGTTTACATTGGATTTCCTTACTTTAACCCTTTCAGGACGACCGTTACAAATTGGTAGCGTTTCAAATACACGCATTCTTAACTTAACAATACAAAAGGTTACGGCTTCAAAGCATTAATGGAATGCAAGCCAGTCATTTATTACCTGTTTTGGTAAAATGTAATATAAATGAATTATTTTTTTATGTTAAAAATAAACTACATTTATTTGAGTAATTTCATGCTGTACCGAGATTTGCTTACTTTTTACCAATGTGTGCTTTGAAACTGTTTCAGAATTCGTTCCTTATACCTTCAATCAAAAATGGAACAAAGCATTTCTCGAAAACTACGAAGAATGAGGAATAGCTTTTCAAAAAGCGTTCACACTATCAACGGAATTTTGTGAAAAAACACAATCTGAAATGGGAATTCCATGAAAAAAAAAGCTTATTGTGAAGTATTAGGGGCACGTGAACACTTTATACCATGAACCCGTTCAGGCCTATATGCCAATACTTAGCTGACTTTCGGTAAAATGTAAATATCAGTTTGATTTCGGCTAAAGATAAAGAATCTCTAAACGAATAGTAAAAGTGTATAGTGTTATAAACCTTGATCCATTAAATACAGAGTAGCCACAAAGTCCCTTTGCAGTGAAATTACAGCATATCTGTACGTTGCCCTTGTTATTCAAGCAAACGGATTTTGTGGCCATCCCGTACATTACTCGGGTAATTCAGAAAGTAAGGAACGTCAAAATGACTTCCGTTTTCTTCAAACTACCCATGTAATGTAGTAATTTTAATTATATTTGGGGTCTGAGATCATTTGAAACAATCTGGATTAAAATGACTCGATAGTTGTTGTATAGTTGATGTACGTAACGAAGTATTCCATTTTATACGTTATTTTACAACGAACTTGAGTGGGTAACGGATTACTTGGACTAAATATGCACATTATATGAATAAATTCTAAAACCTTTCAATAGATTATAGTAACCCCTTCACGCTAGTGTCCTATACCTTTTATCGCAAAACATTTTCTGTCAGCGATGGTGGGCAGTGGAAGAGAAAAGTGCTTTAATGATAAATGCAAAAAACTTCACTTTTTTCTACGTGAAGGTCAAAATATGATAATAAAAATCCACTCTAATAGACAGAGTTTATTTCCACAACAGTTTCGATGCCCACTGGCATCCTCTTCGGGTGGATGCCAGTGGACATCGAAACTGTTGTGGAAATAAATTCTGTCTATTAGAGTGGGTTTTTATTATCATGCTTTAATGATACTTTTTATATGCCTTCTGTGCATGAATGCTTTGCACCAAGATGGTAAGTATATGAAAGTTCATTATCGGCTGAATTTTTATGAAGGTATGAATATTTATTTAATTTCGAAATTTCTTCCTTTTCATTCCTGTTTTTCCTCGTCTAACAAACGTGAAGTAATTCTCTCTCTCTCTCTCTCACTTAAAGCGGTATTCAGTCGTATGCAAATACGATAGCGAAAACAAAAGAACCTCAAATCTTTTTCGGACGACTGGCGAAGCACCGAACTAGAAAAGGCTGTCCGCCGCTTATTTATTCATTGAAAAAAGCGTGAAATGCTCGAATGGTAAGAAGCCAAAGAATGAATATAAGGCGTTGGCTGGTCAGTGGCAATTGTAGAACGAAAGCATAAACAAGATTAAATGTTTGGGAAAACGAGGAATGCAAATAAAAGAACTTAAATAAACGGTCCCTCTAAGTAAAACGCGCATCAATTTCATGGACCTTTAAAATGCGCCGAATGTGACTTCACTTCTTTTTTTTCTTCCTTTAAACTGTGTATTTATTTATATATGCGTATGCAAATTCAAGACAAAGTAACCAACTTAAGTATTAGCGTGTGTATATATATATTATATATATATATTATATATATATATATACAGTTGCGGAAAGAAGTTCCGTAGGATATAAAATTTATGGGAAAAAAACTACATTTTCAAAATTCAACGAGTCTTTATTAATTGATTCGTTAACGGGGTGGAAAAATTCTAACATATTATACTGGTCATAAAGTTCTACCCTTTTCATGATTAGGAGCCGAATACACTGTCCCTCCAATAGGCCATTTGTTATTATTTCTATCATTGTTATTATTTTCTATTCAATTATGAATTCTTGCTGAATTATAAAATTTTCATTAATTTTGTTCAGAGAGAGTTACAAGGAGTTACAAGGAAAAGAAGTACCTCAAAAGGCCTTGCGGCCCATACCGAGGAGGTACCAATGGCAACGGGTGCCAGGGAAAATTTTCTACACACTCAAATAGTGTGCAAGATTTGGTCTAAACTTTTTTAGAGAGAGAGAGAGAGAGAGAGAGAGAGAGAGAGAGAGAGAGAGAGAGAGAGAGAGAGCTTAAATTCGTTAAATTAAAAATTCAATTTTAGTTCATTACAACGGCAAAAATTTGGCAAAATGCAGTTCCAATCTGTGAATTTTCGGCGCTTATGTTTAACGTAAAACTGAGCATTCTTTTTCGCCTGCAATATACGTCTCTCTCTCTCTCTCTCTGTTTTCTGTTTGGATTCGCTTTAATTATAAGCAGCCGTGATTACGTTAGATAAACCTAATTTAAGGTAGACTTCAGTCTCTTTGGAAGACTTCCGAATTAGATTTGGATTGGCCAAATCCAGATTTGTTGGCCGTGTTTGTAGATTCAAGGGTGAAAAGGCTTCCAATTCGACAAATGATTCTCCTCCCTTTGTCCAAAAAAAAAAACAACAAAAATAATATATATATATATATATATATATTATATATATATATATACAACGTGTAACAAAAGTTCGTTCTCATAGAGAAATAAGATATGACAGAATTGAACGAGAAAATAGTTTTAACTATACATTAAAAACAATACATGCAATTTGAGCATGAACTAATTGGTAAGTTGACTGTGTCAACTTACCAATTAGTTCATGCTCAAATTGCATTCCATGCAATTCCACGTAATACATACAAACTCATCACGATCAATTCTGTTATATCTTATTTCCCTATAAGAACGGACTTTTGTTATACCCTGTACATAGAGAGAGAGAGAGAGAGAGAGAGAGAGAGAGAGAGAGAGAGAGAGAGAGAGAGAGAGAGAGAGAGAGAGAGCGAGAGAGAGCGGTAAATAGCCCGCCTTTTCTGAATATTTTGCCAAAGCCTCTTTATTTACGTGGCTGGGCCTTATCGTCTCATAATTTTATTTATCTGTGAAAGCGATTTCAAGCGGCTGATCTCGTTGTCTCGAGAGTACAGTAACAGTACGGGATTTCGAAGCCGAAACAAAGCATGAGAAAGAGTCGTTCGAGTATGAAATTCATCTGAATTCAAGGACGATGCCGGAGATAAATAGATGGATAAAGTTCAAAAGGAGGTGTAATATTTGCTCCGAAAGGAGATATAATAAATGTTTATTCCAATCTAAATGTTCATGATTTATTTATATGGGAACAAATAGCTGTTTACCCTTTAAGTAGCATATTATTCACTGTATATATATATATATATATATGCAAGACAGAGGGGCTAAGGCCGAATGCCCGCAAAAATGCTTCCCCCAATCGAAGAAGAGAAAAAAAAAAAAAAATTGGAGGTCATAGACAGAGGGGAAAGAGGGATTGAGAAAGATTGTTTCACAGTTAACCGGTTGAATTTTTGGCGAGTCGAAGGACAGATTTTGCACGATTCCAGGCAGAAATGTAAGCTGAGTGAGAGTCAGGAGTTGGATGGCGACAGTACCGTCTGAAAGTCTGAAATCCTCCTTTCTGATAGGATAGTATTAGAACGAGTAAAGTTAAACCAAGGTTTTTTTTTTTGCATTAGTAGTAGGAATAGAATATGGAATGTACGCCTCCATGCCCGAGAAAATCACCTCCATGATGCTCAGCACACTCGGAAGGGCCCCGGCCACGGGAGCAATAATCATTACATGGGAAATCACAAAAGTACTGCCTAAGGGCCTACCAATCAGCGGCGCCAAAGTGCCAAAGACGCCTCCTCTGGAGGATCCAAACACCGAAGTGGAGCGATAGGACATGAAACAGATATAAGATTGTGATCGGAGGAGCCCAACGGAGAAAAAAGTTTAGCAAAGTAAGAAGGATGATAGGTGAGAAATAAATCCAGAATGTTGGGCCTATCACCAAGGCGATCGAGGATACGAGTAGAGTGCTGTACAATCTGCTCTAGGTCATTCAGGATTAAAAAGTTGTAAGCTAATTCACTAGGGATATTAGTGAAATGGAACTAAAGCCAAAGGTAGTAGTGAACATTAATATATAGGGTGAACCAAATGTAGGTGGACAGTAAATGATAACGTATATTTGGAGAATACATATTTAATTTTTTTGTGTACTATAATACAAAATAAAATTTAAATAAATTTAGTTATAATATTTAATATAATATAACACAAACACCATAGTTATAATGAACACCATAGTTATAATATAATATAACACAAACCGTATTCACCTACTGTCCACCTACTTTTGGTTCACCGTGTATTATATATATATATATATATATATATATATATATACACACTCTTATATCGGTTTATGGGTTCCTGCACATAAGCAAGAAATATTATACTGTGTTCACGTTGTTACACTGCTTTCGGTGAGATCAGTGAAGTTAAGTGATCCTCTCTCTCTTCAGTAATTGGCTGAGTGATCATCCTCCGCGTTCATATAATCTAGCGATCCGTGGTTCGGATTCCATATTACCTAAACAGTAGCTTCCCTTTATCTTATGACCCTGAGTGTTAATAACGGATTTAGAATCATGAAATGAACATGTAGAGTTTCGTTACGAAGGCTATTTCCTACTTCTTCTTTGTATAACGAGATAACTACTAAGACGAAAAAAAACGGATGGCATTAGGGTGCGGCGAAAGAAGAACAAATGGGATCGGGGTGCCGAGAAAGAAAAAAAGCTGGTATCGGGGTGCCTTGAGGCTAAAAAGGTTGGGAACCTTTGATGTATATAATGTTAGAACCTACATATTTTTCACCAATGACTAAAGTCATTATATAATTGAAAGAGGTTTAGGGAACGAACCAAGGGTGATATCCTTTTCTTCTGGAGGCTTCTACGGAGTAATAGAGAGCAATCTTCCTCCTACCGTTGTTAGTTGTATGATTTTACCTTCATATTAACAGCGAGTGTCATATGCGAAAGGGAAGCTACAACTTAATGTGGAATCTGTACTCCGGGTCGATACATCATCAGACTGTAAAGGATGACCACCTATCGAACTAACCAAACACACTGCTTCATACTAACAGCCAGGGTCATATGACAGAGCTGAACTACAGTTTAACCTGGAATCAAAACCATGAGTCGTGACATCATCCGAACGCAGAGAGCAGCCATCCATCCAACTAATACACAGATCCAACGTCACTTAACTTGGCTGATCTTAAGGGAAGCAGTAGAACGACGTTGCCACGACGTAACCCAATGAAACATTCAAATATGTTAATTTTTATAGTCCAAACGATTCCCCACGACTCGCTTTACTGAATAAGATACGTTCGCAAACCTACGAATAAGAACGCCTATTGGAGACTACATAACTACAGAACTATATACCAACAAAGCCCTAAAATCCACTCTAGGTTAACCCAAGAAAAGGGAAATTTGGTGAAAGGAAGAGTCGCCAAAGAAAAGTGTCAAAGAATGAAAACGAATTTTCAAACCGTGTTTATTACGCTTAACGAAGTATAAAGCATTCCAACTGAAGAGGAGAATGTGAAGTAACAAAGCTTTATGATGATGATACGATCATTCCGTTTTTAATAATTTATTCACCACAATGCCAGGGAAACAGTGTCAGGGATACAGTGTCAGGGATACAGTGTCAGGGATACAGTGTCAGGGATACAGTGTCAGGGATACAGTGTCAGGGATACAGTGTCAGGGATACAGTGTCAGGGATACAGTGTCAGGGATACAGTGTCAGGGATACAGTGACATTATTCAAGAAAAATCTCGCGTAACAGCATAATAATCAAAGTTCTGCACGATCTGCGTCTATAGTGGAACGAAAAAGAGACATTTTTTACAAATACTGTACTGAAACGGGGCCTGAAGTTCCAAAAAATGCATATAACAATGTATATAACTGCAGGATGAACCGCTTGAAAGTAGCCGGGCAAATTTATATATATATATATATATATATACACACAGTAGTGTAGTGCTAAATAAAGAAGTGAGGGAACGCATTTTGAAAGTGTTACTCAAATGCGGGGGGGGGGGACAATGGCGAGCGCAGCGAGCCCATAGAGCTGGAGGTCCAGGGGCGCTGTAAGCACCCCGGAAATTTTTTTGAAATCTGACCAATTTCAGGGGTATTTTGAGGCCATATGCAGTGGATATTAGGATATATTCCAAGGTTGAAGATGCAATATTTCCAGTGTCATTAGATATATTAACATCCAATACGATCAATAAAAATAGCTAACAAATGGAATGATTAACTAAAAAAAAATTAACAACTGGTACGCCGTGGTGTCTGTTTCACCAGATGTAGGCTATTCAATAGGCTAACACCACTTACACCACACACATCAGCACATTGATGGAGTAGGCAACACATAGCAGGTTTGTATCGTAATTTGGATGGTGAATGTTTAGACCAGAGGTTTGTTCCCAGCCCTTTTCAACTTGTTTACCAACTGACATTTTTGTGGACAACAAATCGTACCCATAGGCCATAATAATGTAAGTAATGGTGATATGTAGCTTATCATGATTCGAAGTGAGGGGAGCGGCCAGTAAGAAATGGAGAGAGGCTGGGAGCGGCTATTTTTTTTGAGAATTTTTTTATAATTAAAGTTTATAGGCTAGCATTGCCTCAGTCGAAGCTAAAAGAAATGAAACAGTTATGATTCTTTCTCATATTTCTTCTAGGGGTGGGAATTAAAATTTCATGACGTTAGAGATTTGTAAGTTCGGATTTATTTGAAATAGTGAGGGAACGCCGTTCCGCCTACCAAAAAAAGTAAGGGAACGCCGTTCCCACGCGTTCCCACAGCACTACACCACTGTATATATATATATAATCGAACAAGACGTAGCATGTTATATCAGATTTTGGGAATGGCTGTTGTTGACATGGATACACGAGTCTTTTAGCCTTTCGCGTAACACTGCATTATAATATCGCAACTATGGCGAAAACCAACCTCGAACAGGAAGCAATAGGAATGAATTACAAGGTTACTTCCAAGCGGCCCACCCTGTAGTTCCGCAGTCCCTGTATTTCTCACTTCTGGTCTTTTACGTAGCTCTCTTTCCATGTATGAAGCGAGACAAAAGTGTTTACGGACCGTGTCCATATATGAAAGCCTGCCAGAGACCAGTTCAGTGGGTTACGCCGTTTTTCTGTAAGCGAAGCAAAGACACTGAAGTTGGAGGTTCGAATCCCGATGAAGCTGGTAATAGTAATACAGGAGTTAGCGCAATGGTCGCATTAGTTGGCCTGAGCGCTGTGCCTGTTGCTGGCCTTACTGACTGATTAAAAAAAATAATATAATATATATATATATAATATTTAGGAGAAATCCAATGACAAGGAGGAATGTAAATGCCATGAAAAGTCTTCTTTAATGCGCAACGTTTCGAGCAATACGCTCATCATCAGGCTAGATAATAACAATATGAAATTAGAATCAATAAATAAATGTGAACAAGACAAAATAATTTCTATAAAACCTATTCATTAAAAGCAAATTTTAAAAAGACTAAAAGAAGAGGGTTAAATTCAAAGTTATAAAAATTTACATATAAAATTACAAGAAATTTAAAAAGCTATTTTTAAATTACATATAGTAAATTTGAAATTAGTACACTGGAATAATTAACACTAATACAATGGAATAATTAACACTACGAACCTTTCAATGCTGGTTCCGAGGCACGAGTAATTTGAAACAAAACAAAACAGGAAACAAACTAGCCAAATATAATGACTTTCTTGCTCTACGTCTTCGTTTTTATCCTAAAAGTAAAATTACGTCTCCTTAGGGGGATCCTATTTCATATATATATATATATATATATATATATATATATATAAGTTGACCTTCGTCAGAATGAACATTTCGGGCGGAAGCTAACCAAAGGTTACCAAAGGTGTATAGACATATATTATGTACACACAATCGATAATATACAGTATACTCCTGACATTTATAAGTGCTGTTTATTATCATTATTATTATCATTATTATTATTATAAAGGAACCATGTGAGCTGCTCTTAAGCGATGATAAAGGTAATAAAATTCTTTGATCGGAGAAAAATTATTTTCTCCCCTTTGACGAGGGGACCGCTTTGTGCTGCTGATCAAGAAATATATAACGAGGGCTGCCTGACTATTTTTTCTTGCGAACAAAACTCCGTTGTAAAAATATACCTATTTTTTATATTTATTTATTTTACTACTTTTATTGTAGATGATATATATATATATATATATATATATATATATATATATATATATATATATATGATGCAAACGCACAAGGAAAAAGAAAAAATGATTCCAAGGCCATTCTCTGACGAGGTGTACTTCTGAATACACGAAAGAACTTGGAATATTTTTTTTCCCTTGTGAGTTTGCATCATTCATTCATTTCACGAGTTTAATTGTGAAATTCATCCCATATATATATATATATATATATATATATATATATATATCAGTGATGTACTGGTAAACAGTGTTATTTATCATGTAATATGCACAAACTACGCCAAGGTACAAGGCACTTGACGAATGTAATCATAAAATAATTTCTCTTAAAATGAAATGTATGGGAATAGTAGGCAAAGTACAAAAATTGATATATAATTTCTTCAGAAAGCGTTAGGAAGTTGTTACAGGCCACGGAATAGTACAGTAATAATAACAGCACAGTAACATCCTTAATATTTAAGTATTAGATTTTGATATGGCTTTGATAGTCTTCCGAGTTATCAGTTTTTCCATTTTCATTGTATTTTTGCTGAGCTTTTGAACTTAGAAATCTTAACTTTTTTCACTAATTTCTAATTGATTTTAGCTTTCTTTCTAAACGTTATCAGTGTTTTTTCCTTGAAAAAGAAATAGTGTGTTTTGGAGTCATGTTTTATAAATAAAAGTAGAAAAAAATACACGAATAAAAGTAATTTTGCTTTTAATAACAAGACGCGCGACGGTCTGGTTTCATATACATTTACAAAAAAAAAAAAATTACTGTTATGTATTTGAGGAAACAACTGCTTGATTGCAAACTTCAATATGGCTTCAACAACATGAAACCAGATAGAAGGTTCGAGTGCGCTTTCGTAAACCTTGACTGATATTCAGTTTAATTAAATTCAAAATCTTTATTTAGAAAAGAATAAAAGCGACAAAGTTTTACAAGTTTTAGATATTTGATATATTAATACATTCAAAATACTGTCATCTGAATATGCCTTTGGAAGCATGGAGACCTTTTAGGCAAAATGAATGGCATTTAGCTTATTTATTACATAAAGACAGTGAAAGTGGCAAGTGATAGCAATAGTGATAACAAAAATAATAATAATAATAATAAATACAATATAAAGTTTACAAAATGTTACATTATTGTAAATTAAATGAGTCAATGTGTATTTAGTAGAAAATAAACTAAAAAATATAAAAAATAAATAAATTACGAAATTAAAAGTGCTTAATTAATAAAATCGTATTTTAAATAGTTTATTATAAAATGGAAACTTTATTCCTATGGTAAATGGCAGTAGTGAACTTATACATCAGTAGGATCTAATGAGGTGCTGTTTTAGTGATTTGCGAAATACATTTAGTGATGAAGCCTGACTGAAATGCATGGGAATTGCATTCCATCCATTTGCTCCTTTGAAAGAGAGTGCATTTCCCGCAGTTTCTATTGTATAGTTAGGTTTGTGTATAAATTTCCTGGGCAGTCTGGTGTTATAACGATGGTGTATTTGATGGAGGGGGGTGGGGTGACTGCTCTTTGAATGGGTGGTGTATGTTGATTTTTATTGATAACTCTGAATATACTGACAACAACACTGAATTTGTATGTCATTTAGTTTTTCTTTAAACATTGGGGAAATGTAATTTTTTCTGTTGTTATTATTCGAGTGTGTTCGCAAATATTTTATATGAATTACTTTCAAATATATATATATATATATATATATATATATATATATATATATATACGTTAAAGCATTGTTCCCAACTTTTTCTGGTTCAAGGCACTTCCATGCCATCTGTTCTTCTTCTGAGGCACCCCGGCCGGAGGATTTTCGTCTTCCACTGCTCAACATCCAGCTCCCTCCTCCCCTCCCCACAACACCACGTAACTTCAAATTGAACCTATATACAGTTTCCGTGTGGATGAAATAAGTCAAGACCGCGTTGTTTAATTTGAAATCTCCAAATCTTCAGTAACTTTTCAATTACTTATTTTTGCTGTTTTCATGGATTTCACGACATACCTGGCACCCATAAGACATCTATGGCACCTATGCACCAACGAGGCACTTATGACATCCAAGAGAAGCCTTTGGCACCCTGGGTGGGAAACACTACTTTAAGACATAATTACATCCTATTTGTAAGACAGTGACGTACATACGTAATTTTGGTCTTCTTTCGAAAATGAATAATTACACTGGGGAACAAATTTCAACTTTTTGTCTATTGAATTAGATTTGACAGTTAGTTCTAGGTAATTTGGGTGCGCTGAGCACGAATTTTTACTCGGTTTTGCTCTATCAGGTCCTGATTTTGCTCAACACCCCTCCTCTTTCGTCGTATTCATAAAAAGGTTTTTTTCTCAATACTCGCTAAGTCTTTTTGCAGTTACACATTATGCAACTAGGTTTTTATCTAGGTATTTGTACCTATTGTTATGGTATTGTTGTATTATGTATATTTTTATATGTAACACCCTAAAAATATTTTTAATTTTGTCATTTTTAACCCATTTTAATATTAGTAAATTAAGCTAAAAATATCATAGAATTCTAAAATTTTCTCGAGCGTTCCTGTTCTCTGTAGAGTATTCTAGAGGGACAACTAAAATATATAAAAGCGACTCGTTTCCAGAGTTAATCAGTCAATTCAATCAGTCAGTCAGTTGAGTTAGTTGAGTTAGTTAATTAAGTTTGGGCATTAACATAATTTTGAATTGGCATATGATTTAGTGAGTAATTTTGTCATCGTGATTTAATATAGTTGATTTAATTAGACGTAATTTATATTGTACCTACTCATCCGTGTTTCTAGTTTAATTTCATAGATTGTAAGTACCTATTTCATAATAAGTACCTATTTAAACTAATTTTTGTGTTTATATTTCAGATTTTCTTAAATTTATATGAATTAAGGGCTTTAAATACCTTTACAAATTGGCAGAACAATCAAGCAATATGTCATCAAGCACTAGAAAGTTCAAATGCAAAAACAACCCTGATTCCTTCTGTTATATATGTGGAAATTTTACACTTCCACATCAACGAGCAAATATAACTGACTTCGTAAAAAGAGCTTACTTAGCTTATTTTGGCATAAAACTGGGGGACCAAGATAAATCGTGGGCTCCACATAAAGCCTGCACTATATGCATTGAAAGACTGCGACATTGGACGAAGGGTTCGGATTTAAAAATACCTTTTGGAGTTCCGATGGTAAGTTTATGATTTCATAAAACTACGTAATTTAATCACTAGTATACTGTAACTTACCTAAATGTAATTGTAACTTAGGTACATAAACAAAAATTTACAGAAAATGTTTATAAGAATCTCAAATATTGCATAAGGTTGAAACACATAGAAATGTTAAATGTTTGGGTGATAACTTTTGATAAAATTCATAAAAACAAGTCTCTCGTCGCTTTTGTTAACGCTTTACAATTTTTTTTCCATATCAGGTGTGGCGAGAGCCTACTAACCACGAGACCGATTGCTACCTTTGCTTTGTCAAGACTTCGGGCTTCACTAAGAAAAATAAACATTGTATCGAGTACCCAAATTTCGACACCGCGATACGACCTGTGCTACATTCAAATGAGATCCCCATTCCAAAATTTAAGGGTCTGCCAACTCAAGAATTAGTTGAAGATGTTCCTGAAAATATTGTTATGCACTTTGAGGAGTCAGACACCGATTTTGACCCCAGCGTATTTGAAAGTCAAAACGATCCGCAAAAGTTTAACCAGGCCGAGTTGAATGATCTTGTAAGGGATCTAAATTTGCCAAAAAAGGCTGCGGAAATTTTAGCTTCAAGACTTAAAGAGAAAAACTTGCTTACTTCAAACACATACATTTCATTTTACAGAAAAAGAGAAGAAGAACTTGTTAAATATTTTAGAACAGAGGATAGTTTAGTATATTGCTGCGACATAGTTGGTTTGTTAAAGAAGATGGGGGTTGAGTCTTACGATGCAAATGATTGGCGCTTGTTTTTAGACAGTTCGAAAAGAAGTCTTAAGTGTGTGTTGTTGCATAATGGCAATCTATACGGCTCGATACCGATTGGGCACTCAACAAAATTAAAAGAAAAGTATGAACATATAGAAAAGGTTTTAAATCTTATCAAATATAGGGAGCACGAGTGGATCATATGTGTTGACTTAAAAATGGTTAATTTTCTGCTAGGACAACAAGGAGGGTATACTAAATATCCCTGCTTCCTTTGCTCATGGGACAGCAGAGCCAAGGAAGAACATTATTTCAAACAAATCTGGCCAGCACGAACATCACTTACTGTCGGAGAAAAAAACGTAATTAATCCACCTTTAGTGAGCAGAGATAAAATCATATTTCCTCCTCTGCATATAAAACTAGGCCTCATTAAACAATATGTAAAAGCTTTAGATACGAACGGCGAGTGTTTCAAATACATAACTTCAAAATTTCCAAGTTTAAGTTATGAAAAAATCAAGGCGGGAATTTTCGACGGTCCACAAATAAGAACAATGATTAAAGACAGCAATTTTCCTAATGTCATGAATGAACGCGAAAAAAATGGCTGGTTCTCATTCGTGGACTTGATAGAAAACTTTTTAGGCAATTATAGGGCAGATAACTACGAAGAAATCGTAAAAAAACTTTTAAGGGACTACAAAGAGTTAGGTTGCAATATGAGCATAAAAATGCATTTTTTGAATAGCCATCGTGACCAATTTCCAAGTAATTTAGGTGATGTAAGTGACGAACAAGGGGAGAGATTCCACCAAGATATCAAAATTATGGAGGAACGGTACCAATGCCGCTGGGATTCCCACATGATGGCTGATTACTGCTGGTGCTTGAAAAGAGACCTGCCATCAACAAGCAAATACGCTAGAAAGTCTTACAAAAGAAAATTTTTGCCACAGTGAAAGCTTCATATCTGTTTGTTTTTTTATTTTAAGTCATTTCTATCGTTATAATGTAATTTTACTGTAGTTTGAACTGCTTGTATTCATGAAACTTGAAAAAAAAATTTAACACATGACTTAATTTTTTAGTCCTAATTTGAAAAATCTGGAAAATGACACATAGGCTGTCGACAAGAATCAGGACCTGATAGAGCCAAACCGAGTTGAAATTCGTATTCAGCGCACCCAAATTACCTAGAATCAAGTGTCAGATATCATTCAATAAAATACGTGTTGCCCAGTGTTATATATCAATAGTTACATATAAAGTTACGTATAAATAGTTACATATCAATAGTTAAAGATAAAGATACGTAAAATTAATTTACTGGACCCATATTCCTATCTGTATAATAAAGTGTCAGGTATCTTCAGAAGTTTTGCATACACACACACACACACACACACACACACACACACATATATATATAAATAAAACAAATTAATTAATTGCAACTGAGGTGGGAGAAAATTGAATGAAAATAAGAAAATAAAATATAAATTCAATAAAATATAATAAAATAAAATATAATAAAATGAAATAAAAAAGCAAAAATTAAATCAAATATAATAAAAAATAAAATAAATCTTAAAGTGAAAATAAAATAAAACAAACATCGCCACACATTTTGAAATTCGTTATAAACACATTTTACATTTTTATCAAATTTCACTTTTTCTTCGTCACTTCCGCTCACCACGGATAAACAGAGAGAGAGAGAGAGAGAGAGAGAGAGAGAGAGGAGAGAGAGAGAGAGAGAGAGAGTACATCATAATTTACATATGGAAAATGATCGAAAACTGGTACCAAACCTCAAACTAAACCCACTTACCATCCAAACAACGCTGGAAAATAGGAAAGGCAGAATGTGTTGTGTTCCCAAATAAAGGCCTGACGAGAGACTTCTTCAACACTGAAGGAAAATAGGTTGGTTGTCAGGGGGCCAAGACTTTTTAACCAGCTTCCAAAGGACCTCAGAAACGTTACAGGGGTCAGAGTTGAAGACTTCAAAAGAAGACGCCTGGTTCAGGACGGTACCAGATGAGCCGGGTGTACCTGGCTATGTGTGGTGGAGAGCGCGGGGCCACCAGCTTGACCTTCGTGTAAAGAGAAACCAACACACGGAACTTGAACGAGGTATATATATATATATATATATATATATTACATAAATCAATGGAAGTTTAGGTATGAAAATAGATTGTTCTTTACAAATAATATAGAAAAAAGAACCATGTCGGAACGATATCAATGTCCCCTCTACTTATGACAATGCTCTTTGGTGCAAAAACCTGAGTCTTGCTCGCAATACATCGCCTTGTGGTGATCCATATATGCGTATGATTTCATCAGTTTGTTAAGTAGTTCAAAAATTATGGCGTGTACCTCCATTTAACCTTTGACCTCTATTTATGACCTTAACCTTTGGTGCAGAGACCCGAGTTTTGTTCACAACACATCGTCGTAGGATCGTTGATTTATGCGTTTAGTTTCATCAAATTATGTTGAGTGGTTCAAAGGTTACGGCGTGGACCTCCATTTGACCTTTGACCTCTATCCGTAACCTTAACTTTTAATACAGGGACCCGAGTTTTGTGATGATCCATATGTACGTGAGGGTTCATAAATTTATATAGAGCACTTCAAAAGTTATGGCATGGTCCTCCATTTTGACCTTTGACTTCTATTTCTTTAAATGTACGACAAAACTTCCGCTATTACCCCGTGAAGAGATAGAAAGAGAGAGAGAGAGAGAGAGAGAGAGAGAGAGAGAGAGAGAGAGAGAGAGAGAGAGCGGAACCGTGACCCGAGCTGAATCCGTTGCATAGGCAATGCAACTCTCGCATTCTAGTGAAGTGACGAATGATGCTACGATTGAAAATTTAAAAGATGTTCGTTGTCAGTTCTTGACAAACAAAAGGCAGCAAAGTACTTTTTTTGAAAAAGACATTAGGGATAAGTGAACGACGCTGATTATCGCTTTGAAAAATTTAAATATAAAATCTGTCCTCTTTGTATCTTACAAAATTTATCAAATTTATTACTTATGAACCCCCACTATTCTGTCTGTTTTTATATATATATATATATATATATATATATAATATATATATATATATATATATATTGAGTCGTGCATCGCAGTTATTTGGTTTTGGTTTTGACTGTAAATCGTAAAACTTATGCTCTCTAATGATCCTCACGTACCGGGTGCTGCATAACCTTCATCCAGGGATTTGCGGAAGAATTAATGATGGATATGTTATTGTTATATTTGGTAGTTTTATGTTCCAATATGACCTATTTTATATTTGAGGAAGAAATTTGAACCATGTCAAACGTATTAACTGACAGCGAGGACCAAAGACTTACTGATCGGATACGAGCTAATGCATTCCGTGAAGCAATGGAAGCGGGAGAAACATTTATTAATCGAAAGTGATTGCTGAAAGGTTGTCACGAAATGAATGGTGGGTTATCAGAAACTGGAAAAAAGATTACCATAACTGGAAGGACGAACGGAAAACGTGTCTCAAGAAAGCAAAACAATCATTGATGCGAACAGTGGAAAAAGACAACGAAGCAATTCGAACGTCGCCAGAGAGATATTGTGGAAGCGGCCAAAGCAAATTTGTTGTCAAACTGTTCAGAGCTTTTGTTCACGGGCTGGCTTGGAACCCTTTCATGTTTAACCAAAAACAATGAAAACAGTATTGAACATCGAAGATCCAATGTGGTTTTGTGATTATCTCGAGAATTGGGAAGAAAAGGATATCTCGCATCTTTGGCGAAATTATCAAAATGATCGGGTATGGTCCCTCTGGCCTCTTCGACACTTCTTGGTCATGTTCATCGTCATGGATGTCGTCGACTGAGAGGAGCCATACCCGATCATTTTGATAATGCGGTCTCCGAACAGTTCAAACGAAGAACTTATCACAAGGTGCGAGAAAATCTTTCTCTTCCCAATCGTCAAGATAATCAAAAAACCACATTTGATCTTCAATGTTCAATATTGTTTTCATTGGTTTTGGTTGAACATGAAAGGGTTTCAAGCCAGCCCGTGCACGATAGCGCTGAACAGTTTGACGACAAATTTGCTTCGCCCACTTCCGCAATATGTCTCTGGCGATGCTCGAATTGCTTCGTCGACGTTTTCCTCTGTTCGCATCAATGATTGTTTTGCTTTCTTGAGACAGAATTTCCGTTCGTCCTTCCACAAATTCAGTAGGGCAGTAATCGTAACCTTTTTTCCAGTTTCTGGTAACCCACCGTTCACTTCGTGTCAACCTTTCAGCTATCCACTTTCCATCGTTTCACGGAATGCGTTGACTCGTATCCGATCAATAAATCTCTGACCCTAGCTACGATTCAGTACGTTTGGCATGGTTCACATTTCTTCATAAAGTATAAAATAAGTTATATTAGAATGTAAAACTATCAAATATAACATATCCATCACTAATTCTTCTGCAGACTACTGAACAAAAGTTATGCACCACCCAGTACACTGATGATCTACAGATCTACAGAAGCTAAGGCTAACAAAGACCCTAAGATCCACTCTAAGGTTAGCCCGAGAAAAAGGAAAGAGTAGGGGGTTAAAAAAGGAGAATAAGGGGTTAAGTAAGTAACAAAGCCTATCATTCGTGGGTTAACAGTCATGATGAGGATGAGGATGAGGATTATTATTATTATTATTATATGTCCACAGTAACCATGTAGCGGCATAATTTTGCAGTAATTCTCCATATATTATTTCTGGTTGTAATTTTTTTTTGGGGGGAAATTATATATATATATATATATATATATATATATATATATATATATATATGTGGTGGTGGACCGGATGTCAGTTTTTCAACATCTGCGGATATTTAGTTAATCTATCAATATAATAAAGAATTATGAATATATGATATAATTTTTAAAATTTCGTGATATTACTATTATGGCAGGCAATTCATAAGAATTAAAATTAATATTAATGTTTTCATTATGATAAAAATAATAACTTTCTCAAGAGTTTCAGCCACAGAAAATTCAATGAAACAAGTTTCATTCAATTTTCTGCGTTACCACGTATTTATATTTTGAGGTTTATATATTTGTTTGTTCATTAATAATTAATACTTTACGTGAAATGTGCATGACTGGGCCTTATAAGCTACTTTATAAGCTAATTTAATTGTAAATTGCAAAATTTATTAGAGGTAATATCCCCATAACATTCGCAGTCAGAAGTGCGGATGCGGATGTTAAAAATGATGCGGATGCGGATATCCTGTCTACCACTAATATATATATATATAGTGACCACTGAAGATTGTTATACAAATTGGATGTGCTTCATAAACTCACATTTTAACTATTATTGCTCTTGTCTATTTGTTAATTGCCTTAAATTCGTTTGAAAAATGGGTGCTCTTCCAATATGTGCTCTACCGCGAAACTGTGATCTACCATATTCCATCCAATACGTGCTCTACCGTGAAACTAGCCTTATAAGGCTAACTAACGAAAATATCATGACTTAACCCAGTGACGTGCACAGACTTTCAGAAGGGCAGGGGCTCAGTTGAAAAAAGGGCACTCCCCTAACATTTTTAAAAATGAAATCCGCAATGCCATATAGGCTATATATATGTATACACACACAAAGAAAAATTTTAAAATTGTATGTGGTAAATATTCTTAAATTCCATTAAATTCAATGCATTATTTTTGTATATAAAGCTGATTAAAGAAAGTAAATGAAAATTTGTTGTAAAAAGGCATGTTTTTATTGCAAGATTTTCAAAAGATATGAAGATATTGAAATATTGGAGTGTATTTACAATTATTCAATTTTACTTATATTGACTTTTAGCTTGCTCATCATATAAATTACAGTATTCTGCTGTATATACATTTAAATATGGAATAATATGAAACTATAAATTAAAGATTTATAGAAATATACTGTGGGCTATTTAATATGATGGCCACAGCTCTAAGTAGCAATAGAAAAATATTGATTCTTATCAGGAAAATACAAAAGCAAAAATTATATTCTTAATCATCTACAATGAAATGCATACTGAAGAATAAGGAAGCCAACATGTTTAATAAATCATAATAGCAGTCTCCTGTTGGCCATGCGCTTGAAAATGTTTATCACTTCTTCATTATCAACAGGGATGTCTTTCTCAATGCTAAGCAGCATGAGATCGGAGAATCTTTCTTCTCCACACAGGCTCCGCAGTTTATGCTTCAAAAATATATTTCCCTTCACTTTTATTATCTTAGGCCTAATCTAATCTAATCTAGGCAGTAGACCTAATTAAGCTTTTGTTAACCAAATTCACAATATTTAATAGCATGCAATTTCTAAATAGTTAATTTACTTATAACTTTTATAAGTATCAATCAGCAGGATAAAGGGCAGAAGGATCTACCGTAATTGTCGTCCTTGCGGAAAAATTGCATCGTTTTATAATAAATAATCTAGGTATTTTTATTCACTTTTAATGAAAATTGTATTGTTTTTAAAAATCAATTTCATATTAAAAATGAAAAGGTTATGATATGTTGTTTAATAAATAATTTATTAATTTAATGAAATTCATGCCAGTACTAAAACCCAAAATCCATCGTTTGACACACTGGTGTACTGATGGGCCTAGCCTAGTAGGCCTAAGACTAAGTAGGGGACGTGGACGTTTTTACCAACTTTACGAGTAATGTCATACAATATTTTTTGGAGTAATGTCACACTGCTTTGGATTCCAACTTACCATAATTATCAGTGAGAAATCACTAGTTAGCTTAGGTTAACGTAAAAAAACAAACAGTAAACAATACACCCACATACCCGAGAGACGCAATCAACAGTGAACAGCTGCAGTCAGTGTTACCACTAGGGACGCCCTCCCTGATTGACAAAATAATAGTAACGGTATGTTAAGTTTATTATTCTAATAAAAAAATCATAGATCAAAGTAATTCCAGTTTTGAAAATCTGTTGAAGTAGCAGTAACTAAATAAAAATATAACTAATTAATTCAAATTTATGTCGAATCAATATATTTATGAATTTTGACTAAAAGGGCACTTTTGATATGAAGAAGAAAAAGGGCAGGGGCTCAAGCACCCCAAGCCCCCCCCCCCCCCTGTGCACGTGCCTGACTTAACCTAACCAATCGTTAGGTCAACTATACGCCCTTGACGATTGGTTAGGTTAAGTCGTGATATTTTCGTTAGTTAGCCTTATAAGGCTAACTAACGTACCTGCTGCTAATCCGAATAATCTAAGGTAGATCACGTATTGGAATGTAAATTTTAAGGTAGAGCACATATTGGAAGAGCACCGAAAAATGTCCAAAATTAGTAAATTAAGTTTAAATAAAATTAAGTAAGATTCAGTTAAATATATGAATATAAGTTAAATATAAGTTAAATATATGAAATGTTAATCCCTTGGTTCATGATAAAATTTGGTTGTGTACAATCAGTTTGAGATTAAGAAAATTAAGGTCATTTATAAATGATCTGATTAGATCACGAGTAATGATGAAAAGGAGCTATTGAAGAATAGGGACCCCAGCCTTCTTTAGTTAGCTTTATAAGGCTAATTAACGAAAATATCATGACCTAACCTAACCAATCGTCAAGGGCGTACAGTTAACCTAACGATTGGTTAGGTTAGGTCGTGATATTTTCGTTAGTTAGCCTTATAAGCCTAACTAAAGAAGGATGGGGTCCCTATTCTTCAATAGCTTCGATGAAAATAGCGCATTAAGTTAAATAGGACATTGATTACTGAAAGAATTTTAAATAGTAAAAGGATGATAAACTTATGAACTTAATTATTTTTAATTTGTATTTTATATTTTTAAAAAGTTACGATTCTGAAACTTATTTTCTTGCTTGGGGGAGGGGCGAGAGTAATCACAATCTAATATAATTACCAAGTCTTATCATAAAAGTTCATTTTATTCATAAATGTTCATACAAGAATTGACTCGCAGCGCCTTCTTATGTTAACAGTATAAATTACAAACCCCATTCAACAGTGTTAATTATAAAGTGGAGGTGAATGGACTCGCGTTTGGAATTGCTAGTAATTTCGGATTAGGGCCAGGATTTGATAAATATTGTGCTTCTTACGGCTGTAATAATATGCAGATTAGAGGAAACAAGAACAATATAACTTTTCATTACTTTCCGAGAGCTAAAAAGTTGTGTAGAGCGTGGTGGTAATTGTAAAAAGTAAACGTAAGTTGTAGATTATCGTATATTCATTTTAGTATGACAATTCATGAATGAGATGAGGAGACTTGATAATTATATTAGACTATGATGTAATGTGCAAATCTGAATTGTAATTAATAATAAATGTTACTGAAAGAAATTCTGAAATAACGTCTATATTTATTTGTATTTTTTTAAAAATATTTGTAATGAAGATTGTTAATGTAGCATTTTTGTAAATATTCCAAATTAAATATTTTAATACGAGTATAACATTTCTGTATACAGTTTTTGGGGGGGGGGGGGTCGTGTTTCTGTTGGGAAGTGGGAAGAAGGGGTGCCCCTTGGAGAGAAGTTGGGAGAAAGTTTACCACACATATACCTATAACAAATAGTTCGCAATGGACTTTCAATAGGCTGACAATAATGTCACGTACGCCGTGGTTAAGAGGGCATTCCTCGAGGTTGGATATTCTAACCAATTTCACAATACAGATTGTTTATGACATGCTGAAGGGGAGTAACTTAGGTCGTTTTAGGAGTTGTTATACTTCTTGAAGTGGCTGGTTGAGAAACTGAAACTGAATAGAATCTATTTTGTGAAGTAAATGTGAAACTGATGGTGGAGAACGAGTATTGTTTTTAGTAGTACACGCGCAACATTTCGTTATCAACAGAGTCCTGCGAGGTTGTAAGATTAAAAGACTATGATCAGTAAAATATGTAACTTTGAACTTTATTTCTGAAGATACTGCAGGGGTGTTACTGGTTAACGTAATACACTAACAGGGACAAGTTTTCCTGGGAATCCAATACCGTAACGGAGACTCGGCATTTACAAACTAGACGCTTTTTAAACTTTAATGAAATCCAAATTTAAGCCAAAAAAATTAAGAATAACTATTTTAAAAATTTGGATAGGAGGATCCTATATGGCAGCAGATTGGCGGGAAAATTTTCACATGGATTTTAATTTTACGTTAGAATGCAGATTAATTTCACTGAAAAAGGTTTTTGTTAATGCGTTTTGAAAATATTTAATTTAACAACTTCAGGAAGGTGTGATGATGTTAATTTATAGTTTATTTGAAACGGGCTTTTATAATAACTTAATAAGGAACATTACGATAATTTAGTTAATTAATTCGTATAATATAATTGAATTTGCTACTCGTTTTATATCGAATTTTAAATAAGTTACTCCGAACTGAAAAGACTCCAAATAAATATAATTCAGAAATACTTAAGCCACTTCGGGATCTTTTCCGTTCTACCCCAGCAACAATTTCTAGTGTAGTTTTACTTGCTGAATTCAATAATATATATTTTATTTTGGAGAAAGTATTCGTGCTTTAATTAGTTTGGTTATAAATTATTATTTTTTCTCTCTTTTGTAGATATTGTTATGGATGATAAATGGAATTTCATAAACATAGTTAAGGAAATAACGTTCTAAAAGACCCAGTCTTCTTTAGTTAACTTATAAGGCTAACTAACGAAAATATCACGACCTAACTAACCAATCGTCAAGGGCGTACAGTTGATTTAGCTAAACAAAGGAACGAGATACATTGGGGGACATCTACTGTAGAAATATGATAGATTCTTATTTATGTGAATTTCTGTGGAGGAGAAGACAAAAAGGAAAGGACATTTTTATTGAAATCTTAAATGCATTCTCTACTTTTAAAGAAAATAAACGGACTATAACTCTTTTGTTATTAATTTCTCCAAAATAAGATATATATTATTGAATTCAGCAAGTAAAACTACATTAGAAAATAATATATAATTTAATTTTTTTTTGCTGGGGTAGAACGGAAAAGAGCCCCACTTCGTTATAGCGGACCCATAAGCACAGTCTAATATAATTACCAAGTCACCCCCTAAAGCCTGTTTTCAGTCATTCATAAAAATTCATAATAAAATTGACTCGCAGCGCCCCTATCCCCCAATCCCCCATCCCTATATGAACATTCGAAATTGCAAAACGGTGGGAATCTCATTCATGAGGTTTCATCAATTTGTAATTATGACGTCAAGGTGGGTGCACGTGAGTCTGGAATGGCTGGTAATTTCAGATTAGGGCCAGGATTTGTTATATATCGCGTTTCTTACTGCTGTAATAATGTACAGATCAGAGGAAACAAGAACCATATAACTTTTCATTATTTTTTGAGAGATAAAAAGTTGCATAGAAAATAGTAATCGTAGAAATTTGTAACAATAATTGTAGGTTATAGTATTTTTGTCTTAGTATGACACCTTATGAATGAGATAAGGTGACTTGGTAATTGCAGATAGGCAATACTATAAGCTTTCATCGGGTACATGATCACGAGATTGTTAGGCCTGTTTTTTTATGCGGCTCGATCCGGCCCGCATGCTCATGTATGTGATCGTATGGCCACGCGATCATGTTACAATCCTGATTGTTTTACATGATCATATAAAATAAGCATTCTTTTAATTTTAATAAAAGTGAAAAGGTGGTAATAATAATAATAATAATAATAATAATAATAATAATAATAATAATCAGCGAGAAGGGTCAGAAACTGGCACAGTGCTCAAGCCAAACTAATGCGACCCATTACACTAATTCCCAAATGATTATTACCAACGCCATCTGGAGTCGAACCCCTGACCTCAGTATCTTCACTTTGTTTACCGGGAAACGGTGTTATCGCTGAGGTATGGACGATGGCAGTCGAAAGGTAACTCGTGATAAAGGAACTTCTGGAGGCTGAGGTAAAGGAACCTAAACTAAAGGGGAATATGAGCAATTTTACCGTGCACTGGACATTTTATATATATATATATATATATATATATATATATATATATAGTGGTTAAGATGCTGGGTCGCTGATCGGGAGGTCGTGGGGTAGAGTACCGGTTAGGACTTTGTGATTCCAGACTTTGGTGGGTCGTGGTTCGGATTCTACTTGAAGTTGTAGGGCAAAAAGTTTGGCCTTCGTTAGAATAAACAATTCGGACGGAAGCTAAACTAAGGTTACCAGAGTATATATATATATACAAAGGTGGGCACCCGGGCCTCAAAAAGGACCGACGGTCCCGGTCCTTTCTGAAGATAGGACCTAGGAACCTCGGTCCTCGGTCCTTATATATAATATAAGTGAAAAATTTGATTAAAATGAAAAATGAAATTAAAGACACCGGAAATCTTTAATTTTATTAACGTAAATTATAATTAATACAATACATAAATGATGAAAAAAAGTTATTAAGTTAAATGCTTGAGTTTCCCTTCAAGAAGACTAGCATTTCAAAATGGCTGTCACTGAGCCCTGACCTTTTCGGCTTGAGGACGTCTTTCCCCAAAGAGAAGAGCCTCTCCTCCAGGTGTTGAAACAAGTTTCAGTTCAGTCTCAGTCTCTTTCTGAGTCTTCTGGAGGAAACGATCCATCTTCTTTAGAACTTCAAATAATCACTAAACACACTAAAATCACTAAACACACTAAAATCACTAAAAGAGACCGTCCGGACCGGACCGTCCGGAATTGCTTAAAAATGGACCGTCGCTCCTCATTTCGGTCCTCACTGAGAAAAGGACCGTCTTTCCCGCTCACGGTCCTTAAAAAGGACCGAGTTCCAGGAGTTCGGTCCTTTTGGAACTCGGTCCTGCTCACCTTTGTATATATATATATATATATATATATATATATACAAGGTGGGAGAACAATTTTTAAGGATTTTATACATACACCTATTTATTTAACAACATTATACAGATAAGTGTTCAAATGATGAAATGAATCAAACAAAAAGTCTACAAGAATTTTATTTATACAAATATTTTGTAAAATTGTAATTTAATCTTCAAAGAGTTCTCCATCCGCTATGATACATCTGTGGATTCTCTCTGTGAAACTCTTCATTGTTCTTTTGAACATATCGAGTGGGATTCTTTTCAGTTCTTCATCTATTTTGTAGCCAAGGGCATTCACATTTGGATAGATGAAACTAGGAGTGTAGAGTTTGTCACGCAAATACTGTAAGCCCAAAGCTAGAAATCACATGGGGTTAAATCAGGTGATCTGGCCTGTCACTCGATGGGACCTCGCCGACCAAGCCATCTTCCTTCAAGGTTCGTATCCAGAATCTTACGGGCAACTGCAGGGTAATGTGGCGGCGCTCTCTCATGTTAATAAATCCAATGCCTGCCAACGCCATTAGTAAACTGTGGCAAAACTTTGTCTCTCAGTACCTGGCAATAGCGTTTTCCATCCATCGTATCTCTCGATATGTCAACGGAAACGAGTCATGAATAACCAATGCATCCCCAAACTGTTAGTGTAGCCGTTTTAACGGGTGTACTCAATCGTATTTTGGGCTTTTTCTTCGCCCACTAGTGAACGTTGTGTTTGTTTCCTTTACTCGATAAACCGAAGACGCATTCATCTGAAAATGTGATCTTTCGAACGAAATCTGGATCACTGTTGAACTTTTGTCTCATTGTTTCAGCAAACTGCAGCCGCTATCAGCATTATTGTCGTATATGAGCTGAGAGTAAATGGGTTTGTAATCGTGGTACCCCTGTGATTTCAAAATTTTTGCAGTGAAAATTTGGAAATACCCAGTTCCTGTGAGACTTTCCTCGCTGAAGTTGTTGGATCGACTTGAAAATTGGCGAGGACATTTTCTTTGTTGTTGTATCCTGTCGCCGTTACTGGCCTTCAGCTTCTTGAACGATCTTTTACCAGGCTCCCTGTTTCTAAAAGTTTGAGCTTCTAGTATCGAAGAGTGGTTGCATTTGGTGGTGGTGTTAGCACGTTGCACAGTGTGAGATGTCACAACCGATGCAGGGCGACCGCTGCGTGGCTCATCATCGAGGCTGGCTCTCCCTCTCTCCGATGATCTCTCACGTTTAGACCAGCGTCCAACTGTGCTTCGATCAATAACAGCTTCTCCGTAAACGTTTTGTAGACATTGTGAACATTTTCAACTGTTTCCTTCTCTGCGGTTAAGAACTCGATAACAGCTATCTGTTTACGATGCACATCACTGTCAGACGCCATTTTCGAAACTGCGTTAACCATCGGTTTTATACAAGGGTGTTTAAAAGCGGTTTTATACAAGGAGGGGAGGTTCAAACTGGGAAAATCCTGTTATGTGAAGTGCAGAAAGTTCAAACTTACGGCCCAAAAGACATTTCAACCCCATGGCCTATTATTTAGCTAAGAAAAAGGGGTGGGGCAAAATATATTGAATGCTCCTAGTATAAAATCCTTAAAGACTTTTCTCCCACTCTGTATATATATATATATATTTTTTAATTGGGGTTGTTTAACCTCCTTCGCAACATCTAAGGTCATATGACGGAGGGGACCTACAGCTTTACGTGGGATCCGAACCACGGGTCGCTACATAATCTGGGCGCAGAGGACGGTCTCCCATCCAACTACTACCCAGATCCAATGTCGCTTAACTTCGCTGATCTCCAGAAGCGGTGTTATGACATCGGCCACGACGTAGCCCACTCTGTATATATATATATATATATATATATATATATATACACATACGAATACATTTTTAATTCGATTTTCTGTAATTACTTGTGATTTGATTGAAATATTTATGATTCGATTAGATTGCTATGTAAATAATATTTTAATCATACTATAAGGTCACACTGTATGATGCATTCAGGAAAGAAACTTCCTAACATATATGAGCTTCCTGGTTAAGAATGCATAACGGTACGTACATGCATGTTATAATGTTATAAATGTTATAAATGTTTCAGACCAGGAAACACCCTAGAATCCACTCATGGCTTGTCTACCTAACCGTGTTTGTAATCGTGTACTGCGCATGTCCTCCGTGGTGGCGGAGGGGACCTACAATGTTATGTGGGTTCCGAACCACAAAAACCTTAATTTTATTACCTTTAACTATATCCAATCTATCAACATATGCGTCTAATCGATTTTTAATCACGTTTATAGACGTGCTACTAATTACTTCTACCGGCAAACTATTCCAGTTCTTTACTATTGTACGTGTAAAAAACGTTTTTGGCGACTACCGTCTCGAACCTTCTACTTGTCAGCTTACACCCGTTATTTCTAGTTCTACTATACTGTGCTGTTTCGAAAAAGCTATCTCTATTTACGTTATCGAACCCATTCATAATTTAAAAAAAAAACTGGATTAGATCACCCCTTAGCCTCCTAGTCTCGAGTGTAGTCAGTTTTAACTCCTTAAGCCTATCCTCGTACGACTTTGACCGAAGCGACTGAATCATTTTAGTTGCTCGTCTTTGAACTCTTTCGATTTTGTCTGTATCCTTGCGTATATGCGGATATATACAGTATATAATGTTTTAGTTTTACGTCTTTGATCATACAGTATTCTCTTTATTAATATTTACGTTTGTTAAGTATAATCCTTAGTTTAAAATTAAGAATTCAGTATTGTTGATGATGTACCCATCGATTCGACTCGACCATATATTGTAAAACACCCACCAACCATCATCTCATCCCTTATTCACACTTCTGCCCCAAAGTATTCTTGGTTGGTTGGTCCGTGGTTTGGAGTTCTCTCACTCAGAGGAGAATGTGCATGGACAGACATGCGAAGTACAAGGATTCCATATTAGCAGTTATAGTGCTCTATAAGTTGTGATAGGCATGATCTTCCTGATCGGAATCAGTGCTGATTTTCGTTGAATGTTCCCAGTGTCTCCAAGAAGTCATAGATTTTCTCTCTAACTTTTCTTTCAAATACTTTGGTGAGATGGGACGTCAATGACATTGGTCTATAGTTCTTTGCTTGAAATCTATCCCCTCCTTTATATATAGAGACAATGTTTGCTCTTTTTAAGATGTTCGGTATTTCCCCAGTGTCTAGAGATCTTCTCCATAGCCACCTTACCACCGGTGTAGCTATTTCATTTTTACAGTTTTTAACCAATAATGCGTTCCATTGTCCGGACCTGTAGCTGAATGTGATTTCATTTGTCCTATAGCTCGCGCTATGCCTTCTAGGGTAAAATAAAAATCTGTCATGTAATCTCCTTGCAATTTCTTTTCAAGGAATGCATCTATGTCAGGTATCGCTTTGTCACTTTTTGGGGTACTGAAGACTGATTCATACTGGGCTCTCAATGTTTCAGATATTTCTTTTAGATCGTCGGTTAGTTCAGGCTGATCGGCATTTATTTGGCACTATCTAAGTTCCACATAAGGAGCGTAGAAACCTCATAAGAGGAAACTGTAGACACCATTCGACCAGGGAAGTACTCCAGGGGGGATGTTAGGCAGGAGTCAGGGAGTGCTGGGACTCTCCCATTTCGCCTGCGATTGTCCTCCTCAGCTGATCTTTTTCCGTGTCTCATCTACTTTGTGAGCAGTCCAGCATGCTCTCAAACACACACTTCTCCCTCTATTCCTCACTACACATACATGCATTTTACACACTACACAATCTTTTCAAAATTTAGATTTAAAAAAAGAAAAATGGCATCATTGAACCTTGGTTACCTTGTCTTTTGGCTCTCTCCTTCTTCTGCGAAGGGGTCACTTTTGCGGGCACCAACCCTTAGCCCCCATCCTTACATAAAAAAATATATTCCTACCTGAATGTTGCTTGGCACTCTTTGTATACGACTTAGACCGTATGTAACACTTCATAATGAAAATAGGTTTCTTTCGAGAAAATAACACGTTGACTGTAGCCTGTGGCAGGAAGTCGCCTACCAAGTTATTCTGATTTTACGTAAGACTGAAAATAACATTGTTCCGATACTTCAACATTGGAACATACATGGTTGGAACTCGGATCATGGAAAATTTGGCCATGATAGGTTCATTGCGTAGAACACTGGTTCTCAACCGGTGGGCCATGGTCCACTTGCTCGTCTTTTAGCATCATGTTAATAAAAATTTTCTTATTAAACATTATATAAACATGATACTAGCTTAGCAACACGGGAGGTGGGCCACGAGTTATTCGAATCAGCTCTTGTGGGCCATCGCTTCAAAAAGATTAGGAACCACTGGCATAGAACGTTAAGGAAACTTTTACGAGTTGCGTTAATAAAAATGCACACCCAATATTTAGGATAGACGAAATTCTCTCGGTATAAATGATACTCGAAATCAATTTACGCGTTGCATTTTATTTCAGGGACTTTATTTCATTTGTTACATTTGAGACCGCCTTTCGAGGATGGTCAATCAAATCATCGTTGCATCCTATATCATAATTCGAGGGTCCATATCCATTAATTTCAATAAATTATACTCAACCATTTCCTCTCTAGTTTTTAGGTTTAAAGCAACGATTTAAAGTAACTTGTTCCCTTTTGCTACTCGTGTATGAAATGTAAATTCAAGAATGTCGTAATCATATTAAATTTGAAATCCGTTCCTTTTGCAGGAGGGCTCGGTGTGAGCTGGGATTGGGGGAAGTGGTGGAGCTACGATGGAATTTCAGGTAAGAGAGCCTTTTCTTTTTTTTTTACACGTGTGTGTGTGTGTGTGTGTGTGAGAAACTTTTTAACGATTTACTTTTTTATTTAAGACGTAAACTTAATAAAAATGTATCGGTTTTCTTTTTCATTTGTTTTGTAGGTTAGGACAATATTACACACACACACACACACACACACACACACCACACACACACACACACAAGCGTGCGTTTTGTCATCTTACAAAATTGCGACATTTCACATTTTCAATTGTGGATGACGATATTTCACCTAAAGAAAACAAACCAAACCAAACCTAACCTAACCTAACTAACTAAGCCTAACCTTCATTATACCCCTTTTTTCATGATATTCAATAAAAAAAAAGGTCAAACTATGGCGACACCACTAAAATCGGTACAAGCATCTTCGTGTTGTGAAGAACTCGATATTTAGCCTAAAGATTGTCTCGATTTGGTAAAATAGCTAACAACACATACATACAGATAGACAGTCAGACAAAGAGACGGACGGAGAAATAGATATAAGGTAAATAAAGATTATGCCATACCCCATAGATATGAAATCGATTGAGACAACCCCTTTTAAAAGAGACAATAAAAAGGAGGGGTGACAGTTATTTGTTGAGGCTGTTTGTTCCTTGGATTACCACACGAATCATTTAACCCTCAAATGGGAATTGGATAGAATCAAAGATTTTTCCCAAACTGTACGTTAACAGTATCACTTCCACAACATATACTGTACACTCTATATACAGTGTACAGTATATACTGTATGTTGAAGTAAAATGAATCAAATTACTACTTCATAACCGTGTGAATTTCTATACATACAATGTTTAAATAAATACATGCAGTTTCGGAAATAAATTCGCCTAGAAACATAAAATTTCCATAAAGCATAGAACACTACTAGTCAGTAATAACTGGATTTTGTTCTTGAAATTTTATTACTGGAACCAAAAAGAATAAAATATCCTAAGAAACCCAGAATATTATATACCAATTAGTAATTTTTTTGCGCTTTTTGGAAATTTAAGGTTTCTAGGCGAACTTTTGTCCGAAACTGTATATACTGTATATACACGAACAGGAATAAATAGCAATGTAAAACTAATGCATAATTCCCGATAACAATGACCGAATGTGATCGCATATCATAAATAAATAAATAAATAAATAAACCTCTGATCTTTAATATCGGATAAAAAATTAAAATTATATTTACAATTTTAAATGAATAAATAATTTTATACGTAGCTTTCATTTAATAAATTATTATTATATGTTTTTAAACTGAAATAATTGTAAATCCATACAGTATTTATACAATTGGAATTATTTGGCAACCTTAAAAGATTGGGACATGTGTCCTTCTTGTTCCAAACATGTTCTGGTTTTTAAATAACCAACCAAATTTGTAATTAATTTTCTAAAAAAAGTTCATTAATATAAAAACATCAGATTAAAAATGAAATGGGTGAGAGTTATATTATATTAGAATGGTGGGGTTGTTTAATTTCCTTCAGAACATCTAAGGTCCTATGACGGAGGGGACCTACAGCTTTACGTGAGATGCCATCCACGGGTCGCTACATAGTCTGGACGCGGAGGATGGTCTCCCATCCAACTACTATCCGACCCAATGTCGCTTAACTTTGCTGATCAACGGGAAGCGAATACATTGGCTATAACGTAACCGATATATATATATATACACACACTCGGTGATAGAAGTTTTGTCCCTCTATATACTATAAAACATAAACCCCCATTTCTTTACTGCTTTTACACTGTGCTCAGTTCCCATGGCAACTGAAAACCGTTCGCTAAGAAACTATTTGTTTTTCTCTTTTTTTCCTTTTTTTTGTGATAATGTGGTGAGTTTGGCATTTGGGTATGAAGTATAAAGCAAAAATATCAACTTTAAATCTAAACTGCAGTAATGTGAGGTACTTTAGATGTAATAATTTATAAATAGAATTTAATATATAAAGTTAGGACAAATTTAACTACACTAAAACACATGAATATTTACGTAGATGTTTTAAGTTTGTATAAAAAGAGTAATTTAAGCAACGTTGATGAATATTTATATTGCAGACATTTTAAAAGCAAAAGGTGTGAATTACGTTAAGATGAACACTATCGAAAGAAGCCTTTTTTTCCGCACCTTTGGTTTCTTGCTGTATTATTCATTTAAAATATGTATTTTTCTCAGACACCCCCTCAGTATCATCTTAATAGTTGCTATGATAGAAAATTTCAGATGACGTCCGTGCAGTAAAATATTAAGACGAGATAATCAATGTTATTATTTTTTATCCGTTGCAACGTCAAAGGTCGTATAATACGAAGGACCTACAAGTGAACCTGAATTCAGAACGGAGAATGGTTACAGAACCGAGAAACAGTACATTGGTCTCCCATTCAATCACTTACCAGACCCAATTTCGCTTCACTTGGCTGACCTCACTGTTCTAAAAACAGGTTAAATTGAGGGTCCCTCTCATCATACGACCTTTGACGTTGCAAAGGATAAAAAAAAAAATAACTAACATAGATTATCTCCTTAATATTTTACTGAAAATTGGTAATCTGAAAATTTCTAATAATTATTAAGATAATATCGTATTAAATTGAAGAGTTTCTCAGAAAAATATATTATAGTTTAAATAATAAAGCAAGCAATAAAAGGTGAGTTAAAAAGGTTCCTTTCGATCGTTTTCTTGTAGACGTAATTCACACCTTTTGCTTCTAAAACGTCTGCGACATAACTATTCATCAACGTTTTGCTTAAATTACTCTTTTATATAAATTCATAATAAATGTGTCATAAATTTATGTATTAAATTATAGAAATTTATAATTATAATAAATAATTAAATTTGTCCTAAATTTATATATTAAATTCTAGATACTTATAGTACCATTGGTACCATTGCTTTATACATCATACACAAATGCCAAAACGCACCACCTTATAGCAAAAAATAAAGAAAAAAAGAGAAAAAATATTTCCTTCGCGAATGGTTTACAGTTGCCATGGGAACTGAACAAATTGTAAAAGCGGTAAAGAAATGGTATCTATACATTTTATACTTTTCGGAGGGACCAAACGTTTATCACCGACTGTGTGTATATATATATATATATATATATATATATATATATATATGTTAAACACAGACCGTGCATGGAACAAGGAACTCTTCTGGGAAAATTAAATCCACTATAGTCCGAATAAGTAATGGTAAATGACAAATACCATAGTTTTTTTTCCTTTTTCATGATTTTAGCCCGACGTGGGCAACGGGTCTCTCGCAAAGAGATCCCATAAATATAGCTTCCCTCACCAGCTATCTGCAAAGCAGACAGGATCCAGCTTTGGGACGTGGATCTAGGGTTTAAAGCAAACCTAGATCCCTACACTCAGAACCTCTATATAAGTAAAAGACTCGTTGCATTCACGTCGTGTTGAATAAATCAAAGAAAAAGGGGGTAACTATTGTATTTTTAGCCAAAAAAACCAAAACTTAAACCTCAACCGGGACATTGAGCGTCCACTTTTCAAGGCACGAAACACGTCCGTTTAGTATACACAAACTCAGAATGGTTCCCTGAGAGCATTATATGTTAAACACAGACCGTGCATGGAACAAGGAACTCTTCTGGAAAATTAAATCCACTATAGTCCGAATAAGTAATGGTAAATGACAAATACCATAGTTTTTTTCCTTTTTCATGATTTTAGCCCGACGTGGGCAACGGGTCTCTCGCAAAGAGATCCCATAAATATAGCTTCCCTCACCAGCTATCTGCAAAGCAGACAGGATCCAGCTTTGGGACGTGGATCTAGGGTTTAAAGCAAACCTAGATCCCTACACTCAGAACCTCTATATAAGTAAAAGACTCGTTGCATTCACGTCGTGTTGAATAAATCAAAGAAAAAGGGGGTAACTATTGTATTTTTAGCCAAAAAAACCAAAACTTAAACCTCAACCGGGACATTGAGCGTCCACTTTTCAAGGCACGAAACACGTCCGTTTAGTATACACAAACTCAGAATGGTTCCCTGAGAGCATTATATGTTAAACACAGACCGTGCATGGAACAAGGAACTCTTCTGGGAAAATTAAATCCACTATAGTCCGAATAAGTAATGGTAAATGACAAATACCATAGTTTTTTTCCTTTTTCATGATTTTAGCCCGACGTGGGCAACGGGTCTCTCGCAAAGAGATCCCATAAATATAGCTTCCCTCACCAGCTATCTGCAAAGCAGACAGGATCCAGCTTTGGGACGTGGATCTAGGGTTTAAAGCAAACCTAGATCCCTACACTCAGAACCTCTATATAAGTAAAAGACTCGTTGCATTCACGTCGTGTTGAATAAATCAAAGAAAAAGGGGGTAACTATTGTATTTTTAGCCAAAAAAACCAAAACTTAAACCTCAACCGGGACATTGAGCGTCCACTTTCAAGGCACGAAACACGTCCGTTTAGTATACACAAACTCAGAATGGTTCCCTGAGAGCATTATATGTTAAACACAGACCGTGCATGGAACAAGGAACTCTTCTGGGAAAATTAAATCCACTATAGTCCGAATAAGTAATGGTAAATGACAAATACCATAGTTTTTTTCCTTTTTCATGATTTTAGCCCGACGTGGGCAACGGGTCTCTCGCAAAAACTATGGTATTTGTCATTTACCATTACTTATTCGGACTATAGTGGATTTAATTTTCCCAGAAGAGTTCCTTGTTCCATGCACGGTCTGTGTTTAACATATAATGCTCTCAGGGAACCATTCTGAGTTTGTGTATATATATATATATATATACTTTATGTCACTTTATGCGAGTTCGAACGACGGTTCAGGATCGATCTGCGGTCGACCCCTCTGCAGCATCCTGCCTCATTTGTGGGATTTGGTGAAGGAGGGAATTGCTGTCTGATTTCCTCCTGCCCTCGTAGCCAGCCACGCATGGCTGGTTAGGGACTTTACACAGGAATCCCTCCAGCTGTGTGTGTGTGGGGTGTGTGTGTGTGTGTGTGTTTTCTTGAACTTAACTTAAATCAATATTGTGATTACTTATTTAATAAGGAAATAACATAATTCCAAAACTATATAAATTTAATTAAAGAAATATTTGTGATGAGTTGAAACTAATTATTATCACGACTTACATTAATGATTGTGATAAACTTTAACATACTAATTACTTATCAACATAAGCAGAGATGTTAATATGTTAATAACGTTTGTTTTCAATAAATAAGTATATTTAAGATATAAATGCAATATTTTTTCAGCTTTTTAACTCAACCCACACACACACACACACACACACACACACACACACACACACACTCACACACACATACAACCACACACACACACACACAATATATATATATAGTGGTGTAGTGGTTAGCGTCGCTGACTACGAATCCATCGGCCCCGGGTTCGAGACCCGACAGCAGCCGGCGCGCAGCAAAACCCAGCTGTTCATCCTTCAACACAATAAAGAAAGTGGTTGGTAGATAAATGGGTACCCTAGGTGGCCTAGTGGTTAAGACGCTGGGCTGCTGATGGGGCGTGGTTCGGATTCCACGTTAAACTGTAGGTCTAAGGTGGAGTGAAAAGCTTGACCTTCGTCAGAATGAACAATTCGGGCGGAAGCTAACCAAAGGTCTGGGAAAAATAAATCTACTATAGATTTATAAGTAATGGTAAATGACAAACACTATAGTTTTTTCTTTTTCATGATGTTAGCCCGACTGGGCAACGGGTCACTCGCAAAGAGGCCCCAAAAGTATGCCTTCCCTCACCAGCTATCTGCAAAGCAGATAGGATCCAGCTTTGGGGCAGGATCTAGGGTTTAAAGCATCCCAGCCCAACTATATTCAGACCCTCACCATAAGAAAAAAACTTGTGTTTGTTATTTACCATTACTTATTCGGACTATAGTGGATTTAATTTTCCCAGAAGAGTTCCTTGTTCCATGCACGGTCTGTATATATATATATATATATATATATATATATATATATATATATATATATATATATATATTAAAAAGTATGATAAATTTTAAAGTTTAAAAACTAAGCAATGTAAAAAAATAAAATTAATAGAAATTAAATATCCTCTCCCTTCCCCCCCCATTCACAAAGTCCCATAAAAGAAGATCTAGCTAGGGTCAGGTGACCTTGTGGGTCAGAGAATGGGGCTACCTCTTCCAATCCAGTGATTTGGGAATCATTCATGCAGATCCGTATGCACACTGTTGTTGCAATATTGCTGACGATAGTGTGAATGGGGGGCTTCATATATATATATTGCTGACGATAGTGTGAATGGGGTTTCATATATATATATATATATATATATTATATATATATGCACTATGACTCGCTCTATGCACTTACATATTCTTCGTGTGGAATACAAAACAGGGACTAAACTCCGAAGAATGAACTGTATATATGTATATGAAACTTACCTGAAGAGTGGTTTGGAAAAACAAACGGCGAACGACGCATACATTATCTGAATATCAACTGCAAACTTGCAGAATCTTGCAGACTTGTCTTCCTAACGACGGACAACTTATCTAGTATTCAGTACTGGTTGCAAGGTCAACAACGAGTGCTGCAATATTGCAAAGTACTACTTTGGCCCTGTGTATAAAGCAACAAGCAGCTTCTTGACTAACCTTGAGTTCTGAGTTGAAAAAAAAGCTTCTTTTAGAAAGATAATTTTAAATCCATATCACATTATGAAACTATGTTTTGTATATATATATATATACATAGAGAGAGAGAGAGAGAGAGAGAGAGAGAGAGAGAGAGAGAGAGAGAGAGAGACAGGAGGACCAGAAATTGGCACAGTGCTCAAGCCAACTAATGCGGCCCATTACGCTAACTCCTGTATTATTATTGCCAACACCACGAAGGATCAAACCTTAAACCTCAGTGTCTGTATTTCGCTTACAGCTAAACAATGTTACCCACTGATCTACGGGCGCTGACGACGAAAAGCCATCGGTCCAATCCATCATATAACCTCATGAAGGAGGTCAAACAAGCCCTCCCGCACCCCTAAAAAGCTATTATTATTACTATTCACAAAATCTATATCGGAATTCGAACCCGAAACATTCAGAGCTGTATAAGCCCGGTGCCATAGCCAATACACAGGCTACCCCGACAGAGGATGAGAACGGAGCTTCGAGGACTCCTTCAGCTTAAAAAGTAACTAAAAAAAAAAAAATTTGGTAATGCGCTGTTATGACAAAAACTTTTGAAAATGCCTCATTCCATTTTGGTTTGTCTAATAAAGTTCAAAGAGATTAGACAGTGTCTCTTCGAAATAGTTATTAAAATTGGGTACTTTTTTCATGTTTGGGAGGCGTGTTCTTCTTCTCACTTTACAACAACTGATAAATCTCAAAATTTTCCCTCCAAAAATATATATCAATTTAATAAGCACACTGATCTTATTAACCTAAATAGATAATTCGATATATATATAGTTACGATAGAAGTGTTCTTCGGGAACCTTATCCTCAATAGAAATATGAAAACAAGAGAGATATGACCCTCAACATTTATTGGCCAAACGTTTCGGTCCACTCAGGGGCCATCTGCAGTAACTAAATAGAAGCATCTAAAAAACAATCATATAACTAAAGTAAATACAAATGTCATAAATATACTGTACAATAAGAAAATCTAATACAATAAGTAAAAAAAAAACTAAAAAAAAACTATCTGGATTATAAGAAAATAAAAGAAAGTAAAAACAAAACAGAAAAAAACAGCTTTGGCTGAGAATTTGCATGAATGTTGTAAACTTGTAGGCTGTATACCAAGGAGCCTAATATGACACTGTAAAACACTGTAGGCCAAGTGAGTTAGGCCTATGCAAAGGGTTATAGACAGTGAGTTTAAGTATGCTCAGCTATAGGGTGCGAGAGCTTTTAAGCGACACTTTCAATGAGTTTGTACTAGGCGGTTAACGAGAGACTAAATGGTAGATATGTTCTCCGAAAGATGCCTGAAAACGGACTTTTTTGAAACTTCTTCAGTAAAAGTCTCGAGGCACCAAAAAGTCATTGAAACTAGATTAGAATTCTCACGATGTTCTCAAAGGTTAATTTTGTGTCAAGCATCAATGATAAAACTTCCGAGTGAGATACTAAGATAAAACCTTTGTCATGGTCTCAAAGCTGGTGTACGTCTTGTATGGTGAACAAGAACTGAAATTTCGAAAACGAGAACAAAGTCGTTTTTGTGGTGCTCAATTCTGATGTAGGTAAGTACGCTAAGGTAAACTCTAGGTATTTCATGGCAATGTAAGAGTTTGTACGAGCACTTGAAACTATCCTAAGGTTGACCTTTTGTGATGGCCTCCGATATGAGCTTAGGAAATGTTTATGCATTCCTCTATATGCAGTCCTTCCCCAGAGAGCGAAGGGAACGATGCAAGTGCAATTAACGTCAGGGGGGGTGACCTGACTCAGAGTAGGTTATTCATTCCAAAAATATTATGATTGTTAGCGAAAAAGTTATCGACAATTATGTCACAAGTTGCTAAAATTGTGACATAAATGAAGAGAGACTCGACATCAAAACTTGCCATAAAGCAGTCTGCAGACGGATAAGACTGAATAAATTCGAAATGACAAGCACAGGGGTCTTTCCTACCGAACAGGTCGCCTCTTACCAAACCATGAATACTCTGCTATTCGCACCCATTGAAAACAGGGTGATTACATAATTAACATTAATCAATTCTTTATTTTCTCATCTCAGTCATCTGAATTTGATAGAAAAATTACAGTCATTGTACATAAAAAAGCTTAGCCCTTCTTTAAATGCTAAAATCTATCAGTTACACTATTTAGCTTATGAAATTATATCAACCAACCAACATACGACTACAATTTTCTTCTCGTTCTGCCTCCTCAATCATTGTTGTCCTTCCAGTAAGAGATGTTCGTCTCGGGTACTATGATATTTTAATCGCCATTTATTATTACTGTGTGTGTGTGTGTGTGTGTGTTATATTGTGTCATCTAATCCTGTGAGTTATTGATTTTTATCAAATAGTTCATTTTTTATCTTTTTAAGCGTTTTTTTCTCTCTCATACTTTATTTTTTTAAATGTCTTAGTCTTTCACTAAAGGTGATCCCTGCGGCGGGTTAAAACGCCCGTAATAAACGTTCGAAACTCTTGCTCTAGTTTTCACATTCCCTGTGTGTATATATATATATATATATATATATATACACCTTACCTTACCTTAGTTTTAGTGGTTTCGAACAATCTGCGATCGACCTGTGATCGACCCCTCTACAGCATCCCGACTCATTTGCGGGATTTGGTGGAGGAGAGAATTGGTTTCCACTTTTCTCCTGTCCTCGTAGCCAGCCACGCATGGCTGGTCAGGAATTTTGCGCAAGAACCTGTGCAATTGTTTCTTGAAATTATTGAGGTTAGTGTTAGTGAGGTTAGTGTGCTGGAGGTTCTTCAGTTGTTTGGGCAGGATATCAAATAGTTTTGGGCCTCGTATTCTCAGAGTATTTTCCATCCTTGTTTTATGGTTCCCTTTCCTACCGCATCTTGGACAGTCCAGAATACGCCTTTTCTGTTATTCCAATGTGTTTTTATTTAATTTCTAAGGTTAAGAACATTGCCCTCCAGTATCTTTCATACATATATTATTGTATACCGCTCGCGGTTTCTTTCAGGGAAGTAGAGTTTCAGGGATCGTAGTCGAGACCAGTAGTCTTCATCTTTCGTTTCCTCTATCCTGGATGTAAAAGTCCTTTGTATGGTTTCTCTGTTTGCACTGTCTCGTTTTCTGTATGGGCTTGTGAATACTAAGCAATACTCAATTACTGGTAGGACTAAACTCTTCCATAACTTTAGAATGATAGTTGCTTTTCTGCTGTGGAATCTCGTCCAGCTAATTCCTATTACTTTTCCAGCTGTTGTGATTTTAATGTTATAGTGCTCTCTGAATTCTGCATCCGAAGACATTATTATTCCAAATCCCTGACGTATGGGCTTGGTGTTATCCGTTTGGTTCGCAATGTTTTGTACCCTTTATTCTGTAGCACCTTGTTATTACCATGTTTTATAAGTTGGAATATTTCTTCGTTGAAATTCATGTTGTTGTTTTCCACCCGCTTGAATAATATTTCAATATCATTTTATAATTTTTCTGTCACCTTCTTTTGACATTCCCTCGCATATTTTTGCGTTATCCGCCAAACACGACACGATAATGTCATTAATACCCGCATCGCTGTCTGTAATCATTATTATAAATAGCAAGGGAGCTAATACTGTATTGTAAGACGGAGCTGACGACTTCTGAGACTTCAGATTTAACCCCATTTACCACCTCTCTTTGCGTTCTTTTGGTCATAAAATGATGTATCCATGAACCAAGCTTTCCAGTAATTCTTATATTCTTAAGTTTGTGTTTTAATTCTATGATCATATTTATTGAAGACCTTAGCAAAACTCAGTATATCTATATCTAAAACTTAGTATATCTATATCAAAGGTTTTCAACCTTTTTTTTTTATGCCGCCACACTAACCTACTTACCTTGGCTTGCGCGATACCTCTGGTGTTGAATGTAAAAAGAATATTATAAAACCCCTTATTGCGGCAAATATATGTAGCAATGTATACAGTTATACTAAGAGTAAGAACTTTTCAAAGACTATCTATAGCGGACTCTATAAAATAAAATACTTTTATTCAGATTATTACCTTGGCTTAATGGGAAACTTGAGGTTGAGCTTGGTGAGAGTCACGTATGTCTTTAATGTTCGGGCGAATAGTTGACAAAGCAACGCGCATTTCTTCATTAGCAGCTCTCAGTCGTTCTCTTTTATTTGTTTTAATATTCGTTAATGAAGAAAAACCAACTTCACATAGATAAGTAGTTGAAAATTGTAAAAGGATCGAAAGAGCAATTTTGGCCAAGTTTGGGTACTGCGTTTGGAATTCCAATCCAGAAACTGTCTAGTTCAACTTCACCATGTTTTAATTTCAAGCAACGCCTATTCCTTAGCTCAGGGGTTCCCAAATTGTGTTCCGCGGAACACTTCTCACGGTATACAAGTGTTCCGCGGAACACCAATTTGGGAACCCCTGCCTTAGCTCAATAAGTTTCTCTTCTTCTATCTGAGACATATCACATACGTCAGATTTGTTAAATGGGTTCCTAATCCAATCATAATTTTCAATGGACAAATCTGGAAAATAGTGGTTCAATTTTTTCTCCAGCATTTCCAAATGATTAGAAATTAATTCTTTCATTTTACTGAAGTTATTGGATGCAGATGTTTTAGGAAACAGTAAAATTCCCGCTCTTTATCTGTTTCATCCAAAGTGGAGTTTTCTCTTTTAGAACAATGAGTCTGTCTGTTGAGGTCAAGATATTTTCTTCTCTCCCTCGTATATTTGTATTCACTTTGTTCAGAATTTCAAATACAGTACTGTATATCAGCTAAGTAAGCTAATTTTGTACAATAAAACGTGCCTTGTAACAATTCACAGAACTCTGGTTTACTTTCACGCTCAAATAATTCCAACATTTCATCTTTCACTTCATAAATACGACATAATACTCGACCTCCAGAAAACCGTTGCACTTCAGTATGGAGGAGGAGGGTTTTGAATTTAGACCTCCATCTCTTCACAAATTTTCGAAAATAAGTGGCCTACTCTTAATGAAGTTTATCATCTTGACAACAACATCCATAACATCTTGCAGATCCTGCCCTATGGTTTTTGAAACTAATGCCTCACGATGTAAAAAAAAGTGTGAACAAAATTTTATTATTTTGCTGTTTTGCCAATGATGCTCCATCTGTGCATATTCCAACACAATTTATCCATAACAAATTCATAGATACCATGTATTCATTCAAAACGTTCAAAATATAATTCTTAAACATTACTCTGTTACCTCCTTTCAATAAAGGGGGAATGTTAGCGTTCTTTTATAGAAGTGAAATTTGTCCTCTGTCGAGTGATTTCCCTCATAGTAAATATAGAGGCTTGGCAATATTCTCTTTACATTTCTTCAGAAACGTGACACTCCATGTGTCTATCTTTATTGCTCAATTTTCTTGTATTTGTGATAGTCTTGATTACGTCTTCTTCCAAGAACTCTAAATCCTTTAATAGATTCGTGTCCGAACTTGTTCTTCGCTGATTTGTATCAATGTGAAAAAATTCATCTGGATTTTTTACATTTTCTCAGACTTCGGGTGCTAAAAAATTGTTCCTTAAGCATTTCGCTCATTTTTTTCTGCATCATTTGTGTATTCGGTCGCCCTATCTTTTAATGGACTAATACTCTCTTTATATTGCATTTTTCTTTTCGCAAACGTGTAGAAGTATTTTAGGTTATTTTTATGTTTCCTGCTACCTTATTTCCCTCCTCTGTTGTCTAGTGGATGAATGTTTGTTTTAGGTCCATTTCTGTTGCACATATTTTTTTTTTCTAGTTTGAGTCTCCTTGCTTCAGTTCTGTATCTTTGGAGTTTTCTTACGGTTTGTTTCTGGTCTAAATAATGTCCAGCTTTTTTTCTCGAGCTTGCTTTTCCTTTTTTGTCTCTTCGGAACATGTTTCAGCAATATGGGTTTAGTTTCATTTTCTAGTATTGATAGTATTTCTTCTAGAGTCTTGTCGTGAAATAGCAATTCTTAATTTACTTTCTTCAAGTCTACATTTACACTTTCCTAATCTACGTTCATTAAATTTATATTTAAACCTTCAAATATTCCTTCTGACTCTCAAGGATGCATTTTTGGTTTCCTGGTTGCTAGTTTTAGTTGTATATCGATTAGGTTAATGTCAACGAAATTTGTGTGCGTTACAGTTTTTATTTATTATAATGTCATTGTAATTTGTCAAAATTAAATCCAAAACATTCTCTTTTCTAGTCGTTTCACAGATTTCCTGGGTAAGTGCATAATGTTCTATAATATCTAATAGCATTATTGACTGGGTTTTGTAATGTTATCATGGAACCTCTCAACATATTTAACTTTGTAAATTTTCTTCCATGTTTTGAATGGAAAGTTAAAATTCCCACAAATTTAAATATTTGGTGGGGGAGTTGTCAGTGATTGTAACAAGTTTTCGATTTCATTTGTAACGAATTGGAATTAATTCTGTCTGGTGTTTCATGGTTTGTAAACGTTCATACTGATTAGGTTTAGTTCTTTTACTTCTAAAATAAAAAATTTGACTTTGCTGTTTGATTTGCTTACCTTCAATTCACACGTAGATGTGTTTTTCATGTAAATACAATAGCCTCCTCCTTTTCTAGCAAATCTATCCGTTCTGTATATGTTGTCGTTCTGTATTGCTATTTCAGTATCTACGATACAGTTTTCACAGGCTTTTTCGCAGTTATGCAAGTGTGTTTCCCTTGGCAAATATCTTTGCTGATTTTAAGAGCTAAATTTTGCAGCATTGTAATTCCCAGTCTGCATGGTCAGTATACAGGCCTTGTACACTTCTGTATAATAAATTTACAGGGTTAATATTGGCGTTCGATTTCCTTAAATAATGGTCATTTTCTGGTCGATTTTGACGGTTCCTTTTCGGTGTTATTAGGTGGGCCATTGCATTTGAGAATACTGGGGATGCAGCCCTTGCGTGGTGCGGGGAGGGAAGGTAGTATATGTATTGCTGGGGTACATATATCTGCGAAGTTCGGTCTTTTTTTCATTAAAAGGCACAGTTGTTCTTTCACCGCTCTCATTTCTTCTAAAAAATGTAATTCATTGCCGCTGTTGTTACTTCTTATATTTAAGGTTTGAGCTGTTATTTCTCTTACTTCTCTTTGAGTATTCTTAATGTGAAAATTCGGTACTCCATATTTAGACATTTTTCTCCCTAACTGACTGTCTGCACAAAGAAGGGTGGAAATGGTAGCAGTTTGCTTCGTATCTGCAACTTTCATTCCTCATCATGAAGAAACATTTTTAAGGGTGATTATATATTTATCTGGAGCCATATTTACACAAACCTATTTTCTAATATTCGTATATGGTCCTTGTTTTAGATTCCTTACGAGTCCTTATGATTTCTGATATATATATATACACACATATAGGCGTGTGCAGACAGTGTGCGTCTTGACAGTTAAAAAAAAAAAAAAATCGCCATTATACAAAATTTCTAGAAAGTATAAAAAATCACTAACTGGTAATATTGTGTTTTTCTTTTGATATTTTATTGTCCTTAATTTTTTTATTTTTGGGGGTAACTAATAAAACTCCAAAAACAAAACTTGGGTCATTACTGATAAGTAATTTTTTATGCTTTTTCACAAATTTTATATTTTTACGCGAACTTTTATCCGAAAATGTATATACTGAAATGTAATTGCGTTTCAAACTCGTTGCTAATGATACTGACATTTCGCCCCCAGTTCTATTTAATGAATTAAATTAGACTTGTTTTTCATGCTTTTACACTATTTTATACTCTTCCTATTTTTATCGCTCGATAAAATTAGGGCCGCCGGATATATGATGTCAGTTTGTCGCGCAGTATTTCAGCGATAAGAAAGGGACGCAAACTTCACCAGAAGTTTGGCCACCGCTGTTCTACACTGATAAATCTACAAATGTACAATCAGTTCAAAGAGTCCTTGTCGTAAAAGTTTGTTTCTTACTGATAAATGTCCGAAAGAAACAATTTGACGATAGGACTTTTTTAATAGACTGTCCATTCTATGCGACTGTACAGCGAAAGGACAAGGAGTTATTTAAGTCCATGTTCTTTAGATGAAAAATCATTAATACGAAAACTGTCAAAACATCAGGTTCTCAAAACTATAAAAAATTCAACCTAAGTTAACCAAACCTAACCAAAACTAACCTAATCTGTTCTGTCTTTTATCGATTAATTTGCTCGCACGATGATACACTGTCATTAGGTATTTAGCAATTATAGAGACCACCATGTCGAATTTTCAACCCCCTCCCTCCCTACTAATTAGAGGTTGGGTTAATTTAGTATATAGGTTAGGTTACGTTACGTTAAATAGGGTTGGATTAGTTTAGGTCCCGGTCGACGCGTGAATACAAATTTCAACATGCATATTTTAATATTTCTATAGCTAAATCACTATATAGTTTACTACACTTTATGTTATAATTTTTCGTACATATTTGGTTACTACTTAAGTTATAAACAATTCAAAAGTTTAAAACAAATTTATGGGTTGAACTGTTTATGTGTATTTAACTGTAAAATGCAAAGATTACCAAATTCCACTGTGAATTTATAATTTATATGCAATAAATTTAACATGCAAGATAAATTTTGTTAAGCTCATATAAAGTAATAAAGTTTTTAGACGAAAATAAATTCATCTTATTTAAGTTTCCCATCTTTCAAAGAAAACGGAAATTGTACAATATATAATAAAAGAAAACGGTAGCTAATTAAAATCTCCGCATAATATATGAATTTAATTAGGGAAATGAAAACATATTCTTAATAAAGTAAAAATATTCAAACAGCAATATATATATATATATATATATATATATATATATATATATAATTGGATCTTTTCCTTTATAGCACCCCAATTTCTTCTTTTCAGTTGTACGCCCTTCACAATCGGTTAAGTGAAGTCGTGATATTTCATTAAAACTAACTAAAATATCACGACTTAACCTAACCAGTCGTCAAGGGCGTACAGTTGACCTAACCGGGTATTCAATTAACACAGTAAAACAATGTGGGTGCTATAAAGGAAAAGATCCATATAATTAAATACAGCTATAAAACGAAGTATAAACTGAGATTATTCAATCAGTTCAATATTTAAACATATACAATGAAAAGGCATCTGCGTGACGTAATATTTCTTTGGGTATTCAAATACTTTTATTGTCTGTGCTGAAAAGTTTATAGTACCCGCCTTTTTATCCAAAGAAATTAAGGTTGATGAGTTTACAGTTAGCACCAAGAAACGAGGAATTATCATTTTATATACTGTATATATATATATATATATATATATACACACACTGTGAAGTATTGAAAGCATACTGAGGATATTTAGAGCAACAGTTAAGGAATACGACTTTATGGTCAATTAAGGAAAATGAAAGCTCCAAAGTGGAAACAAAATGATGAAGGGAAAGAAAAGGAAAAGGAAAAATAGCTTTAAGGAGCGAAGTCACTGCTCTTATCCTGTCTATGAACAAATTTTTTTATTTGTATAGTACTGATATCGTATCTTCAATAATGACTTTATATTCGTTTTATATTTATAATAATAATAATAATAATAATAATTTAAGATTAATATATACTGTAATAATTAATAATTGTTACTCGTGATTTATATTTTCTATGCAGGAAGGAGGGGGCCAAGGGCAAGTGCCCGCAAAAAGCGCCCCTCCCATAGAAGAAGAAGGGAGCCAAAAGCAAGGTCCGGGGTTTTCGAGATGCCTAGACACTCTGCGTTTGAAAGATGGGAGATCATAGACAGGAGGAAAGATGGATTGAGGAAGATTGTTCCAGAGTTGACTGGTTGAATAGATAAAGACTGAAAATACCGATTAACTCTTGCATTAGATACTTGGGCAGAAAAGTAATGAGAAAGTGTAGAAAGTCTGGTACTACGTGCTCTCCTTAAAGGAGGAGGCATGTAGTTAGAGAGTTCAGAAGAGCAATGTCCGTTGTGATAGTGATAAAGAGAGAGTGAGGCAACATTGCGGCGAAGAGAGAGAGAGAGAGAGAGAGAGAGAGAGAGAGAGAAGAGAAGAGAGAGACTGAAGACAATCAGTAAGAGGCGAACAAGGCGAACAAGACCCCTGTACAGAGACAGCAACTGAGTGGGGGTGAAGAAACCGCGGAGGCGGTACAGCACACCTAACATCTTAGAAGCTGTTTTAGAATAAGAGTATATGGGATCTTTCCAGGAAAGATCACGAGAAAAGGAAACGCCAACAATATTAAGAGAAGAGGAAGGATTGAGTTGTGTGTTGTTGAAGGTAAGGGGATAGTTGTGTAAAAGATTGTAACGAGTAGACAGATGGAGGACCTGAGTTTCTGAGGCATTGAAAGCCACAAGGTTTTCTCTGCCCCCAATCAGATATAGCAGAAAGATCAGGTGTCTCATAGCCGTCCTACGCGAATCTTGAAGTGACTGCTGTGAGGGACGCTTTGGGAAGCGAGTGGAGAAGTGAAGAGTGGAATTATCGGCATAGGAGTGAATAGGACAGGAAGTGCGAATTAAAATATCATTAATAAATAAAAGGAAAAGAGTGGGTGACAGGACAGAACCCTGAGGAACACCACTGACTGTTAATAACTTTAGGAGAAGAACAGTGGCCATCCACAACTGCAGCTATAGATCGGCCAGAAAGGAAATTAGAGATGAAGGCACAGATAAAAGGATAGAAACTGGGGCAGTTTGGAAATTAAAGGTTTGTGCCAGACTCTATCAAAAGCTTTTGATATGTCTAGCGCAATAGCAAAAGTTTCACCGAAATCCCGAAAGGAGGATGACCAAGAGTCAGAGAGATATGCAAGAAGATCGCCAGTAGAGCGTCCCTTGCAGAATCCATACTGACGATCTGAAAGAAGAATGTGAGAAGAGAGGTGTTTAAGAATCTTCCTATTAAAAGTAGATTCAAAAACTTTAGAAAGGCAAGAAATCAAAGCAATTGGACGATAGTTGGAAGGTTGAGAGCGGTCACCCTTCTTTGGGACAGACTGAATGAAAGCGAACTTCCAGCAGGAAGGAAAAGTACTAGATGAGAGACAAAGGCGAGAGTTTGCTTCGGTAGGGTGTCAGCACAGAAGCACAGTTCTTAAGAATAACAAGAGGAACACCATTAGGACCATACACCTTCCTAAAGTTGAGCCCAGATAGAGCAGAAAAAACATCTTTAGAAGAGATTCTGATTTCAGACATAATAAAGTCAGAGGGGCGAGGAGATGAAGGACCAGTACCGGAATCGTCCAGGATTGAATTGTAAGCGAAAGTTTGAGCGACGAGTTCAGCTTTTTCAGAAGAGACGGCAACTGTGCCGTCGGAATGGAAAAGAGGAGGGAAAGAAGAGGAAGTAAAGTTGTTGAAGAGGTTTTTAGCTAGATGACAGAAAGAGCGAGAATAATTAGATTTGGATAGATTTCCACATTTTTGTCGGATGAAGGAATTTCTGGCGAGTCGAAGAACAGATTTTGCACGATTCCGGGCAGAAATATAAGCTGAGTGAGAGTCAGGAGTTGGATGGCGACGGCACCTTCTGAAAGCCTCCTCTCTGTTGTGGATAGCATTAGAACAAGTAAACTTAAACCAAGGTTTTTTTGCATTAGTAGTATGAACAGAATATGGAATGTACGCCTGCATGCCCGAGAGAATCACCTCTGTGATGCGCTCAGCACACCCGGAAGTATCCCGGCCACGGAAGCAGTAATCATTTCATAGGAAATCACAGAAGCACTGCCTAGGAACCTCACAATCAGCGGCGCCGAAGTGCCAAAGGCGCCTTCTCTTGGGAGGATCCAAAGGTCAAATTGGAGCGATAGGACAGGAAACAGATATAAGATTGTGGTCGGAGAAGCCCAACGGAGAAAAAAGTTTCACAGAGTAAAAAGAAGGATGAGAAGTAAGAAATAAATTCAGAATGTTAGGCCTATCTCCAAGGCGATAGGGGATACAGGTAGGGTGCTGAACAATTTATTCTTGGTCATTTAGGATTGAAAAGTTATAAGCTAGTTCACCAGGGATGTCAGTGAAATGGGAGAAAAGCCAAAGGTGGTGGTGAACATTGAAATCTCGTAAAATGGAGAGTTCAGTAAAGGGAGAGCGGGAAAGGATGTATTCCACTTTGGAAGTGAGGTAGTCAAAGAATTTTGGATATTCAGTAGAATTAGGAGAAAGGTAAACGAGAACAAGTTAGGTCATTACGGACATATACACAACATCCGCCTTTTAATAATAATAATATAATAATAACTATCTGTTATATATATATATATACACACACACACACACACACTGTGAAGTATTGAAAGCATACTGAGGATATTTAGGGCAACAGTTAAGAATACGATTTTATGGTCAATTAAGGAAAATGAAAGCTCCAAAGTGGAAACAAAATGATGAAGGGCTTAAGGGCCAAATTAAATAAAATAAATAGTTAAATTTCAGTTATTTATTTCATATTAAAATTATTGTGACAACAAAAATTGTGAAATTGTATTTATTTTATCAATAAAGGTTATTCAATTCAATCCAATTCAGTTCTATAAATTTCTATAAATTTAACTTCCTTGTGAATGTTTACGACGATGGTGTAATAGAGAGGTATGAAAGCGGGGGTATGAAGACGTTATTTTTATTAAGGTTACTATTGTATAACTAGCTTTTCCTACTGGCTAAAACTAGGTTTCGGCGAAGTACTTGCTTTAAGCCATGGAAATGCAAAAAGTGCTCCTATACAGCACGCGCGCGCACACACACGCACACAGAAGCAGTGCTGTAACATAACTAGTTACTCACTGATCGTTGCTTTTTTTAGTAAATGTAACGGTAACTAGTAACAGTTTCTGGCCATGTAATTATAACTGTGACTTGTTACTAAAAAAAATCATGAATATTTGCAACTTGTACCAGTTACTTTTTTCTGTGAGGGCAAAAAATTAGTAGCTCCTATTTTGCCCCAAGACTTGCTTGATGTACATATTGTGCACAGTGCAAGTTTATTGACAACATGTATCTAATGATAAAAACAATCTTGTTTATTCGCTAAATCACAATCAATTTGAAACAAATGAACAACTTTGGTAAGTATCACTTGTCGGGGAAAGTACTTTTATCAGGGTCAGATGCTCACTAAAACCAGGAAAACTGTCGAATGTAACTTTTTAAGTAACTAGTTACTTTTTGAGACAGTAACTAGTAACTGTAACTAGTAACTTATTTGAGGCAGTAACTAGTAACACTGTAATTAGTTACAAGAAAAAGGTAACCCAGTCCATTATGGACTGTTCTGAGCCAGGTGTCTAGTCTTCCTTTAAATACGCCTATACAGGCACAGGCTGTGTTCCTGATGGCCTTTCGTAACTGGTTAAAGAGTCTTGGTACTCTGACAACAAAGCTATTTTCCTTCAAGGTTGAGGATGTCCTTTGTCTGGTCTTTAGTTTGATAACACTGTACATTCTAACTTTCCTATTTTCCATTGTTGTTTGGGTGGTTATCGGATTCAAGTTGAGGTTAGGTATTAAACTCTATTATTTTCCATGCGTATAAATTATAATGATGCAACTTTCTCTTCTCCTTTCCAGTGAATATAGATTTACTGTACGGTCTTTCCCAGTAATTTAGTACTTTATAGCCACTGATTTTGGCTGTGAAATTTCTTGAATTTCTTATATATATATATATATATATATATATATATATATATATATTTATTGTGTGTGTGTGTTTTATGAGAAGGAGCATGACTGTTCAATTCTTTTCTTTCTTTTTCTAATTGCAACAATCAGCTAAAATATTTAACAATTTAACAACATTGCAGTAACAAAATTAAATAATTCAATCGACATTTGTATATTGCAAATTACCAAGTTAAAGTTAGCTCAAATTTAAGTTTGTGTGAAACTTTTCTGTTGCATAAAGGAAGAAATTTCCTAAAATAATTAATTTTCTCTCCATGTGGTTTGATTGCCCACGTGGTCGGATTTCACAATGATGGTCGTAGAATTTCCTCGAACACTTATTTCATCCACGTGGATATTTCATCCCCAGCGAGTAAGGCATGATCGAAATTTTACCAGCTTAGAGAGAAACTTACTCTCCAACTTTGTGTGACGATGGGTTTAACGAACCTGTTGTCATTACTGAGTGAAACTGACTGTGTAGGGGTTGATGGTGAGGTGGAAGATAGTGGGTAGGGTTGTGAAAGCGAGTTCGATTCATCATCTTCGATGTACGCCGCTCTTTAAAGGTTTATCGATACGAGATCATTGTTTCCAGCACAACTCAGAGTATATGTTTTGTTACGGTGGTACAGTACGAGGAAGGGTCCCCCGTATGGCTGTTACAGTGGCGGTTCAATAGCGTCGTGGTGCACGAAAATATGTAAGTAGGGTTCTAGGTCGGCGAAGACGAAAGATTGATGTAATTCATGGCCTAACGGGGAACAACCGGACGTAATTTTTACATGCGGGACTTCAGCTCGTCAGCACTTCGGTCGACGGAAGTATCTGCTCCTAACAGGGCGAAGAACTCTGCAGTGAGACGCTGTGTAGTACCGTATACCAGCTCTGCTGCTGTACAGTTGAGGTCGGACTTCAAAATGGTGTGAATTTCCAGAAGCCTCAGGAAAAGTACGTGGATCCAAAAGAACCAGAAGTGCTCGTCATCAAAGCTGGTTTCATTTGCCGGTAAACTGTTTGATTATGCCATTTGACACCTTAATACACATTTCAGCTCCCTCCAAATGGAAGACTTGAACTATCGGCCACTTTTCGTAGGGATGGTGGGGGAGGGGACGCCAAAGTGAGAAAGTGGGATGTTTCAGCTGTGATTTGAAGCAGAGTAATCGTTTCGAGCCGTCCGGTGAACCTAGACTCACGTGAGAATGTGCGTTTAGCAATCAAAGATGGGAAATGGCTTCCCCGCTGCCAATACCGGGAACGCAGACCTGCACAGTGCGGCTGATTTTGCTACTGCCCATTCGAGATGCTCTGGGCTTCTGCCTGATTCACTTTCCATAAACTTCTGCAACATTCGTGAACTTTCCTCAAAATTTCAATCTGCTGAACACCACCTCTACTCCTCTAAACCTCACCTCTTCCTCAGTGAAACTCAGGAGTCTGGGACGACTAAGAGCAACCCCTTTTTTTTTGCACCCTCCTACGCTCTCTATACTCAATTTCATTTCAAAGGTAGATGTTGCGCATATGTACGTGACGACCAAACTTGCTTTCGTATGGTGTCCATCCTGTTGTTCTCAAGAACGGTGCTCCTGTGCTGACACCCTGCTAAGGCAAACTATTTCGTCTTTGTCTTCCATCTGGTACTTTTCCTTTCTGCTGGAAGTTCGCTTTCATTCAGCCTGTCCCAAAGAAGGGTGACCGCTCTCAACCCTCCAACTATAGTCCAATTGCTTTGATTTCTTGCCTTTCTAAAGTTTTTGAATCTATTCTCAATAGGAAGATTCTTAAACATCTCTCTTGTGACTCTTGTCACAATCTTCTTTGAGATCGTCAGTATGAGTTCTGCAAGGGACATTCTACCAGCGATCTTCCATATCATTCTGACTCTTGGTTTTCTCCTTTCGGGATTTCGGTGAAACCTTTTTTATTGCGATAGACATATCAAAAGCTTTTGATAGAGTCTGGCACAAATCCTTAATTTCCAAATTGCCCTCCTTCAGTTTCTATCCTTCTATCTGTGCCTTCATCTCTAATTTCCTTTCTGGCCGATCTATAGCTGCGGCTGTAGATGACCACTGTTCTTCTCCTAAAGCTATTAACAGTGGTGTTCCTCAGGGTTCTGTCCTGTCACCCACTCTTTTCCTTTCATTTATCAATGATCTATTAAGTCGCACTTCCTGTCCTATTCACTCCTATGCCAGTGATTCCACTCTTCACATCTCCATCTGTTTCACAAAGCGTCCCTCTCTACAATCACTCCATGCTTCATGTGGGACGGGCTATGATGCACCTGACCTCTGATGTTTCTACTATCTGTGACTGGGGCAAAGAAAACGCTCTGCAGTTTCTTCACTCGTACTCAGATGCTGTTTCTGTACAGGGGTCTTGTCCGCCCCTGTATAGAGTATGCTTCTCATGTATGTGATGACTCAACCTACACAGCTCTACTTGACCAGGTGAAATCAAAGGCTTTTCGTCTCATCATTTGCCCGCCTCTCTCTCTCTCTCTCTCTCTCTCGGTTGGGCCTCGGTCACTAGTGGGGTTCCTCAGGGTTCCGTTTTGGGGCCACTGTTGTTTACCATTTACATAAATGATATCGACGGTGGCATCGTCAGTCGGATCGCCAAATTCGCTGATGACACCAAGCTTGGGGCCAATGTTGGGACGCCCGAAGCGATCGAGGAACTGCGTGCGGACCTAGGTAGGATAGGAGAGTGGTCCGAAAAATGGCAAATGCCGTTTAACTTGGGTAAATGCAAAGTGATGCACATTGGCTACGCCAATCCCAAGTCGGACTACTCGATGTTGGGCAGTAATATCGAGGTGACTGATTTAGAAAAGGACTTGGGTGTGCTAATTAGCAGCGACCTTAAGTTTACGAAACAGTGTGTAGAGGTGGAAAAGAAAGCCCAGAAACTATTGGGTTATATCAGGAGGCAATTTCAGTTTCGGAACAAGGAGATTGTGCTCTCACTGTACAATTCCCTTGTTCGGCCGTACCTGGAGTATGCTGTGCAGTTCTGGTCGCCCACCCTCAGGAAAGATATTGAGAGGCTGGAGCGAGTGCAGGCGAGGGCCACAAAGTTGATCCCTTCCGTTAGGCATATGGGCTACAATCGACGGTTACGCGCCCTGAACTTGTTTTCGCTTGAAACTCGGAGGCTGCGCGGTCAACTGATCGAGGTTTTCAAGCTCTTACGAGGGTTCAACGATGTCGATTTTAGAAGTATGTTTAGTTTAAATGATAACCCAACTCGCAACAATGGTTGGAAGTTGGATTTGAAACGGTTTAGGACTAGTGTGTGTGGGAATTACGTTACGTATAAGATCTGTGACACATGGAACAGGTTACCTTCGGAAGTTGTGAACAGTTCCTCTGTGGATCAGTTCAAGAAAAGGTTAGACGAAATCTTGCACACTATTTGAGTGTGTAAAGACATTTAGGACCTCAGTCTGCGGAAATTTCTTTTCCTATAAAATAGTTAATATCTGGAACCAACTTCCCTCAGAGGTTGTTTCCAGTCAAAGTGTAAATCTGTTTAAAAATAGGCTAGACAAAGTACTGAACACACTCATAGTTTAAGATTAAAACCTCAGAAACCTCTGCAGGAGTTCGCTTGCTCGGTGTCTCTGTGAGCAAGCTAAATATAGAGCTATTTATATATTCTCCACTTTCCTGTAAAATTTCCTTGACTACTTTTCCAGGGTCAAGGTATTTTCTTCAACCTTTTTCCGTACCTGCCTCTGGCAGGGAGGGAGCGGAGGGTGGGGAGAGAGCCTTCTACTTTTCTATCCAGTTTTCTACTACTGCTAGCATAGTTGAAAGACAAAATTTTCCCTGGCACCCGTTGCCATTGGTACCTCCTCGGTATGGGCCGCAAGGCCTTTTGAGGTACTTCTTTTCCTTGTAACTCCTTGTAACTCACTCTCTCTCTCTCTCTCTCTTTCGCCGCAATTTTGCCTCACTGCGTCGTACGAGAGGCAGCTTCGTCCTCGATTACAAGGCGACCACGGCACCTCAAGTAGCGACGAAGAGCACCAAGCATTCACGGCTGTTCAACTTCGTTAAAGTTGGAAAAGAATCACCCTGCCTTATTGCACACAGGCGATCGATTTTCGACAAGCTTTATAACGTTTCGCACCAAGGAATATGCAGGAAGGAGGTGCCAACAACGAATGCCGACAAAAACGCCCCACCCCGAGGAAGAAGAACGACAAAATCAAGCTCTAAGGTTTTCGAGATGCCCAAACACTGTGTTTGAAAGATTGGAAGTCACAGACAAGAAGATGGATTGAGGAAGATTGCTCCAGAGTTGACAGGTTGAGTAGATGAAAGATTGAAAATCCCGATTAACCCTTGCATTAGAGAGTTGAACAGAAAAGGAATGAGAATGTGTAGAAAGTCTGGTACTGCGTCATCTCTTTAAAAGAGGAAGCATACAGTTAGAGAGTTTAGAAGAGCACTGTCCATTATAATAGCGATAGAAAAGAGAGAGATGCGTTAATTGATATACGAAATAACGCGTCTGCGGATGTATTTTACGGCGTAAGTAGGTAGTGAATTACAATACCCGAACCAAATGCCGAATCGTTTGAAAAGTAATAATCTAAGTTCTAATGGATGGCATACGTGAGAGACTTTTGGTCCGTGTAGATATACTGTAGAACTCTCTTTATTCCTCGTAATAGCGGAAACGTTTGATTGGAAGGTACATTACAAATAGCTCTCTTCCGTTCCTGTTTTTCGTGCCGCTGATGGTATCATCATGGCTCATTCTTGTGTTTGTTAAGGTTTGAAGTTTTGCGAGCAGCTGTGGGAGGTGCGCGGATGGTCCCCTGCAAACTGTTGTAATTGTAAGGAAAGATTCCTGGTTATGGAGGAAAGTGCAGAAACCTCCTTCTGTAGCTGCTTCATGCCGGTGTGCGGTGAGATGCTAACGGCGGTGACGTTGGGTGTTTCCACCTCCATGATGTGGTCAGCCATACTCGTGAGGTCCTTCAAGGGCGTGTCGGCCACTACAATGACAAACAGTCGTTGACCTTTGGAGAATAGGCACTGAAGAAAGCGCTGACGCAGGAAGGTCCAACTGTAGATTGTCTCCTGACCCCTCAAAAGTTGCTTTGTGTAAGGGAAGAGCTGTATCTTCTCCGTCGAGTGGGGGTGCTGCAATCAGTTCCGCTCGAAGACGGCCGTTCTCCAAGTGATGAGATGCTCTTAAGCACTTCGTAGGGTGCGTCTTCTGTAGGGGAAATTAAAATATCCTTCACCTCCGTCGCGAGCTCAGGAGACAGTGCTGCACTTACATAGTAGTATTTCGTCGTGTTGCTGGTGATGTTCCTCGAGCTAAACTGAGCTTCCATTTGTATAAACCAGATTTGAGGGTCGGCAGGTCAAAAGAGGTGATATTTTTAAGTCCAACAGCTGCAGCGTTTGTATTGCTGTTAGATTCTTCATTGCAAGGTACTGCGGTGTGATTTAATGTGAACGCAAAGTACGAAAACTGAGTAATAAATTGTAGAGTTGACTGTACGGGTTGTCAATTTGTAGCACGAGAAGAAAAACGTGTGTTCGATTTTCTCTCTCTTTATGCAGTTACGAAACTCAGCAAAAATATTTAACAACAATGCAGTAAAAATATTAGATAATTCAATCGACATTTGTAAGTTGCAAATTACCAGGTTAAAGACAGTTCAAATCAAGGTGAGAATGTATGGAAGCGGCGAACGGACACCGTATCGAACGAAGGAGTAGGTGCGTTGGAGGCGGTTTAAAGATCAACAGGAAACTGAAGACTGGTCTTATTTTTCTGCTGCTGTTCCCTGAATCACGTGGTGTAGACCGTGAGAAAATTCTTTGAGCCGTGATGTAGGTAGTGGGAAACGTTTCTGTTGCATAGAGGAAGGAATTGCTGAGAATGGCGAATTTTTTTTCCATGTAGTTTGATTACTCACATGGTCGGACTTCACACAGATGGCCGTAGAATTTTTTCGAAAACCACTCTACAGTATATGCAAACATACTATATATATATATATATATATATATATATATACCTTTCACCCTTTCAAATGTTCCGTGCGATGATTCCTCATTTCACGAATGTTAAGCTTGTCGCCCCCTTCTCTCGAGTTGGCCTGGTGAAGTAGAGAGTTGGTTTCTTTTGCTCTCCACCTTACACAGCCAGGTACGCCCGGCTCATCGGGGATTGTTCTGAGCCAAGCGTCTAATCTTCTTTTGAAGATATCCACCGCAACACCACTCTTGTTCCTTAGTTCTTTGGGCAGCTGGTTAAACAGTCTTGGTCCTCTCACAGCAAAACTATTTTCCTTCAGGGTTGTGGATGTTCCCTGGCTAACCTTTAATTTGGGAACACGACACATTCTTCCTTTTCTACTTTCCACTGTTGTTTGGGGGGTTATAGGGTTTAGAGTAAGATTAGGGGCTAGTTCCTCCATTATTTTCCAAGTGTAAATAATGGTGTGCCTCTCTCTTCTTTCCACTGAATATAAGTTTAATTCACGTAACCTTTCCCAGTAATTTAGTTCTTTGCATCCGTTGATCTTGGCTGTGAAACTTCTCTGAATATCTTCTAGCTGATTAATGTCTTTTTTGATATATGGAGGATGTTAGGACCGAGCAGTATTCCAATTTGGGTATGATCAGTATTTTCAATAGAGGAATCATTATATTCCTATCCCTTCGTTTAAAGGTTCTCAGTATCTGCTCAATTATTCTTTTTGCTCTGTTTACTGCTATCTTATTTTGTATTTCAAATTTCACGTCATTGGTCATTATAACACCTAAATCTTTTGTTTTAGAATTTCTCTGAATTTCCTGTCCATTTGGAGTATAGTATTCCATGAATTTTAGGTCCTTCCTTCTTCCGTACCTTAACAGTTGAAATTTCTCAGTGTTAAATTTCATACTGTTGCCTTCCGACCAATTGTAGATTCTGTTCATGTCTGTTTGTAGGGATCCTATATCCCCTGGGTTTCTTATTTTTCTACTAATCTTTGTGTCATCAGCAAACGATGTTACTGTGCTGTCACTGGTAATGTCCTCATCTACGTCAGCATGATTATGAAGAGTAACGGAACTAATACTGTTCCAAGTGGTACTCAGCGAAGGATTCCTGATTCTGATGAAGATATTCCTCAAACTGTAACGACTTGCTGCCGCTCACTAAGGGAATTATATAGTATCCATTCTCCTACTTTTCCCGTTATTCCCATATATTTCAGTTTATGTATTAGGATTCCATGGTCACCCTTGAAGAACGCTTTGACAAAGTGTGTAAATTACATTATAGTTTTCGTTACTTTCAAGTGCATCAATAATGTTGTAGTGTTCCATTAGTTGTGATAGGCATGATCTGCATGATTGGAATCCATGTTGGTTATCATTTAATTTTTTCTGAGTTTCCAAAAAGTCATAGATTTTTTTCTCTAACTATTCTTTCAAATATTTTAGTGAGATGAGATGTAAGCGACACTGGCCTATAGTTTTCGACCTCAGATCGATCTCTTCCTTAATATTATATTGGAACTATGTTCGCTTTCTTCAGGATGCTCGGTATTTTTCCCGTGTCGAGTGATCGTCTCCATATCCAATATAGGGACTTAGCAATTGCATTCTTGCAGTTTTTGATCAGTGTGGTATTCCATTTGTCCGGTCCTGCCGCTGAATGTGCTTTTAGTTTCCCTATAGCTTGTGTAATATCATCTGTTGTAAAGTCGAAGTCCGTCATATATATATATATATATATTACTCAGTTCGTTCCATTTCTTAAGAAATTCGGCAATAAAATATTCCAATGGGGAAAGTCATAAATTTTTTATCCGAGAGAATGTGACTTTTTTACTTGGTTCGTCAACAGAAACTTTCTCCGTTTTTTAATCTCCGGTAAAATAGTCGTGTTTGGCTATTTTTATGCGTGTGTAAAAGTAGAAACCTTTATACGGACGGAATAGTTTTCTATATATTCTGTCATTGTCTCTTACTCTCAATAAATAAAAAAAAAATAATAATATATATATATATACACACACACACTGCTGTACATTACACACTGTGTGTGTGTGTGTATATATATATATATATATACAGGGTGGGCCGTAAGTTTCCATACATAGGAAAATTTAAATTATGGTCTTCACGTGCGTCGGTATTTGGATCAGCAGTTTCCGGATGCTTGGATTGGTCGGCGTGGTCCTGTGGAGTGGCCTCCCAGATCCCCAGATCTCACCCCCCTTGATTTCTATCTTTGGGGGCACTTGAAGGCCATGGTGTATCAGGAAAAGATACGAGACATAAATCATCTAAAGGAACGTATCACCAACGCCATTACAAGCATAACGTCAACTGTGCTAATGCGTGTTCATCAACAGTGGGGAACACGTATTGAAATGTGTTTTCAAAACAATGGCAACCGTGTAGAGCATATTATATAAATAAAAATGGTTGTCCATAAAAAAATGTTTATTTTTCCTATGTATGGAAACTTACGGCCCACCCTGTATATAAAAAACCTTGGTTAACCTTGGTTTTGCTTCCGCCCGAATTGTTCATTCTGACGAAGGTCAAGCTTGTTGCTCCACCATGGCCCTACGGCTTAACGTGGAATTCGAACCACGAACCACCACGGGTGTTCAGAAATTACAAAGTCCTTACTCGGACTCGATCTCACACCCTCCCGATCAGCGGCCCAACTTCTTAACAACTAGGCCACCCAGCTGGATGAACAGCTGGGTAAGCTGCCCGCCGACTGTTTTCGCCGAAAATCGAACCTAGGGCCGTTAGATTCGTAGTCAGCGATGCTAACCACTACACCATCGAGGCGCATATATATATATATTGGTTTCTGAGAGTATGTAGAAGAATTACGGCATTTGGAAGAGTGAGGTCCATGGTGTAATGGTATCGCGTCTGACCGGCAATCGGAAGATCCCGGGTTCGATTCCCAGGTGGTTACCTCATTTTTTCATTTGTTCCGTTTTCTCTCTCTCGTCTTGCGCGGAATATCTCCTATACAAGCGTCGTTCTTTACGTATATATATATATATATATATATATATATATATATATATATATTAAAGGTTACTGGGTACCCGCCTCATCTGTCATAAATTCAAATTCATCGTGCATCAACAGATATCCCTTCACAATAGGAGGGATAAATTGGTAGATTCTCCCGTTTATCTTTCCTGCGTTGAACGAGAAGCGCTCCTTAATCGAAGAGAGAAGACGGGGCGCGAACCCGAGCATTTCAACTCAACTTCTTAAGTAGAGTGAGTTGGACATCGCGAGGGCATATATATATATATATATAAACAAAAACTAAAAAAACGCCATCTTAAGTCGACTTTTTAACTTCTGCATCCAGAGGAAAGATAAATTATTGGTTAAATACTTCGAATCTTCTCTTAAAAGGTTTGAAATCCTTACCTTTTTACTTAAGTGAACCCACTTCACTTCAAAGCATTAAAGAAATGAGAGAGAGAGAGAGAGAGAGAGATGCATGCAAAGAAAGAAAGAAAATAAAAAATAGTTACTCCCAAACTTAGAATTTATTCGAGCATTAAATCGATGCAAATTTAGCAGGGAAAATCTTATCCCAAGTTCGATAATTCCGTATCGAATGGCTAAGCCACATTCTCACATAATTCTACTCGCTAGTCGTAAAATTCCCCGATATTGCGGGGGGACTCCCTGCTTTAATGTCTCCATATATCTCGAGGATGCGGTTAGACCAATGGCGGGGCCACACTTTTTCCCCGTTAAAATATGATGGCGAGATAAACCTGATTTTTAATATTTAATATCAGTTATGCAGAGACCATTTGCAAATCAAAATTTAGACTATATACGGCTGATTAGGCATCAAAATGTGTTCTACTTATACTGAAGTCGTCTTAGCTTTTGAAAAATCCATTTCACCAATTGGATTTTTTTTGGCCACTTTATTTCCGCAATCAGATAAACTCAAATATAGTTATTATTATTTATATATATATATATATATTTTTTTTGTGTGTAAAATGTTCTGTGCATAGTTCTCTTCACACGTAGGTGAAGCTTGTTCATTTCTGAGCATTATTGAGGCAATAGTGATGCAGTGGTGCCAAATATGAATGCAAAATTCTTAAATGAATAATTCAATTAGTAACGTGTAAAAGAAGTTGAATCACGAGAGAGAGAGAGAGAGAGAGAGAGAGAGAGAGATTTCACTTCTTACTCTGATAGTCAGGAATTATTCTTGAATTCAGGTGTTTTTTACACTGTATGCAAAAATGAAAGTTTCAACATTTCTGGGACTTTTCTTTGTTGTATGAAGTTAATTTAGACTGCATTAGGTTAGGTTAGGTTAGATTAATATTAGTGTAATAATAGAGTTGTCGATAAAATATAAATTGCGATGCTTATATGACGCAGAGAGCTAAATAAAATTTTCTCCATATCTTATTTGGTATTTTTGTGCAGGACTGTGTGTGTGTGTGTGTGTGTGTGTGTGTGTGTGCACATAAATGAGGTCGAGTGTGCAATAATTCACAAATGTAATGGGTAAATTTTTTTTTTGTGAGGTAACAGTTTTAGTACCTCGAAACATTAAAAAGTGAAGTGTGTATAAAAAATCTAGAAACATTTTCACTTTTGGAAAAAAGATGTTGGTCTTGATTGGGTTAGATTACGCTAAATTAGGTTAGTTAACGTTAAATAGGTTAGGTTAGGCTATATTAGTGAGTATCTCATTATTTAGTGACTCCACAGAAAACACTCTTCGAGCACTCGGTTGCGCCCGAAACACTTAACACGCCCTTCTGGGTTCGATGACGCTAAGGTTAGTTTAGGTTGGATTAAATTAGATTTAATTAGTTTTTTTTTAAGAGATATGAACTTAAAAAAGCTGGTACCTCGCTTATGCGGAGATGCGCATTTGCGTATGTTACTTTGAACATCAGAGAACGCATCTTTACATCTTTGACTTTCAAAACTTTCCCCACGTATCCCCGTAATGGTCCCGGTCTTGAATATTATCCATATACTTCTTTTTACAGTTTACCTTTCAAGACAATGATATTCACTTCCATACGCATAATATTGCTGGGTGCAAGGTGTGGATGTGCAGTTGGATAGGAAAGAGAAAAATATAATATCCAACGTAAATAAAGAGTTTAATTTCACTGCAATAAAGACGAATGTAGAGAGTGTGTGGACGAACGATTTATTTATAGTATATCTAATAAAGCTGATATCGTACCATTAAATATCGTATCAATAAAATCAACACTTTACGATAGGATTATTTTCGTATGAACTATTTTAGCAAATATATTTTCTATTGTTCGTATAATCTACGCCGAGTGGAATATTTTTTTTTTTTACGGGAGAGGGGGGGGGGTTGAGGGAAGCCGGATGGCGTGGTCAGTAGGAGCACTGACTCTGAAACCACGCGACGGGGGTCCGAGTCCCAGTAATGTCCCATTTCCTCATTTTAATGGTTTTTTTTTTTTTTGCTTTCCAATGGAAAAGGTATTAAAAGCATTTTCATAGCTGTTGATAACCGAGAAAATGTTCTTTGTCTTTGGGGACGCAAAATTATTTGCCACATCTTCTGTGGGGCCTTACACACATACACGATGTGTCAAAACATCACACTGTACCCATAGTGATTTTATAAGAAACTCCCTAGTTTGGGGTAAAATGGTGTCCTGAGTTCAGTTACTTTTCTAACAGAGAGAACCAGAAAATTAGAACTATCAGATCAGGTCATCCCATAAGTAATGTAGTTTTTTACGATAGATTAAGTTTAAACTAGTCCTACTCGGTTTAAGCATAAATTTTCCGGAGGTTATCTCTAAGAGAAGATCTATCGTGTTTCGCTACATACTTTACAGACCTTGACCAATGAAGACGTGTGTTTTGCTTTATGTGAACCCCTCATAAACATGGCGGTATCAGAAAAGCATATTAGGCATATAATGCTTTACGAGTTCAAAAAAGGGAATAGTGCTATTGAAGCAACGCGAAGCATTCAGGAAGTTTATGGCAACGATATTCTGCATGTGAGGAAATGTCAAAGATGGTTTCAAAAGTTTAGGAATGGTGACTGCTGTTTGACAGATGCAGCACGCTTTGGACGCCCTGCTGAGTTTGATGATGACCTGCTGTTAGCTGCACTTGAAGAAGACTGTTCAACAACTGTCGAAGAATTGGCCCAGAAACTCAATTCATCCCCGTCCACCATCCATCGACATTTGCAACAACTCGGGAAAGTGCCTAAGTTAGGAAAATGGGTGCCACATGAATTGTTGGTCGACAATCTGAGGGTGCGGGCAAACATTAGTACAGCTCTTCATTCCCGTGAACTCCAAGATCCGTTTTTGCACCGTTTAGTGACTGGTGATGAAAAGTGGATACTGTACCAGAATGTTAAGCGCCGTCGACAGTGGGTTTGTGCTGGAGAACCAGCGACACCACAGCCAAAACCAAATCTTCACCCTCGGAAGGTGTTGCTTAGTGTTTGGTGGGATAAAGGTGGTGTAATACACTTTCAAAACTTACCACACAACCAAACAATCACCGCTCGAGTCTACTGTCAACAACTGGATCGATTGAACACTGCACTAAAAGAAAAAGAGACCACCTTTGGTTAATCGGAAAGGAATCGTGTTCCACCACGACAACGCACGTCCGCTCGGATCACTTCTGCAAAAATTGAGGAGCTTGGGTGGGAAAAACTTCCAATCCTCCAGACCCTGCGCCTTCAGATTATCATCTCTTCAGGAGTCTGCAAAACTATCTTGACGAGAAACAGTATACTTCTTTAGATGACCTGCACACCAGTCTTTGTACGTTTTTTGCCTCAAAACCGCCTGACTTTTATAAACATGGCATTGAAAAGCTTGTAGGACGTTGGCAGAGTGTCATTGATTCCGATGGAAAATATATACTAGATTAAAAAGTTTCAGTTGTTTTTTTTTGTCCTTCAAATTCCGATCTAAAAAACGACGTTACTTATGGGATGCCCTGAGACAAGAAAGACTGCCACTAAAGGAATTAATCTCTCTTTTACGCTTAAAAACTAATTCTATCATAGTTCCGCGCGGGTGAAAATCATTTGTGGCCCTACAAAATTAGCCCGGGGATCGCATCAGACCCTGGGGCACGCCACTTGGATCAACTTCATCTACAGAGAAATGGTTCCCAAACTGAACGTGATCCATGGACACCTGAGAATTCGTGCGTGGACTCTCATCAGGGGTCTACAAGAATGTTAGGACTGCGATACAATATGGTACATTATCTTCTAAAAGAATCCGGGTCCACCAATACCGAAAAAGTAGCTCAGGTGGTCTGTAGGGACAAAAAGTTTGGGAACCACAGCTCTTCTTCCGACTTTTTTATGCAAATTTTCGTTTAGGCTTTAAGAGAAAACTTTAATTTGATTACATAGTAAATTACACTAGCAAATATATGGTCTCATATTGAAAGACAGTACCGTAAATTTACCCCTAAAATGCTCTCGATACTATTTGAAATCAACAGTGCACATGACCAAAATATTTTATCTTAAACGGGATAGGCCTTTTGCGCCAGAATTTAAAATGCACTTTTTAGCAGCCTCATTAACATTAAATAGTCCTTCACAACAAAATTAGACATTTATATAAACAAAAAAAAAAATGTCAAAAAAAAAAAATAGTGATTTGATTTAATTAAATAATATACAACAAAGCAAGTTCGCGTTCTCATTCATATTATTTTGCTTCAAATTATTTTATCACTACTCCTATATTTTGTTCTTCGAAAATAGGAAGGAAGATCATAAACAAAACAAAACAAAACAAAACACACACACACACACACTCTCTTTGGTTTAACACAAAATTTCATGCAGAGTTTTTAAACATTTGGCTCTCTTTTTCTATCGCTATAGGAATTCCGAGCAGAGAAAAACATTTTTCATTTTTTTTTCCATTTTCATTTTACATAAAGAAAGTCAAAATGAAATATACCTAGGAGTGAATATACCTGTCCTTTCAGTTCTGGGCACCAGTATGCATACGGTAAAGATGAGGGACCAGAAAACAAAGGTGATATAGATACATTTTTCCTGAATAATAAACGTACGTGCGTATCTCTACGGTATATATATAAATATTTTAAGAAGAATGACAAAATATCAAAGTATTTTGAATTATTTCTGATATTAGTATTATATAGTTAGTTGTTTATATAAATAACTCACTATGAAAATGATTTAACTTTTTCTTCTGTCGATCACGAGTCGTAACATTAAAAAATATATAATTTCTGAAAAAAGTTCGCCTAGAAACCCTAAATTTTTAAAAAGTATAAAACATTATTAATTGTTAATATTGCGTTTCCTTCGTGTATTTTATTCCCTTTTGGGGGGAAAGTAATACAATTTTAAAAACTAAACCCAGTCGTAAATTAGTAATTTTTTATGCTTTTAATAAATGTTTGGTTTTATAGGCGAACTTTTTTCCGGAATTGTATGTATATGTATTATTCCTCCAGTAGAATTCAGGAAAGAAATTCGTTGCGAAATAAAAGACACGAGAAAAATTATTGAAAATTTCAAAATTTATGAAAAAAATTTGTCATTAGTTGAAAAAACGACAATAGAAAACCGTCAAGACAGGTGAGTCGACCGAATTGGAACATAAATTTCACTCACTCGCGCATACACACCGTTGGTTCAAATAATCGGGATACAATGGCCAACACTTACCTTACAGCGTAGTGTATCCCGATTATTATTAGAACCGATGGTACGTACATTGACCGAAATGTTGGTTTTGACTTTGATGCACATGCCAATGAAGTCTCGAGTTTCAAAACATCAGTCAAAACAGTTATCCAGTTATAGGTTGTAGCTACCTTGTTAATATCGTTTCCTTAGGAAAGACGTTAATTTCTATCATAGTTTTAATTATGAAAAAGCATTAATTCTTAACTCTTAACCTGGTTTAACCTAAAGTTAAACATACGATACCATACCTTGGATCTCATGATACAGCTCGGAACATAAAGAAAAATATCATGAATTTCCTAAATCAACGTTTGAAGAATATACTAAAATCGTGTACTTTTAGTATCGTATTCTTTTTCTTAGTAAAATTAGTAAGATTTTACAACATACCTCAAATGAGATTACAGTACACTGAATGAAGTTTGTGGAGAGCAGGAGTTCTATGTTGGCATAGGACCATGTTGCGTACAGTCCCTAGATTAGCTTGGAGACGTGCTGAAATCAATACAATACATGCACTTTTTAGCATACCACTTTTGACAATATCCTATTTTGGTGTCCCAAATTATTCAACGAACCAAAAATAAACGAATAGCGTCCCAAATTATTTAACAGCATTAGCTTTGGTTTGATGAATCAAATGATGAATCAAATTTTCGTTAGTTTAAATGAAAATATCACAACTTAACCTAACCAATCGTCAAGGGCGTGCAGTTGACCTAACCTGGCAGTCAATAATGTCAGGAAGCGACTAAACATACACCTTCGCCAATTGCTTGTATTTGGGACGCTATTTGTTTATTTTGTAATTGTTAAATAATTTGGGACGCCAAAATAGGATATCGACCCACTTTTTTTAGAGCTACAGCGAGTCTTATATATACAACTTATGGATCATCTGAAGATCCGTCACCCCAGCCTTTTTTACTTAGCTTTATAAGGCTAACTAACGAAAATATCGCGACCTAACCTAACCAATCGTCAAGGGCGTACAGTTGACCTAACGATTGGTTAGGTTAGGTCGTGATATTTTCGTTAGTTATCCTTATAAAGGTAACTAAAGAAGGCTGGGGTGACGGATCTTCAGATGATCCCAACTTATTTATATAATTTCTAATCTAGGAATTCATATTAAACGTAATAAATACACTTATGTAAACTAGGTGCTTGTCCAGTATTCCTTATTTAAGTCCAAATAAAATGCTAGGTCTTACCTCTTTTGGAGAAACTGATACTGTAGGCTACAGTTGTCCAATCATCCCTCGAGACCGAGACGCGAGCCACAACAACAGACCTCTAGTGACTGTGTCATATTCTTATTTCTCCATATATAGAAGCAAATAATTACCATTAATCCAACGTAGTCATATAATTTTTTATTCTCCATATGAGAACAAAACAAAGTCATATGCTTCTGGTAAGAAGCAGAAATAGGTACTTGTAGGTTATCTCTCCCCCACCATTTCTGACAGAATATTTTCATTAAAACTAACGAAAATATCACGACTTAACCTAACCAATTAATTATCAAGGGCGTACAGTTGATCTATTATTAATTATAACTGTTTGTTTCTGGAATAGTATTTACTAATAGATCAACTGTACGCCCTTGACAATTGGTTAGGTTAAGTCGTGATATGTTTTAACGAAAATATTCTGTCAAAATTGGTAGGGGGGGAGATAACCTACAAGTACCCACAAATATGTACTGTTGCTGGTTACGTTACATAAGTAACAAAATAAGTAATTTAACATAATTTTAATCGGAGCTATTGAAGAATAGGGACCCCAGCCTTCTTTAGTTAGGCTTATAAGGCTAACTAACGAAAATATCACGACCTAACCTAACCAATCGTTAGGTTAACTGTACACCCTTGACGATTGGTTAGGTTAGGTCATGATATTTTCGTTAGTTAGCCTTATAAAGCTAAATAAAGAAGGCTGGGGTCCCTATTCTTCAATAGCTCCTTCTAATCTTCCAGTACCACAACACTAAAGGCACGCAGCCTTAGTAACAACCCGAAATTATATTTTTATCAATGCCCAAAGCACTAAAAAATGAAAACTAAGTATTAAAATGTCTTCAGTGGGCTGCCGTAGACTATAGGCCTTCCATCCAGGTTTCTACTATGGCCAACTAACCTAGCCTTAGGCTATTGGTCAAAGCTTTAAAACAAGCTCTTAGAAACCTATTCTGAGAGAAAATAATTATAATTAAATATTTAAAGTAAGTAGCTCTACACTTCCATATGATTTATAGGTAAATTACAATTATAATCACAGTTTGTTTTCATTTCATGCGTCTTTATGTCATTTTTCATTCGGAGCCAAACTGTGACGTTATCCCGGCTGTAATATAACAATAAGCCTAATCTGGCTCCGAACAAATATCAAAGATAAAGAGTGGATGTCTGTTCACTTAGTAACAAGTCACACATTAACTAATTTAAACTCTAATGTTTATAGCTATATCTTACTGTTATAGGACCTATAATATAATTAACGCTGCATTAAGTTTAAACGTGTTGAATGTTAAAATATGTTGTTACATTTTTTAACAATACTTAATTAATTATTTTAGGAATTATAAGGGACTTCCTTACAAATTTCATTGTTAGGAACAGAATCCTAACTTATTTTTAAATCTCACGAATGCAAAGTTTTTGTAAATTATAATTTTAAATTTCTGTAGTTCTAATAATCACCAGAGACGCATAACCGCAGATTGTACGTTGTCAGTGCTTAGGTTATGCCCAGCTTAAGTATAAAACACCATAAGGCCTAGCTTAGCATGTCGAAAAACCTAAACTGTATTAATTATTAAATAGTTTTCATAAGAAGCGAATAACGTTTCCATATTTGACGTAGTACAAACAGTGATAAATAAGTATCATTAAAATACTAAAAATGTTTTCGTTTCAGGTCCCCAGTTCTGGGGTTTAATTAACCCCGAGTGGTCGCTGTGTACGCATGGTCGTCGACAAAGCCCAGTCAATGTCGATCCTTCTATTCTGCTGTTTGACCCAAATCTTCGACCTCTTCACGTCGACAAACACAGAGTAAGAGAACAACCACCCAAATACATCTAGTTAGTTACAACAACTGTTGACATACGTCATTCCCAAAATCTAATCAGTCTTACCCTTTCACTGTACATATTCGCTTAAAATGACGATTTTTTATTTATATTTTTATCTCAACCAGAAAAACAGTTTTGGTATGTAAAATGTACAGGGTGTTTCGTTTAAGTGGAACCATAGGGAGTAATAAAGGTTGGAGAGAATAGTGGTACCTTTATTCATAGTATTTGTTCAATGTATTCGCCATTATTATTCATGCATGTTTGTAATCTGTTTATCCAATTACGGTGAACTCACAGATCACAGATCACGATCGCAGATTACCATCACAGATCCAGTCATTTTAAATTTCGACAGCAACTTCACCACGCAATTGTGAATAATGGCTTCGTTCAAGTCCGCAGTTGTCTGCCTCTCAGAACGTGAACCAGACATTGAGATGATTTTCACTCCTTCGTCTTTGGATAACTGCATTTTCTTCACTTAACCCTTACAAATCGGGAAAAAAGGAGATATTATTAATTACTCCCTAGGGTTCCATTTAAACGGAACACCCTGTAGTTTATTATATCATATGAATAAGGTTTAAAAGATTAAGGAACGATTAGGACAGTTACAGTATATATCGTACCCACTTTGCCAACAAAAAGAAAATTCTCTACAATTACAGAGACCGATATATTATTTTCTGCGTTCATTTTAATCTAACTTACCCATTACCTAACTTAACGTAACTAGGCCTGTGCGATTAATGGAAAATGTCGATTCGGGTCGATTCAGTAAAAGAATCGAAACCCGACCCGACTTAAAGCTAAAAAATTTCGATTCTTCGATTCGCTAACTGTAACCTGTCGAGACGATAAACTGGCACTATCCCAAAACCATGGAATGTTGAAACCGTGGAATAACAATTGAAAAAAAAAAATAATAAATAAATATATATATATAATATTATTATATATAATATAATAATATAATAACGTTATAAAATAGTTGGATATTTGAGAGATTACGCTTTTATAAAGATCTGAGTGTGCTCAATGCGCATGGTCAGCTTTTGATTTTGTGATGTCGTAGAATCACGTGCGCGCGCCTTGCGGTATGACAAATTTGGACCAGTTCTTTGGGTTCAGTTGTTTATTACGCTTTACAGTATGTTGTTGCTGGTGCATGTATGTTGTTCTGTTGGTGCTGGTGTATGTAAATTGTAAAGTATAGGTGAGTGCAGTGCACAGTCGCAGTCGAATCGAATCGAATCGAGAATCGAAAACAAGTGGCCGAATCGAATCGAAAATCGAATCGAAATAAAAATATCCGAATCGCACACCCTTAAACGTAACCCAACCGGGCATGACCTAACCTGATAAATAAGGATGGGGCCAGATAATCTGACGTATTGGTCTGTAAATGTCAAGTACATTTTTTGCTGACGAAGTATTGAAATCAATTTTAAATTAATGAATAGGCTCCTCATTTCTAACGGGTACTTGGGTACCTGAGGGGGCATGACGTTACAAAATGGTTTCGGTTATTAACAAACGAGTGTAATACCCCAAGAATGATAAGAGATCAAATCATGTAACGTTACTTGAGTAAAGAGTTTTCCCACATGTTTTGAAGTTCTATTAACTCCAGTAATTGGTAGATAAGATGACTCAATTTGAAGGTATACTTGAGAGAGAGAGAGAGAGAGAGAGAGGGGTTATCAAATGATGAAACGTTTACTTCAGCAAAGAGTCTTCCCACACGCCTTGAAGTTATAATGATTCCAGTAATTGGTAGATAAGATAACTCAATTTGAAGGTGCACTTGAGAGAGAGAGAGAGAGAGAGAGAGAGAGAGAGAGAGAGAGAGAGAGAGAGAGAGAGAGAGATGCAAACGAGAACAACGCGATTTACATATACTGTGGAAATATACATCCTCTATTTAATATAAGTTAATATAAGCCGCAAAGAAGACAAAAGAAAATCTTGTTTACTTGTTCGCCAACTTAATTTTCTTTGTCTGAGAATTCCTTTACTGTTAAAGTTTTTCTTCGATTTTAGTCACATTTTGTTTTTCCTTTTAGACTCCACAGTTAGAATTATAGTCGTTAAGATCGCTACGACTCTGGTCGGTGAGGTTCTGGGTTCGCTCCCTGCTCTGGCTTTTGGGTTGGGTTGGACCGGCCACTCACACTGTCGATGCTCTGGTTCAAGTGACCCTTGGGGCACTCTCACTCACACACGGGGAAATGAGTTTCCAGGCTGTTAACCTCTGCCTTCTTTTTTTATATTTTGAGAAATCATCGATTTGTTAATTTTAAAGATTAAAATGCTATACAGGATTATTTCTGTCGAATTCTCGTTCCATTTATTCTCATTTTACTATAAAATATGAACCACATCAATCGCAGGAACCCGCGATCGATGTGGTTTATGATAGCTTAGTGGTAAGTCACTAGGTTGTTCATATAAGGGGTCCTGGCTTCGAGTCTCGGGTCTTGGCTCTGACCTCAGATTTCAGCGATTGGTAGTGAAGTACGGAGTTTGGATTCCAAGTAAATCTGTAGGTCCCCTCCATGATACGAACTTTACAGGTGTTACGTACGAAATTTAAACAAACCAAAACATTATAAAGGGTTTTTCAGGAGGAAAGGTCAATACTTCGGGAGGTGATAGTATCGGTCATTGTGAGAAAAAAAGTTCATATGAACATGTGTCTAATTCTGAATGGTTACGGAGATAGAGCTGTTTGAATCTACAAATACAAAAGCATTGTTAATGGTAATCAAGAAAGAGAAACCAATTACTGTTTCTAACATTTAATGTTTAAACATTGGCATTTTGAATGGTATCAGATGCAAAAATGACAAATTTGCTACAGTTTACAATACGTTTTCGAAAATCCCACCGTCAACCTCAATGCACTTTGCAACTCGTGTGCGAAGATCGCGTGTGTTCGTCTGAGTTGATGTTGACGTTCCTTTATGCGGGCAGCAGCATCCAAAATGCGCGCGAGCAATTCGTCTCGTGTATCCACCTTTCTTTTGTAAACTTGACTTTTCATCCACCCCCACAAACAATAATCTAACGGAGAGAGGTCTGGAGACCTTGGTGGCCATTGAATGGGACCACCGCGGGGGGAGGAAGAGCTGCGCGCGCATCAGATTCAAACAGCTCTATCTCCGTAACCATTCAGAATTAGACACATGTTCATATGAACTTTTTTTCTTACAATGACCGATACTATCACCTCCCGAAGTATTGACCTTTCCTCCTGAAACACCCTGTATAATCGATCTCAGTTACTTTTTTTTAAATCATTTTACTCTACATGTATGCAGTAGAACAGGAAATTATAATTTCAGCTCGAAGCTCAGCGATTTCATCTCCGGGAATTTATTTTAATGGCTTGAAACCCATTTTCTACTTCGTTATGTGAATTAGAAGTCAAGTTTCTGTTAATTTGTTTGAAATTCACCCGCAAGATGGACAGTTGATGCATAAATGTATAAATGACAATCAGTGGATCGGAATCCAAATTTAAGATTTTTTTTTCTGTTGGGACGAATTATTTTGTCAAAAAATGTTACAAGTGTTTGTGTGTTAAGGCGCATTTACACTGGGGTAAATTTATTAGTTAACATGTTGGCCGACACGTTAACTAACAAATTTGCCCCGGTGCAAACATTTAACGCGATCAAAAACATGTTATCTAATATGTTAGTTTAATTTGTTTTGTGAACGTTCCGGAGCGAAAAACATTTTGTTAATATGACATGATGTGAGGCGATATTGTCATACACGCGGTTGCCAAACTATTACGATAAAATATACTCTCTCTCTCTCTCTCTCTCTCTCTCTCTCTCTCTCTCTCTCTCTCTATATATATATATATATATATATATATATATATATATATATATAAGCACACTCAGCAGCAGGACTGGACTAATGGGATGTCACACTGATCAAAAACTGCAAGAATGCAATCGCTGAGCCTCTATATTGGATATTGAGACGATCACTAGACACGGGAGAAATACCTGGGCATCCTGAAGAGCGCGAACATAGTCACAGTATATAAAGGAGGAGATCGATCCGAGGCCAAAAACTATAGGCCAGTGTCGCTTACATCTTATCTCACTAAACTATTTGAAAGAATAGTTAGAAAGAAAATCTATGACTTTTTGGAAACTCGGAAAAAATTAAATGATAACCAACATGGATTTCGGTCAGGCACATCATGCCTCTCACAACTAATGGAACACTACAACAACATTATTGATGCACTGGAAAGTAATGAAAACTATAATGTAATATACACAGACTTTGCCAAAGCATTCGACAAGTGTGACCATGGAATCCTAATACATAAACTGAAATATATGGGAATAACAGGAAAAGTAGGGAAATGGATATATAATTTCCTAAATGAGCGGCAACAAGTCGTTACAGTACAAGGAATATCTTCATCAGAATCAGAGGTCCTCAGCTCAGTACCAAAATGAACAGTATTAGCTCCACTACTCTTTATAATCATGCTAACTGACATAGATGAGGACGTTACCAGAGACAGCACAGTAACATCCTTTGCCGATGACAAAAAAATCAGTAGAAAAATAAGAAACCCAGAAGATATAGGATCTCTGCAAACAGACATGAACAGAAGCTACAAGTGGACGGAAGACAACAATATGAAGTTTAACACTGAGAAATTTGAACTGTTATGGTATGGAAAAAGAGAGGACCTAAAATCCATGGAATATTATACCCCAAATGGACAGGAAATTCAGAGAAATTCTAAAGCAAAAGATTTAGGAGTTGTAATGACTGACGATGCTAAATTTGAAACACAAAATAAGATAGCAGTAAACAGAGCAAAGAGAATAACTGGGCGGATACTGAGAACCTTTAAACGAAGAGATAGGAATATAATGAGTCCTCTACTGAAAACACTGATCATACCCAAATTGGAATACTGCTCGGTCCTAACAGGCCCCTATAAAAAAGAAGACATTAGACAGCTAGAAGGGATTCAGAGAAGCTTCACAGCCAAGATCAATGGGTGCAAAGAACTAAAGTACCGGGAAAGGTTACGTGAATTAAACCTAAATATATTCACTGGAAAGGAGAAGAGAGAGATACACTATCATTTACACTTGGAAAATAATGGAGAAACTAGTCCCTAATCTTACTCTGAACCCTGTAACTCTCCAAACAACAGTAGAAAGTAGAAAAGGAAGACTGTGTCGTGTTCCCAAATTAAAAGCTAGACAGGGAACATCCCTAACCTTGAAAGAAAATAGTTTTGTTGTGAGAGGACCAAGACTGTTTAATCAGCTGCCCAAAGACCTAAGGAACACGAGTGGTGTTGCGGTGGACATCTTCAAAAGAAGATTAGACGTCTGGCTCAGAACAATCCCAGATGAGCCGGGCGTACCTGGCTATGTGAGGTGGAGAGTACAAGAAACCAACTCTCTACTTCACCAGGCCAACTCGAGAGGAGAGGCGACAAGCTTGACCTTCGTGAAATGATTGCATGGAACATTTGAAAGGTTGAAAGGTATATATATATATATATATATATATATATATATATATATATATATATATAGAAACGACGTAAGTATAGAGGAGTGTTCTGCACACGAGGAAGAGAAATAACGAACAATGAAAAATGAGGTGACCGCCCGGGAATCGAACCCAGGACCTTCCGATTGCCGGTCAGACATGCTACCACTACACTACGGGCCTCGATCAGTCAGAAGTCGCAATTCTCCTACATAGGGCAGAAACCAATGCCTTGAGAGGGCACCCTCGCAAATCGTGAATATGTACATTTAACTGCAATGACCACGCAGTATATTAATGTATAGAAACGACGTAAGTATAGAGGAGTGTTCTGCACACGAGGAAGAGAAATAACGAACAAATGAAAAATGAGGTGACCGCCCGGGAATCGAACCCAGGACCTTCCGATTGCCGGTCTCTTCCTCGTGTGCAGAACACTCCTCTATACTTACGTCGTTTCTATACATTAATATAGCGTGGTCATTGCAGTTAAATGTACATATTCACGATTTGCGAGGGTACCCTCTCAAGGCATTGGTTTCTGCCGTATGTAGGAGAATTGCGATTTCTGACTGATCGAGGCCCGTAGTGTAGTGGTAGCATGTCTGACCGGCAATCGGAAGGTCCTGGGTTCGATTCCCGGGCGGTCACCTCATTTTTCATTTGTTCGTTATTTCTCTTCCTCGTGTGCAGAACACTCCTCTATACTTACGTCGTTTCTATACATTAATATACTGCGTGGTCATTGCAGTTAAATGTACACACACACACACACACACATATATATATATATATATGAAAATTATTTCACGAAAGTAACACGTGAAAAATATTTATGATGAATAAAACCACGAAGGATGTCATTAGACGAAAGCGCTTGAGCACCATTCTGTGTTTCCTTTCCTTCGTGGTTTTATTCATCATATATATATATATATATATATATATATATATATATATATTACCATATTTGACGGCTTACAAGACGCTGCGCCGTGAAAGCGCACCTTAATTTTGGAAAGGTAAATTCAAGAAAAAAAGTTTTTGATGCACTTTATTGTTAATACAATGGATATGTAAAATTCAATAAAAAGAAAACCCAAAAGCCAATAAAGAAAAATAATATGATTATTACTCTTATTATTTGTTATTAATCAACATCAGATTCATTACTGACATTATCATCATTATCATCATTTATTGTATGAGAGTGACAGTGATACAAGTGAGAGATGATGATGATGATGATGATCATCATCACTTGTATCACTGTCACTCTCATACAATAAATGATCTTCAGTGCCATCCATTGCATTACTTATACCACATTTTTTAAAGGACTTCACCACAATTTCAGTCCTAACATCATGACATGACTTCAGCACCCATTCACACACTTGTGCTATTGATGTGCTGTATTGCCACTTTCGGCTTCTAAGACGCAGGGCGATTTTTTAAGGTATTTATAAGGAAAAAAAGTGCGTCTTATAAGCCGACAAATACGGTATATATATATATATATATATATATAATATTATATATATTATATATATATATAATATATATATATATATATATTATATATATATATAGGGTGTCCCATAAGTCCGGTATCATAGGAGAAATTCATATTTTTCTATTTCTACAAACCATAATTCATATGCTCGGGATGCCAATTTCCCGTCCACCATTCTGTTCAGTGACGAGGCTGTTTTTTATGGAAATGGTGAGGTAACTCGACAGAACACCCGCTACTGGTCTCAAAACAACCCTCACTGGTTATACCTCTTCAAAGGAACAAGGTGCATCTCGGGTGATGGTATGGTGTGGCATTTGGAAGGATCGCATCATAGGCCTCCTCTTTTTCGATGAACATGTCACTGGAGGCACCTGCCTACGTATGCTCAAGGAAGAAGCATTTCCCAGTGTCTTGACCGAAGAAGGAAATTTCTCAACATGGTTCCAGCAAGACGGCGCTCCTGCTCATTACAGCACCCAAGTAAGGGAATACCTGCACCAACAATTCCCTGGTCATTGGATAGGACGTCGAGGGCCTGTGGAATGGCCAGCTAGAAGCCCAGATCTCACGCCACTAGATTTTTATCTCTGGGGCCACTTGAAAGCGCTGGTATACGCAGAGAAAATTAGGAGTGTTGAACATTTGCGGCAGCGCATTATTGGGGCATGTAACACCATTACTCCTGACATAATTCACCTTGTGCTTGCTGACTGGGTATCACGTCTGAATTTGTGCATTGAAAACAATGGTGGACATATTGAGCACGTTCTGTAAATAAAAGCTTTTGTTTTGCCTTTTTTTATTATTTTTCCTATGATGCCAGACTTATGGGACACCTTGTATATATTGTTTTTGTGAAATTTGGCGAAACAATTTTCTATTTTTTTGTTAGCAACCCTGCTGTCCACTTGTTCCATAACATGTATTTTAGTGTAAACGGTGCACACTAACTGCATGTTAGATAACAATGTTAACTAACATGCTAAGTCAACATGTAGATACCATATTAGCGTCAATGTAAATGCAGCTTTACAATGAAACCAATTTTTCAGTTAGATTTTTCTTTCAACCAAATGAGATTTCGTTTAACATTTTCAAACTATAACGTGAAACGACGATAATGACGGACCTTAGAATGGAATCAAAGAAATATTAATGGGAAGTTGACTTTATACATGTACTTAAAGAGGAAAATCACTCGTTCATACTCAGCCATCACCTCCGGTGTTTCACGACGAATGGGTATGATCAGGATTTGTTTTAGTTATATGTGCAATTGTTGTAAGTTATAATTATAGTTAAGCACTGACTGCAGATACAGTTTGAATGGATAGTGGGCATTTTATTTATTTATTTATTTTAATACGGGTGGGCACGAGTATAAGAAATTTTGTTATACCCATCCTTATCTCTAACTAAACTATTGAAATGGTTACTCTACTATTTTCACTCCTTCATACACTCAGGAACCAATTATGATACATATTTTGTATTAATCGAGAGTTTTTGCAGCAAAATGTATCATCGTATGCCGCAACACACCACTGATTTTTAATTTCTTTTATCACAATTTTCAATAATGAAACAGAGACTAAATTTTTCAATTATGAATGAAGTTAATGTTAAATTTTAGTCATTAACACATTTCAAAATCTATTAACGCTGTTTGCTGTGTTTACAAAATATATTTAGATGTATCTACCAATGTTGTTTTATATATATTAAAGTTTAATAAAACACAAAATTTAATATATAATATATATATATATATAAAAATTAATAAAACAAAATTTTATATATATATATATATATATATATATATATATATATATATATATATATATATATATTGTGTGTGTATATATACTTGAAGGATAGCGGGGAGTAAACGTTGACATTTCAATTTGTGCCATCTGATTTTGACGCCTGTTTGCTCAACATACATTACTACACTTCGAACATTAAACATTGTCAACAATCAACAAGTGGGTTTCGTATCACTAGCAGACACAATAGAATAATATTTTATTTCTTAGAAAGCTTATCTTTAAAGCTTTTATATTGTTCCTGTGTCTACAGTGCGTGATGGGAATAAAATGAGGTGAGTGGAAGCCAAAAAAAAAAAAAGGTTATTTTTTAACCATTTTCTCTTAATTCGAAAAGAGAGATTTTTTTTTCCCACTACCGGATTCGAAATGGAAGTACTGTACCGAAAGTAGAATAGAAGTTATTAATCTTATTTTTTCATTAATGAGTTGTACATCTCAAAAGCATCATTTTGATAGAAATATTCCTGTTGGGAGACACTGGCAACAGATTAAATCTTATTCACTGCAGTGTACCCACAATACTGCAGGGTACTAATGTACCTCAATATGAGGCTTTTAGTGTTCCGCCCAGCACACGGTAATTTCCATAATATAAAAAGCCTTTTACTCATATTCATTACTATAAGACAAATATATTACCTTAAGATTTTTAAATTTCGTACAAAAAACGTTGAAGATTGAAAAAAAAAAGGAAAAAAAAGAGAAAAATACAGGGTGTCCATAAGTTATATTTACAAATTCAATTTAAATTTAATTGAACTTGTAAAGATAATTTATGGACACTCTGTATATCTTAACGAATGTTATCCGATACTGTTTATCTTTTAAAAAACATTTTACTAAGAGCTCTGATATAAAAACATGTCGTTAAATGCGTTACTCGAATAATGGAGTTTTCCTTCAATGCATTAGGTTTCCATATTGAAGTTATTTGCCAAGCCCTTCAATAATGTTTGCTATAAAAATAAGAACCAAATCGATATACACGGGGCAACGAGAGAGAGAGAGAGAGAGAGAGAGAGAGAGAGAGAGATTCAAGACCGTATCTGTATCGAATGAAAAGTATAGGCAGTATTTTTAAATCCAGTTTTCAGATAACTTCGCAATTTATGACACGTTTTGGAACAACTTTAGCCGTTTAAAACAATATTTATATTCGTTTTTTTAATGAACGAAACATATAATTTAAAAATACAGGGTGATCCAAAAAGGTGTTCCCCCCCACCCCCCGACTCCCTTCCAAAAAATATAACAATTATTAGACCTTATTTTTGAGGGAAACACCTTTTTAGATTACCCTCTATATTGATAGGTTTAGTTTACTAAAATGAGATATTGTAAGGCTTTTTTGGGGTGTATTTAGTATGCTGCGTCGGGTGCCACGCTGTAACACCGCTTCCGATTAGATCAGCAAAGTTAAGCGACGATGGGTCTGCTCAGTAGTTGGATGGGTGACCCTCTTCTTCGTTCAGATGATGTAGCGACTTTTAGATGGATAAATGGTTCAGATCTTTTCGTAAAGCCGTAGGTCCTCTTTGTCACACGACCTTTGCCGTTACGAAAGAGCTTAAACAACACCAAACATTACTACTGTAAAATTTATATTATATATATATATATATATATATAATCACCATACTTTTCTTTTTTTTTTAATAAAAACTTAATATGCTTCATATTTTTTCCTTGAAGGTGAGTGGGAGAATAAACAACACCGGGCACGGGGTAGTCTTTACCCTGGAGGAAGACCTCCCAGCAATGGATTTTGGGGATTCTGGACCACCCTTACCTCTGGGGGGATCGTCTTCATCGGTGATCCGAAGCAATTCGATTAGCTCAGGGGTAACCAGGAGGCATAGAAGCCCCCCTCTTAACATAACGGGAGGGCCCCTTTCTTACAGATACAGGGTGAGCCACAATTATTTTTTACTATAATGAAATATTATTTGGACTTTTTAAAAAATAGATTTAATTTTTAAATTAAATTTTAATATTTTTTTAACTATTTTTTAATATATTTTAATATATTTTTTAATATATTTATTTAAATAAAAATATATATTTCTGCTTTTATAACAGTTGTAATTGTTTACGAACTGAAGTAGAGCGGTCGGTTGATTTGGGATTTGACTGGGAATGTGAAGGGCAGGTACTGGGTTCGACTCCCACCGTCGACACATTGGAGCTTATTAGATTAATCCTGTAATAGTAATCCCTGTGCTCAGGTGATTCGGAGTTCACAGACCTCTTTGTTTCCCCTCTTTGTGGGAAGATGGGTCTTTCGGGTGTTACTCTTTAGTTACAGTTTCGTATTGTTACAGTTTTGTCTTCGAGTCCAAACTGTAAAATTTGGGTAACTCCCAGGAATTTATTCATTTATCAATACAGGTCCAATTACACTCTAAATTTGGTACCTTGGGACCACGGTACGCGTGCCATTGATGGTACGCGAGCTTAGTAGACAGTAGTACATAAATATATTAATAATAATTAAATCTTAGTGAACCATAAAATAGAAACGAAGATAATTTTAGAATTTTAATTTGGAGGAACAAAAATAATAATAACTTCTTATAGGTCTGCCCTAAAACGTTTTGAGGGCATGGTAAATTTTCTGTTTTGCTGTACGTGGTACAAAGGAAAGTAAGTTCTGGAACTTCTGATTTAACATGTAAATTATTTTGTCGAACTGTGTACTCTTGGCACGTAAAGTACATCTATTGTATTTCCATAACTTGTCTCCCTATACAGTATAGATATATATATAATATATATATATATATATATATATATATATATATATATATATATATATATATATAAGGAGAGAGGTATGCAGTATACCGATAAACTATATATAATATATATATATAATATATATATATTATATATATATATATATATATAGAATACTGTAAGTCTGGTAAATGTACTTTACTTGCCAAGAATAAATTAAACAAAAATTTTACCTGCATCAAAGAAATCGCAAGAAAATTTAGAGTGCAGTTAACATTTAGAGTAACACGTCAGTAATCATTTCATTGTTAGCTTACCACCATATGACTTATTTCTCGTCCGGTTAGAGCCGGGTTGGGTCCCTCTGATGACTTCTGTACTCCATCCAGGTTCGTCTGTCTCTCGCCATCGTTGTCAGCTCTCTCCATTCTCTCCCCGCGTTCCCGCTCTTAAAGCTCGCTAACCATGTTCTTCTTGGGCGTCCCCGCGGTCTACAGGGTGGGCCGTAAGTTTCCATACATAGGAAAATTTAAATTATGGTCTTCACGTGCGTTGGTATTTGGATCAGCAGTTTCCGGATGCTTGGATTGGTCGGCGTGGTCCTGTGGAGTGGCCTCCCAGATCCCCAGATCTCACCCCCCTTGATTTCTATCTTTGGGGGCACTTGAAGGCCATGGTGTATCAGGAAAAGATACGAGACATAAATCATCTAAAGGAACGTATCACCACGCCATTACAAGCATAACGTCAACTGTGCTAATGCGTGTTCATCAACAGTGGGGAACACGTATTGAAATGTGTTTTCAAAACAATGGCAACCATGTAGAGCATATTATATAAATAAAAATGGTTGTCCATAAAAAAATGTTTATTTTTCCTATGTATGGAAACTTACGGCCCACCCTGTAGTTCCATCCTCTCTTGCGTACATGGCTCCTCTGGGCAACCTCTCCTCCCTCATTCTCTCCACATGCCCAAACCATCTTCTCTGAATATCTTCGACTTTGCTATTCAGTGGGATCTTGACGTTGGTCCAATTCCTGATCTCCTCATTGGTCACCCGGTCCATCCATCTCACCCCACAAATCCTTCTCAAACAGTACATCTCAAATGCATTTAACTTTTTCCGTTATTTCACTCTCATTATCCAACTTTCAGCTCCGAACAGTACTGTTGGCAGTACTATGGATTCATATAATCTGAATTTTAGTTTCATACTGATGTGATTGTCTTTCCAGATTTTATCCATTTTATTCATTACTGCATATCCCAGTTTAATCCTCTCCATATACTCGTATGTATTTACTGACGTACACTGTATGTACACTATACTAACTAGTTACTGTACAAATTGTCCATATGTAATTGAATCAGTAATTGTACTATTGTTAATATACTGTAAATAAAATTTTCCTGTTTCTTTCTTGACCGACATCACAGGTACATCAAGTTCAAATCCATTTTGGGTCTCAAGACTACCTCGGTTCTGAACACGCTGTCAACGGGTCTTCATTTCCTGCAGAGGTAAGCAGTTTTTATTTACAGGGTGTTCAGAAAATAATATCGGAGTTTAAAGGTTATGTCCTTAAAACACTGATATATATATATATTATATTATATATATATATATATATATATATATATATATATATATATATATATTAGAGGCGGGGCCACCAGTTTGACCTTCGTATGAAGAGACACCAACGCACGGAACTACGACAAAGTTTACGAAAAAAATTGCCCCCAACCAGGACTTAAACACACCATAAAACACGTAAAACACTTCTGGACGCGAAAGTGTTATACGTTTCCTGGGTCATTTAAATGTATGACAGGTTACGTTAATTTTTATCCTGTCGTAATGTATCGGCTAACGCCCTCACCTGTTCAAGAGGTTATGGGTTCGAACCCTGGTGGGGCTAACTTTGCATTATGCAAAATCGTGTGTGTTTATGTATGATATTCCATATATATATTACTCAGTCATCTGTGAATGAAGGGCGGTGCATGATCACGGATAACCCGATTTCACGGTTGACTCAGTGTACCCCGCCGGTCGATGAGTGGTGTAGCCGCTGCTGCCCACCACCACTGACTGGCTCCAACCTCGCGAACAACCACACACAATATTATTATATTACAGTATAATATACAGTTAAGTTTGTTGGGCTGGCGGGAAACGAGCCGCGGATGTAAACACCACACCAAATCACGGTTAACTCAGTCATGATCACGGATAAGTGCACTCCTGACCACCAAATAAGTCCATGAATGGTGAAAATAAGGTGTACGAAGAAATTATTTTATCCCTCTTTAAAGAATTATGATTTACTACTACTTTTTTTCCTTTCCTTTAAAACGTCTTCAACTAAAACTATCCTTTTATGACGAATGTACCCGTTCGGAGCAATATAATTTGTAACAATTAAGTACCATGAAATGTACTGCAGTAATTAAAATAACATTAAAATGAGTCTTTTTTGGAAAAAACCTAACTTCAAATTACCTCTTAAAAATATTAAAACCAATCTTCACTGTAAAAGAACTTTACGTACAGACGTCTCCAAATAAAGGGGGACTCCGAACCGCTTCCAGGCTTCCAGTTAGGAGTCCCTTAAATATAAATTTCACCCAATGACCGTCCCCCCCTCCTATCCCCCGAGGCACCGCCCCCCCGCTCCCGAAGTTCGCCCTCCCCAACTTTGAGACCCTGTCACCCCTACTAAGAAACCCCGCCCTTCCCCTACTCGGAACCCCCATCCCCCGGTGGGCAAAACAATGAGACGGAAGGCGTCTTTGTTTTCGCCTAAGAGGATCAGAAACGCAATTACTGATTAGTTGAAGATCAACGAAGGCAGCTCTGAGGGGAACTTAAAGGGATTTAAAGCTAAGGGGAAACAAGGGGATGTAAACAATTACACAATTCAGTTCAGTTCAGTTTTTACGTTGCATTTGAATGTAATTAACTTTTATATTTATTTGTTGCTTATATATATATATGTGTGTGTGTGTGTGTGTGTGTGTGTGTGTGTGTGTGTGTGTGTGTGGTTTCGGGTAAAAGTTTGCAGAGAAACCTAAAATTAATAACATGCATAAAAAAACCTCCTAATTAGTATAATGATTACTTTTTATAATTTTATTACTGGCACGAAAAATAATAAAACAACAAAAATATATAACAATACCAATTAGTAATTTCTGACGCTGTTTAAAAATTTTAGGACTGCAGGCGAACTTTTTTCCAAAATTGTCGATATCATAATGTACAGCAAGTACCCGTGTACATGTCCGTGCAGGTCTGAATTTAAGGTATTATTCAAAAAGGTATATTTTTATTTTTTTATTTTTAACCCTTAAACGCCGGTCGACATCTATTGATGTTCTCTTAGAGAACCCCGCTCGACATCTATTGATATTCTCTTAGAGAACCCCGGTCAACATCAATTAATGTTTTAGGTTTTTCCACAAACAACGGTCAACATCTATGGATACTTTACCTTCCCGCCTTTGTTTGAGGTTTAAAATGACTCGTAAAATCACTACAAAATTATTCTTGAATTCTTTTTTTCTGGTTTTTTGCCTCCCAGTGGGGTTATCGATCACATCCATACCCGGTGTTAAAAAGGGCAAAAATTTTATCTTAAGTAAAAATGAAAAAAAAATTTTTTTTATAAAGTTTCGATTTTTAAATTTTTAGTTTTGTTTTTTACTTCCTCTTCATTTGTCATTTTCCAAAACTTTAATTTCGTAAAGAACCTCACTTCACTGACTATAAAAACAAAAAGCATAAACGTGAGGAAAGTTGTTTTTTCGTCGTTATTTTTGCAGCATCTGGATATGACATCAACGCAAGGCATGTTTACATGTAAAATCTATTTATGATATCTACGTATGTCATATTTATATGACGTATCTATTTATGATATCTACGTATGTCATATTTATATGACGTATCTATTTATGATATCTACGTATGTCATATTTATATGACGTATCTATTTATGATATCTACGTATGTCATATTTATATGACGTATCTATCTATGACATCTACGTATATCATATTTATATGACGTATCTATCTATGACATCTACGTATGTCATATTTATATGACGTATCTATCTATGACATCTACGTATGTCATATTTATATGACGTATCTATCTATGACATCTACGTATGTCATATTTATATGACGTATCTATCTATGACATCTACGTATGTCATATTTATATGACGTATCTATCTATGACATCTACGTGTGTCATATTTATATGACGTATCTATCTATGACATCTACGTATGTCATATTTATATGACGTATCTATCTATGACATCTACGTATGTCATATTTATATGACGTATCTATCTATGACATCTACGTATGTCATATTTATATGACGTATCTATCTATGACATATACGTATGTCATAGTTATATGACGTATCTATCTATGACATCTAAATACGCGTGTCATATTTATATGACGTATCTATCTATGACATCTAAATACGCGTGTCATATTTATATGACGTATCTATCTATGACATATACGTATGTCATAGTTATATGACGTATCTATCTATGACATCTAAATACGCGTGTCATATTTATATGACAAGTTAATGAAGAGTCAGTATATGAAAGTAAAATTAGTACCAAAATTAGCTACTTTTTTTTTTTTTTACATTAAAATAACCAGTATTTTTTTCTTTTTCTTTTTTACAGCTGCAGATTTTGGGATTCAATTCTCAGCTTTTTAAGAATTTTAGCGAAGCTGTATCCAAAGCCCATGGCGTTGTTGGAATATCAGTTATGATTCAGGTAAGACCTTGCATACACGTTTTTTAGAGTTGAACTATATATATATATATATATATATATATATATATATATATATATATATATATATATATATATAGATAGATAGATAGATAGATGCCTGGCTCAAGACAGTACGAGATGAGCCGGGTGTACCTGGCTATGTGTGGTGGAGAGCGCAAGAAAGCAACTCGCTCCTCCATCAAGCCAGGCCTAAAGGCGGGCCCACCAGCTTGACCTTCGTGTGAAGAGAAACCAACACACGGAACATCAACGAGGTTAACGAGGTGTGTATATATACAGGGCGTCCCAAAAAAATGTATACACACTTTAAATAATTATAAAGGCAGTGTTTATTAAAATACATTTCATTTTCAAAATGTAATAGAATCTACAGACATTATTTAATTGTTTTGTCAACGCCTGTTTTCAAACTGACGTCCGTTCTGGTCCAGGCACTGCTGATAACGCGAAGCAATGGAATCGCAAACATCACGAAACATTTCGTTTGGTATTTGTGTGCATTCTCGTTCAATGGCTGCTCTCAATTCAGCGACTGTTGCAGGTTTTATAGCGTAGACTTTGTCTTTTAAGTATCCCCATAAAAAAAAGTCTGGTGGTGTGAGGTCTGGTGAACGCGGAGGGTATTCTACGAAACCCCTTCGTCCAATCCACATCCACATCCACATCGTGCCAAGTACCACTCGCAATACTCCACTCTTCGGTCCGGATCATCATCATCTTCATTAATAGCATGGACTAATCTTGGAATGTAACTTTTCCATTGACAGCGCTTCAAAATGCGTTGGACAGACGATTCTGAAATTCCTACCTCACGACTCGCTTGCCGCACAGATTTTCTTGGACTTTGGTGATACGTTTCCAGTACTCTTTCTTGCTTTGTGGGGCTTGTCGATGTCCGTGGTCTTCCGGAACGCTTCTTGTGGACATTCTGAACAGTTCCATCGGCTTCAAACTTATCTCTAATTCGAGTGATGGTAAGTCGCGTTGGTGGATCTGTTTGAAACTCCCTCCTAAACTGTCTTTGCACTTCAACTGCGTTTTCACACTTCCAGTAGCATTTTAGAATGAATTTCCTTTGTTCAAAGCTTAGTCTGACTGCCATTATTAATTCTAATGGGTTTAACTTGGAAAGAAAGAAACATCAATTGAGCTATCAGCTGTTAAAGTGTGTATACATTTTTTTGGGACGCCCTGTATATATTAATAATAATAATAATAATAATAATAATAATAATAATAATAATAATGCGAATCAAATCGAACCGTGACGACCTAAATTGAAAAAAAAAAAAAAAATTGTATATAATTTTATCAGTGGTGTAGTGTCCAATGTTCGAAGTAGCCCCTCTGTCCGCCCGTCCGCATTCAGTATCCGTCTGTCCATCTGTCAATGACGCATGGCAAAAGCTATTCTCTCGCGTCGTAAAAACATAAATATAGATTATTCTCACTCTAAAATTTTCAGTTCACTTTCCGCGATTAAGTTTTGCGAATACTTTTTGCATAAAAATAAATTATTCTCTGAAATACTCGAGCATTATTTTATCCGATAAAATTAAATTATTTACCCCTCAAATTTATAGTCCAAAGCTTGTTTATTTTTATTATATATTTTTGATTACTTTATTGCGAATAATTTGTTTAAAACGCTGCCATAATATTTGAAATAAATTTTCCGAGGGTATATATATATATATATAATATGTTATAATGTTTCAGACCAACAAAGACTCTAGGATCCACTCATGGCTGGTCTACCTAATCGTGTTTGTAATTTTGTGTATTGCGCATGTCCTCCGTGGTGGTGGAGGGGACCTGCAATTTTACTCGGGTTCCGAACCACAAAAACCTTAACTTTACTACCTTAAACCAGTGTTTCCCAACCGGGGTCCATATGGCTCCCTGGGGCCATGGCACATTTGAAGGGGCCACAAGAAAATGTTATTTTGTAAAATAGAGTTAAATCTGCATATTACCTACTGAAAATAATGCTTATGGGGCCACAGGAAAAAATAAGGTTCCTAAGGGGGCCATAAGCCAAAACCGGTTGGGAACCACTGCGGCTTAAACCATATCCAATCTATCGTCATATGCGTCTAATCGATTTTTAAACATGTTTATAGACGTGCTACTAATTACTTCTACCGGCAAACTATTCCAGCTATATTTATAGCATATATATATATTATATATATATGTATATTGTCTCCTTATTGAAAGGAGGCAACAGAACAATACCAAAAATCTATCGGCCAGTAGCTCTCAGCAACCTCTGTCCCACAGAGAATAGTATTAGTTCCCATGTTGTTTATCATAATGATTGCAGACACTGATGCAGACATTAATGACAGTCTCGTATCGTGTTTCGCGGATGACAGTAAGCTATGCAAGGAAATTAAATGGAGGTGACATAGAAAAGTCACAAACCGACAGTGAAACATTACTGAAGTGGAAGGAAGCCAAAAATATGAAGTTCAGTGGAAAAAGCATTCCACCTTATAAGATCTGATCTGGTAGTAGAAATAAGCTACAAAATAAAGGATTTAAAACACTATAAGACAAATAGATAAAACCAAACCCGCAAGTCAGGTATCTCGGACTAATAATTTCATTGGATGTAGAATTGAGATAGCACTTTAACATTAAAATTACAACAGCTAGAAAAATAATGGGAATTATCTGGAGGAGCTTCCGTAGCAGAAAAGCAAGCATCGTGTTAATATTATGGAAGAGTTAGTCCAGCCCATAGTTGAGTACTGTTCAGTAATCACAAACCCATACAGAAAACTAGAAATTACAAACACAGTCCATACAAAGGTCTTTTACGTCTAAAAACAACGGAAGCGAAATATGAAGACTACTTGTCTCAACTACAAACCCTAAAACTCTCTACTCTCTGGAAAGAAGACGCGAGCGATACACAACAATATACAGTACATGTGGAAAATATTCGAGGAACCTGTTCCACACTTTAGAAATGAAATAGAAAGACACTGGAATGAGATAAGAGGCGGAGTCTGTACTGTTCCAACTGCGATGGAAAAGGGGAAGGGCATGAAAATGAGGATGTAAAATACCCTAAGAATACGTGGCCGAAAACTCTTCATCATATTAACGAGAGAACTGAGGAACCTCCAGCACACCAACTTGAATAATTTCAAGGGCCAGCTGCATAGGTTCTCTTGCAAAGTCCTTGACTAGCCATGTGTATCTGACAACGAGGGCAAGAGGAGAGTGGAAAACAGCTCTCTCCTCCGCCGAATTCCATAAATGATGCGGGATGCCGCCGCAGAGGGGTCGACCGCAAGTCGATCTTGAACCGTCGTTCGAAGACGCCAAGTAAGACACAAGTAATATATATATATATATATATATATATATATATATATATACAGGGTGTTCCAAAAAGACCTGGACAACTTTGGTCGTTAATATATTTAGAACCACAAATGATACAACGGTACCGTTTGGTTTATATGATACAGAAACTCATAACGTTTTGTGCACATCATCAATACACTTCAATGTGCGCTCCGTTTGTCTCGCGCAGGACATCGAGGCGGTACACGAGTTCTTGCCATGTTTGGCTCAGCATGTTAGCGTCCACCAGTGCGCATGCAGCTGTGATCCGAGCACGAAGATCCTGCAGGTTTGCCACCTTGGTCTTGTAGACCTCATCTTTGACAAACCCCCACAGAAAAAAATTCAAGGGGGGGGTTATGTCTGGTGATCGTGGGGACCAGGCGGTTGGTCCGTCTCGGCCACTCCAGCGACCTGGAAATTTGTCATTCAGGACGGCTCGAACAACTAAGGCCCAGTGAGGGGGAGCGCCGTCCTGTTGAAAAATGATATCGGGTTGTGGGTCTGCAATTTGTGGGAATTTGAATCCTTCCAACATGTCTAGGTAAATTGTTGAGGTCACTGTATCCTCCGCAAAGAAAAACGGACCCACCAAGCGGTCATGGAGAAGGCCACACCACACATTGACCTTTGGACTGTCGTGTATGTGTTCAATGACTACGTGGGTTTTTTCAGAGCCCCACATCCTCAAATTGTGCCGGTTGACCTTCCCCGATACATGAAAACAAGATTCATCTGTGAACATGACCTTTTTCAGGTGATCTTCGTCATCCTCTACGCGGCTGAGCATTTCCACGGCAAACGCCTTGCGTTTGAGTCCGTCATCTGGTTTGAGTTCCTGCAGCATCTGCCCCTTATAGGCATAAAGCTTCAGACTTTTATGCAAAATCCTGCGCACAGTGGTGGTTGGTAGTGCCAATTCTCTAGATGCGCGTCGGATTGATTTTCTGGGACTTTGTTGAAATGATTCACGCACTCGTTCAACGTCTGCCGCACTTGTGCTTGGTCGACCGGTACTCTTCTGTTTCAGGACACTTCCAGTCTCCTTAAACCTCTCGTACCACTCTCTGATACTAGTCGCGATGACGGATTCCTTCCATACCTTGAACGGAAATTACGCTGAACTTGGGTGTTGGACTGTTGGATCTCGTCTCGCTGAACCATTCGACGCACAGAGCTTTCTCCTGTGGAGTCGCCATTTCTTTTACATTAAACCACCAGACCTGAAAATAAAGAAAACTTTATGAGTTTCTGTATCATATAAAACAAACGGTATCGTTTTATTATTTGTGGTTCTAAATTTATTAACAACCAAAGTTGTCCAGGTCTTTTTGGAACACCCTGTACTATATATATAATATATATATATATATATATATATATATATATATATATATATATATATTATATATTATATATGGACTCAGAGGTGTCTCGAACAGTTATTAGACGCTAGAGAGTCTAGATATACGAGTCTGAACCAAACAAACCATTCGCCCACACACACACACACACACACACACACACACACACACACACACACACACACACACACACAATATAGCACAAACATTCTTGTACCATATTCTTACACTTTTTTTTAATCGAATTCCGTGCATGCAATTCCTGAAGTAAATTTCTCCGCATTATACGAGTGCCAAATAAATGTAATTAAGGGGACCCGCAGTTTTTCAGCATTTAAGGCAATTCTTTTCAGTGAAAATCAACAGCCCGCGAGATTATCTCCTGAAGCGAGCAAGCAGGCAAGCGAGCGAGCGGGTTATCTCCAAACAATACAGGTTATCTCCGAGCCAAAATATCACAAAGGCACTCGGGGAAAAAATCACTTTTTAAATAGGTAAAGGAAACATCTCCATAAAGAGGCTATGTTGCTCGAATGAAGGAGATTCTTAGCCACTTTCAACCCCGCAAAAACGCATAAAATGACAAAGAATCGGTGGCAAACACTGCGAGAGTTGAACTTGTTAGCATCACGGAGAGGGTAAGCAGATTCAGAGAAAAGTTTTAAACACACTGAAAAAAAGAGTTACTATCGGAGGAAAACCAAACTCTTTATTTAGGTAACCAAAAGAGTAAGTAATATAATGCGAACACCTAAAGAAGAAGAGGAGAAGCATGAGGAGGAGGAAGTAGTAGTAGTAGTAGTAATAGTAGTAGTCACCTGGTTAACAGATATTAATTCAGCAGATGAATAGATTACACAGGTCAACAAAAAAAATTTTTTTTTTCGTTGCCAGGAAATTCGTACGAATTTAGGGTATTTTGGGGTTGCTGAATTCCAAAATGAAAGTAGTTTTTCCGATTTGGCTCTAGTTCTTGAGATAATGAATACCCTCAATTAATAGGAAACGTAACCATAACGCGTGCATATGGGAAACTACCGGAACATTCTAGATGGTGAGACCGAATAAAATGCCATTATGTATTTCATGTGTTTACTTTTGTATGATTTGAGACAATTTCAATGCGATTTGTAAGTAGGCTCCGCCTGAACATTAATTTTTTTGCATTTTTACGTGTTTCAATGGGGTACCAATTATCTCATAAATTAGAGCCAATCTAGCAAAACCGATGTCATATTCGGAATCAGCACCACAAAGTTACCCCAAAATCACTCTAATATGATTGGCAATAAAATGAGTGTTGACCAGTGTTATTGTGTCTGATTATATAGTTAGGACAACTGCGTGCAGAAACCATCTCCGTTCTCCGTCAAACCAACCACTGTGTAGCGTTTGTGTGTGTGTGTGTGTGTGTGTGTGTGTGTGTGTGTGTGTGTATACTCAACAGTTTAGTCTTATAGTAATATTAACGAAATATTATCGTTAATAATGATGAGTGATGAGGGCCAGAAACTGGCTCAGCGCTCAAGCCAGCCTAATGCGTCCCATTGCACTAACTTTTGCATTATTATTACTACCAACACCATCGGGCATCGAACTCCCGACCTTGTTTATGGGAAACGGTGTTACCCACTGAGCTACGAGTGTCGGCTTTCCTTCCAAACTAACGGAAAACACCCTCAGAATACGAGACCCAAAACTTTTTAACATGCTGCCGAAAGAAATGAGAAACCTCCAATACACCAACCTGAATAATTTCAAGAACCAACTGGACAAGTTTTGTGTACAGTCACTGACCAGACATACGTAGCTGGTTACGAGGGCAGGATGAGCGTGGAAACCAAACACTTCCCTCTACCGAATCCTGCAAATGAGGCCGGATGACCGCGAGTTGATCCTGAGCCGTCGTTCGAAGACATCAAATACGAATAAAGTAATGTACGATATATATACACAGGGTGTTCTAAAATTACCTAGTAAACTTTTATATGAACGCAATATCTTAACAGAAGTTATGCGATATTCCACAATTCTATTTCAAATACAGCAACAATAAGAAAAGCAACAATAATTAATTGTTTATTTTAGATGTTCAAAGTGTCTCCCTTCAACTTGAACACATTGTTCACAATGTCCAACTACTGATTGACAGAAATATAAAAGTTTACTAGGTAACTTTAGAACACTATATATATATATATATATATATATATATAGGGTGTCCCGTAAGTCTGGACCCATAGGGAAAAATAATAAAATTACAAAATAGTCCAAAAATTTATTACATAATCTATTCAAAGTGTCCGCCGTTGTGTCGCACACATAGTTGAAGACGCAATCTCCACTGCGACAGCACTTTCTGAATCACAGTCGCAGAAATTTCTTGACACGCCTCCACAATGCGTGCTTTAAGGTGGAAAATGTTCTGAAGTTTGACCTCGTACACTTTGGCTTTCAAGTGGCCCCACAAATAAAAACATAATAAAAAATAATAAAAAATAATAATAATAAAATAATAATAATAACATAATAAAAAAATATATTATAAATCCCTATGGGTCCAGACTTACGGGACACCCTGTATATATATATATATATATATATATATATATATATATATATATATATATATATATATATATATATACATATGAAGACTAGCCACCAAATATTTCGGATTTAAATCCAGTTGACTATTTCATATGGGGACGTTTAGCTGATAAAATTTGCGAACGAAATAGTCAAGATGTCAATCAACTTCGAGGGTGCATTTTAACAGCATAGAATGAGCTCGATCAAGACAATTTTTACAGCAGTTCGCCATTGGCGCACGAGGCTACAATTGGTCATCGACAATAATGGAAGACGCATTGAACACTTCGGACATTAATGTTTTATTCAATTTCTTTTTTGTTCATTGTAAACTTCTTTAATATTCAACTACAGTAAGTCTCTAATTACCCTCCTTGTCAATTTTATTTTTTTAACAACTATCGTTCAAGTTGAATTTGTAAAAAGACTACTCATTCGATTTAAATAAACTACCTCTCATTTTAAGGAAAATATCTAATATGGTTTCTGTTTCATTTAGTTATCCTTGGAATTGTGGTTTCGTTGACGTGGTGAAAAAGATGACCACATTTTTAGGGGGGAACGCAGTGTATATATATATATATGGCCTATCAGAGGAGGGGCTAGGAGGGCCATTTGACCTGGGCCTCAAGGTTAAGGGGGCCTCAAATTTAGAAACTTTCAGGTTTGAATATAATGTTTTGCAGTGAAAGTAATAATTGGGCTTAGCTATGGGCCTCAAAAGCTGGAAGTGGCCCGGGCCTCTCTGGACCTTTGAGAGGGCATATATATATATATATATATGAAGACATAGCTACTAATTAATTTTTAGACGTGGAGTAAAACCATATTCAGTAATCATACTTCCATTTTAGCATCTATTTTTTTTACTAATGATTTTGCATTCACTGTATCATCATATTTCAAGCTATATCCATTTCACTGATGTAGTAATTAGTAGTAACCACAGTAATAACCACAGTAATAACCACAGTAGTAACCCAAAATAACACGCAAAACTCTTACAAACTTCAACTTTCTATAAATATTTGTAATTCTCCAATTTTACAATCGCACATCGTCACACATATGTTAAGCGATATTTACTGCAACATTAATTAAACGCTCTTCAATATTTGCATCATGCAAAAGTGAGTTTACAATTTTTAAGAGAATGATGTGCAATATGCTTCCATACGCTGAAAACATTATTGCGTCGTAAAATAACTATGGAGAGCAGTAATTTTGTACAGATGCAGTTACTACAATATGAAAGAACCAGTTTTACTCCAGGGAACTTGGGCTTTTTTTTTTTTTTTTATCAAATCGAAAATAAAACCAGGTTTGTTGTTTTTCATAAATTTATGGGTTCTAAAACCCTACCTGACACACACAAACACACACACACACACACACAGTATATATATATATTATATATATATTATATATATTATATATATAGGAGGGGCGGCGAAGAGGGGTGGAGGTGGAAGAGGGTGGAGAGGAGGGGCGACAAGCTTGACCTTCGTGAAATGAGGAATCATCGCACGGAACATTTGAAAGGTTGAAAGGTATATATATATATATATATATATATATATATATTATATATATATATAGTATATATAAAGGTGTGTCATGGTCATGTAGCAACACCACTTCTCATAAATCAGTGAAGTTAAGCGACATTGGGTCTGGATTGGATGAATAACCATCATCTGCCTTCCAGATGATTTAGTGACCCGTGGTTCGGATCCCCAGTCAAGCTTTAGGTCATCTCCGTTACATGGTCTTTGCTGTTACAAAGGAGGTTAAACAACCTCTCAAAAATACAAATAAAAAAAAATATATATATATATATCGGGTGGTCCGAAAAAAGTGACGCATTTTTTAAAAATTAATATCTCAGTAACCCCCTTCCTTATCATGACAATTTTTATATGCAAGATACTTTCTAACTTCTTTTTTTGAATGCAAGAAACGGAATTCTGATATCTTTTATAGTTTTCTCGCAATTAACAAAAGTAACAACATGGGTCAAAAAAACAAAAATCGCAATATAATATCCGTTTTTTATACGATATCATGCGATATTTTTGCAAGTTATTACAAAACTCTACAGGAATGAACAAGTCAAATTGTGGATATTTTTATTTTTTAACAATTCGTCAGTACCCTTAATGATGTTGTCAGAGGAAGATCGTATTCTCATTAAAAATTGTTACTGTGAAAAAGGATGGAAGACTGGAAGGTTATTGCGAGAGTTTCCCGGCAAAAAGTGGAAAAGGCGTGCAGTGGAAAGACTCTTAAAGAAGATTCGCGAATCGGGAAGTACTGCCAGAAAACCAGGAAGCGGTAGACCTAAAACAGCTTCGGTTCCAGAAAATGTGGATTACATCAACGATAAAATCTGCTCTCAAGAAGATAAACCAGGAAGTCATTTGTCACAAAGAACAATTGCTAAACATTTGAATATTGGAAAGACTTCTGTACACCGAATAATTAAAGCACAAAACTAAAAGCCTTCAAAAGAATAGTATCTTCTAGAAAAAGTGATACTGTTAAGGATAAAAGAAAAACAAGGTGCAGAAAGTTACTTAATAATTTCTCTGTCGTTGATATTAAAAAGATAGTCTTCACGGATGAAAAAGATTTCACTCTAGAAATTCCGCGAAACCGTCAAAATGATGTTGTCTACGGGCGTGGTAAAAAGTGTGACATTTCAATAAACAGATTGTATCATGAAACGTCAAGATTCTCCAAAAAGGTTATGATATCTGCAGGGGTCTCTTGGAATGGCAAGACAGATGTTCATTTTATTGAAACTGAAAAGACAAAGGTGAATTCTGCAAATTGCATTGAACTTTTAAGAACAAAATTGTTGCCGGATTGTCCTCGCCTGTATCAAGAAAATGATTTCATATTTCAACAAGATGGAGCACCGTCGCATACAAGCTACGCCACACAGTCGTTTCTGATTAGCAATACACCAAAATTAATAACGAAAAATGAGTGGCCACCACAAAGCCCAGATTGTAATCCTATGGACTACTCAATTTGGGAGTTACTAAAAGAGAAGGTTTACCGAGGTCGACGAGAAAAATTCACCGAATCAGAATTAAAAAGTAAAATACTTGAATCTTGGCAAGAAATTGGCATTAATGAAGTAAGAAGTATTATTTTTGTGTGGAAGAAAAGACTTAGATTAGTGTGTCAACAGAGTGGTGGTCCAATCGATCATTTACTGTAAATTAATTAGTTAAATTTCTGATTAAATTTTTCCTTTCTCATGATATTCGTTTTTTTGACCCATGTTGTTACTTTTGTTAATTGCGAGAAAACTATAAAAGATATCAGAATTCCGTTTCTTGCATTCAAAAAAAGAAGTTTGAAAGTATCTTGCATATAAAAATTGTCATGATAAGGAAGGGGGTTACTGAGATATTAATTTTTAAAAAATGCGTCATTTTTTTCGGACCACCCGATATATATATATACACATACACACACACACACACACACACACCTTTTGGTTAACCTTGATTTAGCTTCCGCACGAATTGTTCATTCTGAGGAAGGTCAAGCTTGTTGCTCCACCTTGGACATACAGATTAACGTTAAATCGAAACCACGACCCACTACGGGTGGTCAGAAATTATAAAGTCCTTGCACGGATTCGATCTCACGACCTTCAGATTAGCAGCCCAGCGTCTTAACCACTAGGCCACCCAGGGTACCCATTTATCTACCAACCTATTTTTTTGGGGAAGGATGAACAATTGGATAAGCTGCGTGCCGACTGCTTTCGCCGGGAATCGAACCTGGGGCCGGTAGATTTGTTGTCAGCGATGCTAACACCATTACACCACCGTGCCGCATATGTAAATACACACAGTGTGTGTGTGTGTGTGTGTGTGTGTGTATACATAATATATATATATATATATATATATTTATATATATATATATGAAAATTATTTCACGAAAGTAACACGTGAAAAATATTTATGATGAATAAAACCACGAAGGAAAGGAAACACAAAATGGTGCTCAAGCGCTTTCGTCTAATGACATCCTCAGGAACACTCAGTGTTCCTGAGGATGTCATTAGACGAAAGCGCTTGAGCACCATTTTGTGTTTCCTTTCCTTCGTGGTTTTATTCATCATATATATATATATATATATATATATATATATATATATATATATATATATATATATATATATATATTAATCTGATATGGCTTAATTAAAATAAAAAAATAAAAGTATTAATAACACAGTCAAAAATCCTGTATTTTGATCATTCTTATTACCTAATGAACCGCCTTTCGAGAAGTCAAATGAAAGGTGGAACACCCTGTAGAAAGAACATCCCTAGTTTTTAGCCTCTTTTTTTTTTATATTTGCAAAGAAAACTTTTACTTCTTTGATTACTCATCGTCACACTAGTTTCTATACGTTTTTCTATACCCGTATCTTCTTAAATACGTTTTTCTATACCCGTATCTTCTTAAATAGTTATTTCTATACCCAAACCTCTATTTATTTCTAGACATATAGCTATACCCATACCTCTATTTATTTCTATATTTTACTTATTAATCTATCTAGGCCGGTATCTTATCCGTTGTACTACCAAAAGTATTAAGACAAACTTCTTTCTACCAATCTCCGAATATTCTAGATATAAATTGTTTTGTAGAAGGTAACACTGTACAGGGTGACCACAAAGTCCCTTTGCATGAAAAACAAAAGCAACGTACAGATATGCTGTAATTTCACTGCAAAGGGACTTTGTGGTCACTCTGTACTCCAAAGGCAGGGTAAGCTAGTATGCTACCTGTTACAGTCAGTATTCATAAGTTTTTTGGGGGTCTGTGGTCCGTGGCCTCGCTGGAGGGAGAGATCTTTTCTATTCCATCCTCCAAGAAGGTGTCGGGGTTCTGCTACCGGCATCTGTTGTCACTTTTTTAGGGGGCCCTGCTAGCCCCTTATGGGGTTAATAGACCTCGGGGGTTCGGATCCCCAAACCTACAAAAGAGCTTGCTCTTAACGCCTGCACGTGCCTGGTTGAGCCCGGGCGCTTCTCTTCTTCTACTCGCTCTCGTTTCTATTCCATCTTTTCTCTACTTTTTTCCCATATCTTCGTCCGTTCAAGTTTCTCTTCTTCACTATCCTCTTTCTTGGTCACATTGACCACCACCGCCATAAGTTTGGCACATGAAACAGAGTTAACCTAGTTTGAATGTGGCAAGATAATTGATGTGATATAATAGGTATGAGTGTGAGTATATATATATATATATATGTGTGTGTGTGTGTGTACACTACAAACTACTGATCACAAGTTTAGTAAATATAACCATTTAAACCTTTATGACGTCGCACTGCAAATATAAAGCTTTTGATCCGATATTTTTTTTTTATTTCCAGCATTGTCTTTTCTGGAATAAACAACTGAATTTAACCTTTTGTAGTTATTTTTGGTACAGCCAATTTATTTATAATTGAAGTTCATTTATGATTTATGGATCAATGAAAGAAAGCCACCCCCAGCGTTCTTTAGTTAGCTTTAAAGGCTAACTAACGAAAATATAACGATCTAACCTAACCAATCGTCAAGGGCGTACAGCTGACCTAACGATTGGTTAGGTTAGGTCGTGATATTTTCGTTAGTTAGCCTTATAAAGCTAATTAAAGAAGGCTGGGGGTGGCTTTCTTTCATTGATCCTAATTTATTTACAAGGTAATGCGTTCATCTTAAATATGCTTCTATTTTGAATGTTTTGAAATGAATTCATTATAAGATGGTAAGACCAACACCTTAAAATCAATGACGTCATTATTTTGAAGATTATAACTTTTGGAAATAATGGTATAAAACTGTTTGAGGTTAGCTTATACTCCTCAATTATTATTTTTTTAACTTGACCTAGTCTAACTAGTATGAACAAATTCTACGGATTAGTAGTCACAGAACCCCTTTGCAAAATTTCATATATAAAATCGAAAAAAATATCGTCCAATAAATTAACAAAATACCACTGTCGTTAAATTTTTCAGCTTCACATTGGATTAAAATTTGCGAAGCTGCATTTAAAATGTGAGTGACCACTGAACTTTATGTAATTGTTTATCTCTCACTGGTTTAAACATTATCTGTTCAGAATCTTTCGTATGAAGTTAATCCGCCACGGTAGCCTAGTATATAGTAAAGCACTCGGTTCGAATTTCGGCTAGGACTTTAGGTTTCAGAAATTAGTTTCCATTTCTGGGTCTCTTTTCATAGGGTAGTAGTTAGACCCCACGAAAAGCTGTAGGTTCGCAGAATCACGTGATCTTGGTGTTACGAACGAAGCTGAACAACGACCTAACACTTTATTATCGTATACTCGTATGCATGAAACTTTTTATTTGTTGAAAGCGAGCGAGCGTGGACTGACTAGATATAGGTAGGCTTTGGCATAACCTCCTAACCTAACCTGATCTAATTGAGCCTAACCTAACTCACAGGAGGGGGTCCATGTATAAACTCTTGCATAGATGGGGTAATTCCTTTAAATTCGTTACCTCTTATTGAAAATTTTTTAAAACTTTATTCAGGAAAAGAAGGGAGCTTACATCAAATTTTACAATATATTTCAATATTTTCCTCTATGAGTTAGACATTTGATATGACATTAATATAGTTAGAGTATTCTAATCTCAATATGCCGTTAGAAGCATAGAAGCATATTTCAGGGGCGGGGAACCCTCTAATTTTCGCTTTTAACCAATGAACCAATGGGCGTGCACAAACAAGCTGGCCGGACAGGATTTTTCGTCCAATTCTAAATAATAGGCGACAGTTATGGTCACATTTTATATTTATTCATATTGGCTTTTACTTCGAGGATTCTCCAGTATTCGGCTGTGGAATTTCTATTCCTCTTATTTACGTCCCAGACGAAATAAACATGACAAAGCGACAATGTAAGGCGTTCCCTGAATAAGGAATGGCAATGTCGAGCCCCTTATCTTATTCTATTCACCGATGGACCCAGTTAGTGTTTGCCCTTGGTCAAGGGAAAAGTTTATTTGTAAGCAAAGGTTTATATATGGGGGAAACAGCTACTAAGATTTATTTTTACAGTAGAATATGTTAATTTTTAGGGTGATACGTCAAAGTTTATTTTTTGGGGGTGAAGTTTATTTTGCATCATCATTTTAAGTTAGGGTTAATAATGAAAATTAATGATAGGGTATAATTTTTCTTTGACGAGTGTTTTTTTTAATTCAGAGTTACACCTCTATAAAGATAAGAGAGAGAGAGAGAGAGAGAGAGAGAGAGAGAGAGAGAGAGAGAGAGAGAGAGAGAGAGAGAGAGATTCCAATCATATACACCGCACTCAAATTAATATCATTAAAAAGACGAATTACAACGACCGTGAACCCAGCAGAATTTAACAAAAAGAATAGAAGCGCCCATAAATATGTGTTAGAGTAATAAAAACTGGATAAACGCAAGTTTCGACAGGAATTATAGCGTCGCGCGCCCTTGGCAAAGTGCCTTCTGGAATAGCAACTTCAGTTCGGCAATAAGAGTCTCCTGCTTGAACTCGTATTCGAAGCGGATTGGTCTAAGATTTGAAAAAGAAGCTTTTTCAAAGCAGAATATAAAGGATAATCTATAATCAATATAGAGTCCAATCAATTTTTTAGTTTTTATACATATACTGTAAAAACTAACAAATTGATTCGACTCTATATTGATTATAGTGACAGGCGGTAAAACTTACATCTATATCTTTGTCTCTCTCAGTGCACGCGCACGCACACACACACACACACACACACATATATATATATATATATATATATATATATATATATATATATATATATATATATATATATATATATATATATATAATAATGGCAAAACTACTTGAAAAAGATAGTCTGATTTTATATGTTAACTAGAAAATTTATGTGTTCACATGTTAACCCCGCTATGCATGATGATTTGATTCACCCATGCAGTCTTGGGTTAAGAACGATTGTGTTTACGAATGTTTCTACGAATCGTATGTAGAGACCTCTTTTACTTCACAATTTACAGATGCTGTGAAGTAACTACAGCGAATGCAACAATGAATTGAGGAAAAACGGATCAAGGAATAAATCCCCAAAAAGGGGAGCTAAGGAAAATGGCATGAAAAAAGTGTACTATTAATTTTATGAACTAACTAAATACTCGCCAGTTTAGGGTATGCAGTTGTAAATCGACGGGTTGTTTTGAATCCGAAGGCCCTGGATTCGAGTTGGGGGTCGGAGTCTAGATTTCAACCCTTAAGGCGCTTTTGCTGGACATTCCTCGGTGGGGTATGGATTCGGAATCTGTTTTGAACTGTAGGTTCCTCTCTTTCGTATGACGTTTATGTCTGGATTGTTGTTGGATGGGTGCAGGACCGTCTTCTACGTTTAGATGATGTACCCACCTATGATTCGGATTCCACTTTAAAATGTACATCCCCTCTGTCATATGAACCCTTGCATGTTTCCCGTTTGGATGTAAAAATCACGCTATTAAAAACAAGTGCCGGAAGCAAAGCGAAGTGTATATGAAATTCAATTAAACAGTTAATTGAATTAGCTTTTACCTGTTATTCATATATAAGAAAGAACGCAAAACATGCAAAAACATGCAAAACATACAAAAAGACATGCAAAACATGAAAAGATTACAAATGAAAAAAATACATTTGATATTCATATACACATAAAAATGACAAATATCGTGCCATTAACATGCAAAAGGTCGTCTGAAAGGAGAAACAGTGCCAAGAAAGAGACGCCAGAATTCGAAAAACTAAAATGTGGCACTGGCACAGCGAGAAAAATAATTTGAGGGTGCCATCGAAAGAGGTTCTCAGAGCGGAACTGGAGAAAAGTTTTAACATTCTAGGTAATTAGGTGGCACTTAGTCCTCGTACGAACACATAGAGAAGGTGATTTCGCTGACGGGCCGATTGATTGGGGGTAGAAGAGAGTGAAGGGGAATAATCTCACGGTGGACGTGGCATTGAGGGGCTATCAACTAACGCTGAGCAGATACCGTGGTAAAAAGGACTTTTTACGAGAGAGATTAAAACAGTGACATTAAAAAGGAAGAATTAGTGGTCACGTGGTCATTAAAACAGTCTTAAACAGTTAAATTTGTAGTAAAGGTGATAGATAATTAGAACGATGTATTCTTGAGAGAACTGCTTGACTAACCGTGAGAACACTGGCTGGTTATTTGTTGTACATTTTTTAACCCAAAGATGAACACTGTTAATTTCTATATTTGGTCACTCCGTAGGCTGATGTACAGTCGAATGAAAGAGTACCGTCATGAAAATCCAACTATCTTACTGATAAGTTGCAGGGCTTTTGAAATCAACTGTATAGGAGCAGGTTGGCAGGTTGTTGTTAATAGCTATATATATATATATATATATATATATATATATATATATATATATATACACACACAGGGTTGTGTATAACCTTATGTCAGGGGGTGCAAACCAAAGATACAACAAAAAATAGTTTACTGTTTGAAAAATATTCAAACTGAATATGAGAACGCATCAGTATCTGGTATGCTTGCCATTACCCTCCCACAAAGCTCTCAGACGTTCAGGGTATGATTTCAACAAACGTTCAAACAAATCTCTGTCATGTCCAAGTTTTGGGGGGATAGTTCCAGCGTGTTGAAGGGGGACCTCTTGAAAATATCGGTTGGGACCAAGTTCCTGCAGCATCATATCTTCCACTTTTTCATTGAAAAATCGTTTCAGAGTGCTCTGCTACGTTCAGATCAGGAGAATTTGCTGGCCATTGAGTCCGATCAGAGAAATCAATCCCAATCTCTGTCATTAGTTGTTGGGTGGCATCTGCACGGTGGCATGGGAGCACGGTGGCATCTGCACGGTTGCAAAGCTCTTGATAACGCTCAAAGTCTTCAATATCTTCTAAGTACAGTGACCATACTCTGTCATTTTGATAATTTGGCCGACGGATGGACAGTTCAAACGAATGATTCATTAGTGCCAGGTGCCATGATGCCAGGTGCATGAAATCATCTTCACCCCACAGACGCGGATAATCGCAAAACTAAAGTCGATTTTCACTGCTTGTTGGGGATATCAGTGGCTTTGGGATCACGTGGAAAGGCTTCAATCCTTGCTTCGTGCGATATCGTTGATTCGTTGACCGATCAAGAGCTTTCTTTCGCCTCTCTAAGATGATCTTGGCAACTTGAGCGCAGTTTCGTTGCCTTTTGCCACTTCTTTCAGTCACAATGTATTTGTTCTCTCGCAATAGTTTTTCGGGCCCTCGCCAAATTTTGTAAAGCACGATCGTATCCCGTCTTCCAACCGTCGGTCATTCAACTTTAACTACGATGAAATTTCTGGGCGATGGGGTGTCGCAAGAAATTTGAGGAGCGTTTAGGGTGCCGCGGCTAGAAAAAGGCTGGGAACCATTGCATTAAGTAAAGCCTACTTCACTTGAGTAATTCTGAGAATAAGGGCAGTTAAAAAAAAAATCCTATTCTGGAAACTACTGAGGTAATATTGTGGGTCAGAGCTTATTTTAATACAATTTGGGTCAAATGATTCGGTAGATTGGGTTAAGTCGTAGCCAATGTCTTAACACCGTTTCCCGTTGATCATCGAAGTTAAGCGACACTGGGTTTGGGTAGTAGTTGGATGGGAGACCGCCCTTCACGTCCAGATTATGTAGTGACCCGTGGTTCGAATCTCACGTAAAGCTGTAGGTCCACTTCGTCATATGACGGGTGTTGGGAAGGAGGTTAAACAACCCCATCATAACATTTTGATTCGGTAGATTTTAGAGTGTAACCTTTCACGATTTCTTCTGTGGTGTTTGCTGTACACTTTCTCAATTTTAATGGCAGACTAATAATTTCACCGTATACAAATTTATTTGTTCTGAATGGTTTTAGTTTGTATATTTCCTATATCATGACATACTTCTGTATAAACATTGATTATATTAGAAATTAGCTTTGTTACATATACGCCGATGACTAGATGTTTGTAAGACAGGTTACCCAGCTGGAGTAAGATTTTATCAGATAATCAGTTCCCTCCTTCATTAAACGCCCATTCGGTGAAGTAAGGCAATGGAGAAGAGTCGGTCGCTATATAGCTGGTATACAGCTGAACAGGAAGAACAGCTGGTAGATCGACTGTTAATATAGTTCATATTAACCATGCATCAACGGTCCATTGACCATCTGTGCTCCCTAGGTAGTCAGTCATGACAACTTCAATAGGTAATTTGAGGAACGGGTAAGTATATATACTACCTGTCCATTCCTAATTACAGTTTCACTAACGGGAGTCGAACATCTTTTCTCCTTCAGATCGGGGTTGATCACGTGAACAGCGAATTGCGGCTCCTAACAGACGCCATAGAGAACATCCGATTCTCTGGCAGTTCCGCCTCCGTCAGGCAGCTGTCCATCCACGGACTGCTTCCGGACACCGAGCACTATATCACCTACGATGGTTCTCTGACGCAACCTCCGTGCCATGAAACAGTCACGTGGCTCCTGCTTAATAAGCCAATCTATATCAGCAAGCAACAGGTGGGTGTGCATAAAGGGTGTATATATATATATATAGTACACACACACACACACACACACACACACACACACAGGGTGGCGCAAAAGTCGCGCACCATAAGAATTTTCAGTGTTAAAATATATTATTTTTTTCTTTTAGGTAGGGAATGGCTGCGAAATTAACAATAAACGAGAGGGTGAGCTTGATTTTAATGTATGGAATACCAGGTACTACAAATCAGTGAATCAGTACAGAGAGAGAGAGAGAGAGAGAGAGAGAGAGTTACAAGGAGTTACAAGGAAAAGAAGTACATCAAAAGGCCTTGCGGCCCATACCGAGGAGGTACCAATGGTAACAGTGCCAGGGAAAATTTTCCACACCCTCAAATAGTGTGCAAGATTTGGTCGAACCTTTTCTTGAACTGATCCACAGAGGAACTGTTCACAACTTCTGAAGGTAACCTGTTCCACGTGTCACAGATCTTATACATAAAGTAATTCCCACACACACTAGTCCTAAATCGTTTCAAATCCAACTTCCAACCATTGTTGCGAGTTGGGTTATCATTTAAACTAAACATGCTTCTAAAATCGACATCGTTGAACCCGCGTAAGAGCTTGAAAACCTCGATCAGTTGACCGCGCAGCCTCTGAGTTTCCAGCGAAAACAAGTTCAGGGCGCGTAAGCGTCGATTGCAGTCCATATGCCTAACGGAAGGGATTAACTTTGTGGCCCTCGCCTGCACTCGCTCCAGCCTCTCAATATCTTTCCTGAGGGTGGGCGACCAGAACTGCACAGCATACTCCAGGTGCGGCCGAACCAGGGAATTGTACAGAGAGAGCACAATCTCCTTGTTCCGAAACTGAAATTGCCTCATGATATAACCCAACAGTTTCTGGGCTTTCTTTTCCACCTCTACGCACTGTTTGGTAAACTTAAGGTCGCTGCTAATTAACACACCCAAGTCCTTTTCCAAATCAGTTGCCTCGATATTACTCCCCTATATCGAGTAGTCCGACTTGGGATTGGCGTAGCCAATGTGCATCACCTTGCATTTACCCAAGTTAAACGTCATTTGCCATTTTTCGGACCACTCTCCTATCCTACCTAGGTCCGCACGCAGTTACTCGATCGCCTCCGGCGTCCCAACATTGGCCCCAATCTTGGTGTCATCAGCGAATTTGGCGATCCGACTGACGATGCCACCGTCTATATCATTTATGTAAATGATAAACAACAGCGGCCCCAAAACGGAACCCTGAGGAACCCCGCTAGTGACCGAGGCCCAACCCGAACTAGCCCCTTTAATTACAACCCTCTGCCGCCTATTCTTCAGCCAGTTTTCAATCCACCTACCTACTTCCCCACCGATACCCAGCGCGCGCACTTTCGCCATTAGCCGGCGGTGAGGTACCTTATCAAAGGCTTTCTGAAAGTCGAGATAAAGTATATCAATCGCCCTACTCTTATCATACTCACTCAACATGACGTGGAAAAACTCGAACAAGTTGGTGAGACACGACCTATGCCGTCTCAACCCATGTTGGGAGTCCCCAAGCAGCTTGTAGGAATCCAAATGGTCAACGATCCTATCCGCTATTATCCCCTCTAATAATTTACCTACAACTGAAGTGAGACTAATGGGACGATAGTTCCCTGGACTTTCGTGATCCCCTTTCTTAAAGATAGGGGTCACGTTGGCTTCCCTCCAGTCACCAGGCACCTGGCCCATCTCCAACGATTTGTTGAAGACTGTAGCCAGGTGGGGAGCCACCTGGTCGCGCACCTCCCGCAACACTCTGGGGAGAAACTGGTCTGGCCTAGGAGCATTAAACGCGCTCAGTTTGTCTATTCTATCGGCAACGACTGTCGCGGTACATCGAACACTATCCAGGCCAGCACCTTCGTGCCTGACGCCTGGCTCGGGGATGATGCGGGTGTCCTCCCTGTCCTCCCTGAGAGAGAGAGAGAGAGAGAGAGAGAGAGAGAGAGAGAGAGAGAGAGAGAGAGAGAGAGAGAGAGAGAGAGAGAGAGAACACTAATAAGTTCATAAACCATGCAAAATTGTACATATTTAAAAAAAGGGTCCCAAAATTAAAATGAAATCAAACTAAAAATTGAAAACTAAAAACTAAAAATAAAAAAAAAACTACGCGCTAGAATTTAAAAGTCGAAGAGTTAAAACATTAAAAGCCAGAGGGACTTTCCGAGATCTTATTCTCCTTTCAGGTGGCAGGAGCAAACTGACAAAGATAGGAAAGAAGCGACACCACTAGATTTTAGTTTTCAATTTTTCCTCTTTTTTTTTTTTACCTTCGGGATCATATATATATATATATATATATATATATATATATATATATATATATATATATATTAAAGAAAATAGTTTCAATTTCTGTTCCATTTTTCGCAAAAACAAAATAACATTTCTTATTTCGATTTAAGTTTTTTCGCTTTCAGGTTATGGATTATATTGACGTTTTCTTAGTTGGAGTAAACTCAAATATTTAATATTCAGTATCTTTGCGTTATTATATTACTTATGAAGCCTTTTATTATTCATTTGGTTTCGTATCATAGTGTCAGGCGCAGCTGTTATTTTTCGTCAGTAAAATTGATCTTTCACCTTCGAAAGTTTTGGATGAACTGATACCTAAAAATTAAGCTGCTTGCCTAAAGTTACGCAGTCGTCTGATATTTTTTTTTTTTTTTTTTACTTTTGTGCTAAATCCACTTCTCAACTTGGTGTGACTTTTTCTTCTTACCCTTAGTAATATCTATCCACCTGTATGAAGAAGGAGACGTGTATATATATATATATATATTATGTAAAACGATAAATCCACAAAGAAAAAGCTGATAAGTTGCCTTTCTATATCTATATCTTCAGAGATAGTCTTACGAGGTGAGACGAAGTGTATCTATAAATCAAAAACATTTCTATCACGTCTCAATATCTGATTGTTTTTATTTTTTGTTTGACAAGTTGTGTCTCGTGTTAGTAAATATGAATTAAAAATATCTTAACGTCTTTAAAGAAAAATATTGGATCACCTGAAGATCAGGGCCCCCACCCTTCTTTAGTTAGCCTTATAAGGCTAATTAACGAAAATATCACGACTTTACCTAACCAATCGTTGGGTCACCTGTACGCCCTTAACGATTGATTAGGTTTGGTCGGTATATTTTCGTTAGTTAGCCTTATAAAGCTAACTAAAGAATGCTGGAGGTGGCTTTCTTTCATTGATCCGTTAGCCTTATAAAGCTAACTAAAGAAGGCTGGGGGCCCTGATCTTCAGGTGATCCAAAATATTTAATTAACAAAACTTAACCAAAAAATATCGATTTCGAGTTCAGTTTTCAGTTTTTTCAATTTATTTTATTTCAATTTCGATTTCAGTTTTGTCAAAAAAATTTCGATTTAAGAATTTTTTTTCTGATTTCAGTTTAAACAAAATTAAGTTTTTATCAGTTTATCGATTCCAGCTCATATCGAATCCCCAACCCTGATATATATATATATATATATATATATATATATATATATATATATATATATACAGTACACACACCCGCCTTCCCCAAATGTATTTCTATTTATTTATAGTCTTTTGTTTATCTGATTTAATTCCTGACAGCGAACAATCGTACAAAAAAATTAAACTCCGAATCCGTTTCTTCCCTACGTAAAAATTAGGTTTCAAACGCTCGTAAATTCTTTCTTTATTGGACATTATTTTTGTTTATAAAATTATGGTTTTGATACTTACGACTTACGACGTATTGGAATCTGACCATATATATATATATATATATATATATATATATATATATATGTTACAGTCAAAGTGTGTAACCAGCCATTTCGCGTAATGGCTGAAACTTTTAGTCATTTCGCGAAATGGCTGTTTCACTTGGTCATTTCGCGAAATGGCTGTTTCACTTGGTCATTTCGCGAAATGTCTAAAATTTTCAGCCATTACGGGAAATGGCTGAAATTCTACCTTGGTCATTTCGTGAAATGGCTAAAATGACTTTTGTCATGAATTTATAGAGATAACAAACATCACAATAAGATTGGAAACCTTTATTTAACTAACTAAATCTGCTAAAACATACATACATCACAGGTCTGTTCAAATAAGTGAGAAACACTCTTCAAATACACATTTGAACACATTTGAACATTTGAACACATTTGAATTTGAATTTTCAATTTCGAGGTTTTCAAATACTAACCGGGCCTTCAATGTTATTCCGATGTCCGCCATTGAAGGCCCGGTTAGGTCAACTGTATGCCCTTGACAATTGGTTAGGTTAAGTCATGTTATTTTCGTTAAAACTAACGAAACTAACACAACCTACAAAATCATTTGCCCGGTTAGGTCACCTGTATGCCCAGTTAGGTCAACTGTATGCCCTTGACAATTGGTTAGGTTAAGTCATGTTATTTTCGTTAAAACTAACGAAAATAACACACTTAACCTAACCAATTGTCAAGGGCATACAGGTGACCTAACCGGGCATACAGTTCACCTAACCTGGCAAATGATCTTGTACGAAATGACCAAGGTGGAATTTCAGCCATTTCGCGTAATGGCTGAAGATTTTAGTTATTTCACGAAATGACCAAGTGAAACAGCCATTTCGCGAAATGACTAAAAGTTTCAGCCATTACGCGAAATGGCTGGTGAAGCACTTTGACTGTAAATATATATATATATGTACCCCCCCCCCCCCCTCCCGATTTACGTGTCTCCCATTTGCGCGGTATCGAATTAACGCGGTCCAAAAAATATTCATGTTATTAATTTTTACTTTTTTTTACGGATGAGTTTATGTATTTATTTATTTATTAATTAATTATTTTTTTTAATATTTTTTTTGGGCATAATAATAATAATCTATTATTATATTATTATTATATTATTTTATTTTATTTTATTTATTTAATTTTTGGGTATATTGGGGTTGGGGGGGCCCGTACTTAGCACAATGCATTATGTGTATAGTTCCCCTAATTACGCAGAATCAATTTTACGCGGAAGATTCAGAAACGCCCTCTACAGCGTAAATTGGGGGATTACTATATATATATATATATATATATATATATATTGGAAGGACAATTTAATTATACAATATCCACAGACCACAGTACATAAATATAATGCTTAGTTTATACACACGCAAATACACGTTACATGAAGAAAATCGAATTTTCTCGTGTTGGCGTTCGACCTCATGCAAGTACGAGTATATCGATTTTAATTTTCAATCTACATCTCATACTTTCAATAAAACTTAACCTAACCAGACCTAAACTAACCTAACCTAACCTAGTTTAACCTAACCGAACCAAATTTAAACTAACTTTTTAATATCTACATTATATAAGTATGTCGACATCGTGCAGATGGACTTTGTTCCGCTACCCAACACACACACACACACACACACACACACACACGGTCTGGCCAGTATTTAAACTTACCAAAAGCTAAAAACCACAACTGCATCAGAACAGCCGAAATCGTGCAACAAAAAACAAAGAAGCAAAAATCAGTATTTAAATGCAAGGTCCATATTACACTATTCATAAGTCGCCTTCTGCGAGGATGTGTAAGAAAAGGAGCGTCTTCCGTATTTTTCTTTCTTCCTGTTACTTCGAATGAAGCTAAATTTCAATAGGGATTAAGAGCACGTATGCAACTACGAATGGGGTCTTCTAGCTTAAAAATGGATGAAGCCAAAAAATATATGAACACAAGGAAATTGCATACACAAATATTTGTTCACCCAAAATCCACTTTCGTTTATTTTAGAAAAGCCTAAGTGTTCTTAACACTACATATATATATATAATATACTATATATTAAAGTGACATTTTCAAGACATTTTGTGAATAATTATATATATATAAATAATTAATAATAATATATATATATATATATATATATATATATATAGGGTGAACCAAATGTAGGTGGACAGTAAATGAGAACGTTTATTTTGAGAATACATATTTAATTTTTTTGTATACTATAATACAAAATAAAATTTAAATAAATTTAGTTATAATATTTAATATAATATAACACAAACACCATAGTTATAATGAACACCATAGTTATAATATAATATAACACAAACCGTATTCAACCTCCGGTCCACTACTTTTGGTTCACCGTGTATGTATATAATATATATATATATATATATATATATATATATATATATATATATATATATATATATATATATATATCAACAAAATCACAAGAAAATTTTAGTTCCAATATTTAGTTAGTGTTCAACATGTAAGGTTTGTGAAATTCGCTACTAATAGTAATACAGGGTGTTCATAAATTATATTTACAAATTCATTTAAATTTCAGTTGAATTTGTAAATATATATATATTGTTAATTTTAACGATTTAAAATTTTTTTTTTCAATTTTCTTAATTTTAATGTTAATAATTCCTAATAATTCTTTATTTTTTTCATTTTTGGACTTCCTCTTTTCTTTAACTTTTTTAGTTGGTTCTACATTTTAGCTTGAAAGTGATTGAATAACTAAACCGAAACGTTCCTTAAGTAAGAAAGATGTTAATATACCGTCTCTTGTTTTCCTCTTTTTGGGCTACGTCGTAGCCACTTGTCTTAACACCGTTTCCCCCGTCGATGAGCGAAGTTAAGCGACATTGGGTCTGGATTATGTAGCGACCGTGGTTCGGAAAATCCACGTATTAAAGTAAAATATTTAAAGTTGCGTTTAATTTATGTATTATGTATTGGACACCATTACAAAAAAAATTTTTTTTTTTCAATTTTTGCAATTTGTAGGGTTTATTTTTTATATTTATTCTTATATTATATCCTCGAAATTATATTTGCTTGAGTTTCTGAGCAGGCAACGGCTCATGTACACATTGGGTACCTAGGTTCGAAGGACATGGCACACCACTTATACTATATATATATATATATATATATATATATATATATATATATATATATATATATATATATATATATTATCTTATATATATATATATGTTGTGAATTATGGAATGTCAGTGGTTGTTTGAATTAGTTAAACTACCATACATACTTTGATATCTGTATAATATATCAATGGTAAAGTTCCAAAACCTCGTAAGCGCTTCTCTCCCAATTTTTTCCGCTTTTATTCTTGTTTGTTGACACGATCGTATAAAAAAAAAATTGGAATCCATTTTTGTTTCTTTGCCAATTTAACAATTTGGTTTCAATAGCTGGTAAACGTTCAATACATTAGACATTACTGAGTTTACCTTCCGTAAGTTTTCCTTCTGTAAGAGTAAATCTGTGTATTTGTTACTTACGAAGTTTTCAACACCACCATCGTCGATAGACACCACGATGAGTGTCCTCAAGAACAAATGCCAAAGCTCATCAATGGAATACGAGAACGTGTGTCACCTTTACATAATGGAAAGGGGAAAGGGGAAAGGGAAAAGCAACACGATTCTAAATATATTGATTCAGTAAATCTGTTATTATTCATTGACTTTTATTATCAATTCAAAAAATATAGAAAAACCGAATCTGTCTATTTACTGTTGTCCAACTCTCTGTATATGAAATGTAATGGACTTTCGTTTTCTATCCTTATCCGTTTGTATAAAGTTCGAACAATAGGCTAAAATCAGAGGAACTGCATATAGAAAACTACCCCAAATGATGGGCAAGTTACTTTCATCGACACTGTCATGTGAGAGGGGGTGGATTAGGGTTGGCTAGGTTAGGTTGAGTTAGCTTAAGTTAGGTTACATTAGGTTAGGCTAAGTTAGACTAAGAGAGAGTGTCGACGAAAGGATCTTGTCCATAACTTAGGGGTATTACCACTTCATATCGTCTTTAGATAAGGAAAGTGTCTACTAGGGCATGGTTCTGATTAATCAGTTAATCATTGTTTCGAATTTAATAATTAATTAATCAACAAATATTTTTAGAAAATGACGGGAAATGATTAATTTTCCTCATAATTTCAGCAGCATTTTACCTTAAATTATGTAATGTATCATTTGAATTTGACACCTTTTTTCATGTATAAATTGTCTCATCCGCCCATGCCTGATTTCTTGAACTGAAGCAAACTAAATGTTTGAGCAAAATGTTTTCTTCGGTCTTATCTCATGCAACAGAAACAATAAAGCTCTTTCTTATTCTTTTCAGAAGTATTTAAGTTTTAATCATTTTAATCAGTTAATCATTGATTAATTAGAAAATTTCATCATTCATAACTTTTTCCTAAAAATGATTAATTAACCATGCCCTAGTGTCTACAGACACGATTGTGTTAACCGTTCTCTTTCCTTCTTTGACTCAGGTGCACAATTTGAGAAAACTCCGTCAGGGAACAGCTCGAAGCCCCAAAGCGAAAATGGTGAACAACTTCCGACCCACACAACTTTTGCATCATCGGCCCCTCAGGACAAACATTGACTTTACGAATGCCCGCGCCCACAGTTGCCCAACGATGGCCAAGAATATGTTCTATAAGGGTGAGTATTATAGTTTGTTCACTGTTCGCACCTATGCACATTTCGTTGATGGTATATTCTACTGACACTCTTATTGCCCTAACTTAACCTAGCCTAACCCAACTAGTGCGAGTTAACTGAACCTAACCTAACCTAATCTACGCAAATCTAGCCCAATTCAATACGCAGTGTACTCGTTGGTAGAATGTCCTGTCAACTAAGTATTGCATGGCGGCTATACCCGTCTGGCAAACCTATACATATCTCGTGATTGGGAAGGTTCATCGCCACTCTAATAACCTAACCCAACTTAACCTAACCTAACTGAGCCTAACCTATGCTAACCTAACCAAACCTAACGTAAGTTAGCCTAACTCCCAAAAGAAGAATGCCTTGTAGACGATATGTTATTAGTCTGCGTCTAACACTGAAGATGGATGGGATAAAAATGTCGGAAATACCCCTATATTGGAAGAATGTCCAAAGGAAAAATTGCGGTTTTACTTCCTCTTATACCCCCCCCCCCCCCCCCCAAAAAAAAAAGAATAAAGAAGGCTAAAAGAAAAAAGAAAAAAAAATCTAATTTTCTTAAGTTACTTTTCGCATTAGAAGAGTATCGTTGAAATATTTTTAGAAAAGATGAACATGGTTAATTTTGATTTTTGAAAGTTATGAACTTGTGACATAATAAATACTCTTTACTTATAATAATAAATACGATAATATCAATAAATTTTAAATAAAACATATACTATATATTCGAGTAATGGGTAGACTATTCATCTATTCTAAATGTTTAGTATTTTACAATTATTTGAATTATGAACTCAAAGTCTTTATATATATACACACACACACACACACACGGCCACAGGGTGATCCAAAAGTCCTGCCTCATAAAGGGGGGGTGTATTATGAGGCAGGACTTCTGGACCATCTCATATATATATATATATATATGGAAAAGTATTGACTAGAGTTTAGCCTAAATTTCTGTGGAAACTGTTTTTCTAGTAACTTTTTGTCTTTCAGCAAATACAGCGAAGCGGTAGTGAAAAGAAGAAGGAAAAAGAGAAACCATTTTATAAATAAATACTAAAAATAAGTAAAGAAAGGTCGGCAAATCCGATATAACATCTTTAAAATAATGAATCCCCCTCTTTGCAAACGGAATTTAAAATGGTAAACAGAATTCAAATGAAAATTCAAATATGGCCACCAACAGCCAGTTCTTTGAGGGAAGAAAACTGAAATAAGAAAATGTTAATAATTTTCTTTCTTAAATTTAACCTTAAGAACTCTTTTAAAGTTATAAAAAAATTTTTTTTTTTTCATAAGTCTATTAAGTCTATTTTATGTATATTGGAGATATAATCAAAAGAAACGGTAATCAAAATACATAAGTTGACCCTTTACGAAACTATCACATTCGTTTTCTATGTCCTGTGATTTTGCTTGACATATCGTGATGATGAAATGAAGTATTGCCACGTTTTGGCGTTCTACTTAAAACTTGAATCAAAGCAATTAAAACTTGTGGTTTCGAGTTAATTCACAGTCTCCGAGTAAATTATTTAAATGACTGTATTTCAAACGCAACGTATGAATTAAACTTAGAATTTCGAAGTAAAATTAATAAATTCATTCTAAATGTTTAATTAAGACTACTCAAAAGAATAAAACAAAAAGTTTTAGAATTTGGAACTCGCCATTTCTCAGAATTGAAGAAAAAAACGTAACCAAATCATCCAAAGTGATTTTTAGCTTAATTTAATCTAGCCTGACCTAACGAGGGGGTCTCGGCTCCTTTTGAACTCTTGAGGAAACGTAACAAAGGGGTTACGCCCCACCTAGTTGTGATTTTTTATGGGATCATATCGAAGCGAGTGTTTTTCATAAGTTCTGAAAGACTAAAGCAAATCCTTAAGTTACCTAGTTTAGTCATATCAGAAAGCGATACACAAATAGTGCTGAAACTTCACTGAACCACAAATTATAAGCAAACTCATATCACTGATATTTTGTTGAGAAGATTCAGGACATATCAGTCGTGTCGTATAAGGAGGGATGAAACAAGAATTGGACACTAGTACATTATCAATTACCTGCATTTATAAGGAATGAAACCAGAATTGGACACTAGTACATCATCATTTACTGGCATTTAGAAGGGATGAAATCAGAAATGGACAGTAGTACGACATCGTTCAGTGACAATTTGTCTTACATGCAGTAGCATCACTCGAGCGAAAGGTTTTATCGAACCCAAATAAACTTTTCATTAAACTTATTAAATAAAAAGAACATTTATTTGGTGATAATTGTGCTTCATCCTATTTTTTTCAAGACACGAACCTCTTAAAATGGCGATTTTATTTGCATTATAAATTGTATAAATGCCCAGTGGAACTTCCTAGTAAACTACAGTATAAGACAATATTATGTATAGGCCTATTATCCTGATGATAAAATTTATTTAAAAAGTTGTTCTTTACTTCAATTTATTAAATTCTGATTCTATAGTACTTTAAATGTGATATACATTAATAAATACATGTTATTTACTGTACATATATCATATATATTTTATAATATATAAGTGTACATTATGCAGTACTGTATATTTATACTAATGCCTCGAAACCTATTCTCTGTTTGAAGTATATAGCGTAGTTTATATATATATATATATATATATATATATATATATATATATATATATATATGTGTGTGTGTGTGTGTGTGTTAAATGCATATCACAGTTTATATTACTTGAATGTATTCTGCACTTTTCTTCTTTATGATATTCCACAGATATAAAAATCTAAAGTTTTTGTGTCTAAATTTATTTCTATGAAAAATTGATAACTTCTGGATTACAAGTTAGTGATTCTTTTCTATATCTGTCGTCTTATGAATGGCGTAGTCAAAAGGTATTCCTCAAGTGGTTAATAAACGGTAACCTTGGAATAAAGATGGTTGGTCGCTTCACTCCTGGTTTACGTCCTTTACCTATAAAGGGTCAGTGAGACGATTGAAATAAAGAATACCAGAGAATGGAACGCGAAAACCTTAGATTATAGAAAAAGGTAGGTAGCTTCTTTACCATTCACTCTGAACAAAGTAACAAGTTCTGTTTACTATATTTTATTTTTATTTAAACCTCTAACTGGCGTTTGGGATCACCTGAAGATCAGGGCCTCCATGTATTCTTGTTTTTTGCTTTACAGTACCAAATATAATAATACATTAAATTGAATGCCCGGTTAGGTCAACTGTACGCCCTTGACGATTGGTGGTTAGGTTAAGTCGTGATATTTTCGTTAGTTTTAACGAACATATCATTTGGTAATTGAGGCTGGGGGCCCTGATCTTCAGGTGATCCCTTAATTCAACTTATATTTACAGTATATACTGTACATATTTAAATTTTATCATAGGCCTGAGGGTGGGGACGTCCTGTTGCTAGCCAATTTAGAGTCGCAGCAAAAAATGGTTGGGAACCACTGTTCTATACAGTGGTTTTGCATAGAAGATTATAGTTTCATAAAGCTTCTGTGTAGTTATCTAAAATGGCTCGTGTTTAGTTTATGTTAAAATAGTTTTCCTAAGGTTAATGAAAGAGAGAACACGAAAATTATAGGATACACTCATAATTCGTTCTTTTGTCGCTTTTTTAATTAATAAATTACGTTCATCAGCCTCAGAGAGTAATTATCATGACTAAAATTATATATATATAATGTATCCAACGGTTTTGCTAAGGAAATAGATAATTTCAGAAAAATTCTGTGTAATTCCCGAAAATGAATTGTACCTAGTTTACAAAAGAAAGAATTTTCTTTAAAGTTAATGAAAGAACACATAAATTATAAGGTAATATATATATATTGTACAGGGTGTTTATAAAGTCCCTATCTATTTCAGTGAAAACGTAGCAAAAGGGGTAAAATTCAATAACAATATAATAGAAGGCATACATTTAATGAATACTTAAGCATATGATTCTAGATGAGCACCATCAGTATCTCTACAGAGTTCAAATCTGTCAGCAGCATTGCGGAACACATTTTGGAGCATGACAAGGGTTATTTTTGTAACTGCTGTTACGAGCACGTAAATCTTGCAGATCTGTAACCCTCGTTTGATAGACGTTTGATTTGATAAAGCCCCATGCAAAGAAATCCAAGGGCGTTAGGTCAGGAGATCGAGCCGCCCAGGGCCTGTTGCCTCCACGTCCGATCCACCGAGTTGGAAATCGTTCATTTAGGTACTCCCGAACAATGTTTGCGTAATGACAAGGTGCCCCATCTTGTTGAAAGACGACGGTGTTTAAAATGCCATCTGAATGAAGCTGGGACATGTACAATTGTACATGCTGCTGAGAAATTCAAACTCTGTAGAGATACTGATGGTGCTCATGTAGAATCATATGCTTAAGTATTCATTAAATGTATGCCTTCTATTACATTGTTATTGAATTTTACCCTTTTTGCTACGTTTACACTGAAATAGATAGGGACTTTATAAACACCCTGTATATATATATATGAAAAATTATTTCACGAAAGTGACACGTGAAAAGTATTTATGATGAATAAAACCACGAAGGAAAAAAGAAACACAAAGGGGTGCTCAAGCGCTTTCGTCTAATGACATCCTCAGACGAAAGCGCTTGAGCACCCCTTTGTGTTTCTTTTTTCCTTCGTGGTTTTATTCATCATATATATATATATATTATATATAATTTATATATTTTTCGGTCTTTCTTCGTTTATTTGGGCAGTTATGTGCACACTACTACAACATGCAGTGGGCCTCCGTTATTTTGCCCGTTCTTTCACTCGCTCGTGTTCAAATTGGAACCATTTTAAGCATTATTGATGCGTCCATTTCTTTTATTTATTCCGAGGCGGGACCCAAGCAATTTTTGAGTTCTGTTGGTTGTTATTTTTTAAAAGAAATTCTGTTCACATTGAATGAAGGGAGTGATGGTATGCATGAAAGTTGGTTGGTTATTCCGTTATACAACATATGTCCTTCGTTCAACATGGCATTTAGTGAGTATTTGATGAAAAGAGTGAAGAAACCAACCGACCAACCACAACAAAGGTTTGAATGTTTAAGTGTTGCCACTTCAACATCATAAATGTGTAGTTTCGTTTTTTTTTGTTAACATCTAATCTGAGGTACTACTTAAAGGTACTTTGCTTTATTTCATCAATGAAATGACTCAAAAATACTAATTATTTGTGTTTTCCTTTGAACTTCGGTAGTACTCCACGAATATTCTAGGATATCTCTAAAGTTACTTGGAAATTGTAAAGATTAAAAGAACTATAAAGTCTAATATGAAGATTATGCAAATTAAAGATATAATTTGTTCTTAAAGTGCTATTATAGAAAAGGTTGGATGGACAACTATGCAAAGCCCCCGTTCATGAAAACATCTATAATAAACTTTGGTATACTTTACAAAAATCGCTCTGCCATTTCTGGTCCAAGAAGTAACTAACTTCATTCCTAGTAAACCATTTTCTAAGAACATTGGAAGCAGACCCCACTTTATTCAATGGTTACGCCCCATCCCTTGAGGTAACGTATTATTCGGCGTATATAATTTTCTAATTTACGAAATAAACCTTTACAGTTTACACTATTCGTCATAGCTCTAAATGAACTAAATATGATCGCACACTTCAACATTTTAGATTTGTTTAGATTCATCATACCGTATATGGAAATATGTAATATAAATAATTACTATTATAATTTAACATATGTGCTAGTAATTATTTTCGTAAAGTTTTTAAAATTTCTATTTTAAAAATATGTATTTATTTCGGTCTTAATTGTGTTATCTGCAGCAATAACTGTTGATGTGGTTTGGAACAATAAATATTAAATGCATATATGCTATCTTAATTTTTAAATTTATCCTTGTGGACTTGTTGATAAAGGCAAAAAGTAGAGAGTATGACACTCTGTATATGAAGATCATAATATAAATAGAAGTGATTTAAAATACGCTAAGAATAGGCCAAGAAATAACGCGTGGTGTACAGTTTCGGAAAAAAGTTCCCCTAGAAACATACAATTTCTTAAAAACGTAACAAAAATTACTTATCTGTAATATTGTGTTTCTTTGAATATTTTAGTCTTTTTGGTAATAAAATAAAATAAAAACTATTACCAATTAGTAACTTTTTGGCTTTTTAAAATATTGTTTTAGGTGAACTTTTTTCCGAAATTGTACATGAAAAGAAATGGTACTATGAACTATTTGTCTGTATGGCAGAATGAACATTTTTCTCCCATCTCCAGTAGTTTGAATCACAGCGTATTCAGGAACAATTTATTATTATTATTATTATTATTATTATTATTATTATTTATTACTGATTGGTTTGTCCTCTACTAGGATTTTATCCTATTTTTATCGTGTATATAACGAGGTTAGGTAAAATAAGGATAGATAGTGTCTAGTTAGATTACATAGGTTAGGTTAAGTTAAATTAGTTTGGTTTGATTATATTTATCATAGTAGATCAAATTTGGTTTGGGTTAGATCATTTTATGTCCCCTCGTCTTTGTTTTCGTGTAAATCTAAATACTTTTGTCGAAGAAAATGGCGTTCACTAAATTCTAAATGTTTTTCGACCTGGAGAAATATGGTCCGTCGAACAGAAGATTTGGTTTTCAAAACGCCCAATTAGTGACGCAATTACTTTTGCAGTTGCACCCAGCGGTGTCAATGGACAGTGGCTGTTCAGTATTGTTTCACTGATGAACGTTTAGTTTTTATCACAGACATATAGAAGTAGACTGGACGTTGCTTTATTTAAACAGCTGCTCGGTGCGCTGTTTTTCCCGCCACGTCAAAACTTTAACAAACCCACAAAGTAAAAAAGTAAATATATCGATACAGTGACGTCATTCTTGATATTCTGAGAACCTTCAAAAGAAGGGACAAGAATGTAAGATTTCCCTTGCTGAAAACACTGATCATACCAAAACTGGGCTAGTGCTCAGTCTTAACGTCTTTAAAAAATCTTGAACAGTTAGTTAGTCAGGTTGAACTAAAGTAAGTAGACAGAATTTGGAATGACGTCACTATCAGCACATTTATTTTTTCTCGAACAGTTGGTAGAAGCTAGCAGTCGAAATAGTTTGTGGGTTTGTTGAAGTCTGAACGTAGGGTTTGATTTTCCACAGTTTTTTAGGTTTGAATAGCAAGTGTACCTATATATATATTATATATATATATCTAAAGGTTTCAAACTGTGTGTTGTGATCTGAAAATACATCATTTTAATACCAAACATTAAAAATAAAGCTACAAATAATCTAAACTTGGTTTAAATTATCTGACTGTTGCGCATTAAGCTTAAAGTAAAGTTGGGCAATTTGAAGAGTGAGTGAAAAAGAAAAAAAGTTGGTATTAAAAACTCGGTTATACTGATTCAGTATCGGTAATCGGAAGGATCTTTTCGGTTTGACAGCCGGCAGGTAAAAAAAAGCTTTTCTATTTAGTTAATGTTTATTACATTTCAGAATAACACATTTTAAATTAGAGAAGTGAAAAATAGTATCAAGAAAATAGAGTTCAAAGTGGAAAAAGTAACATAAAAAAAAGATATTACTAGCAGAAGCCCGTGGTAAAAATACTACACTTAAATAACATTGGTCGACACTCATTTTATTGCCAATCATATTAGAGTGATTTTGGGGTAACTTTGTGGTGCTGATTCCGAATATGACATCGGTTTTGCTAGATTGGCTCTAATTTATGAGATAATTGGTACCCCATTGAAACACGTAAAAATGCAAAAAATTTAATGTTCAGGCGGAGCCTACTTACTGGTTGGGTGGCCGATGACTTATATACGGAGGGGGAATATTCTAGAATGATCGCGGAGTAAACACTAAGAATATTCGCGTGTCTCACCATCTACAGTAGAATGTTCCGGTAGTTTCCCATATGCACGCGTTATGGTTACGTTTCCTATTAATTGAGGGTATTCATTATTTCAAGAACTAGAGCCAAATCGGAAAAACTACTTTCATTTTGGAATTCAGCAACCCCAAAATACCCTAAATTCGTACGAATTTCCTCGGCAACGAAACAAAAAAAATTTTTTGTTGAGATGTGTAATCAACAGGAGCAATTTTATTTTTTTTAATAATATTTTTCGGAATGAGCACATACACAACCAAACAAACATTAGCCGATTTCAGCTTTACACACACATATATATATATATATATATAATATATATATATATATATATATAGAAAAATAATGGTGCTGGTTAAGTGTGCGGTCTACCTACGATTCGGCGGTCTACCTTTTAATTATAGCTTCTTATCTTGTTTACTAATTGTTTGTTTACATCCCATTGTCAATCGCCCTTGACGATTGGTTAGGTTTAGTCATGATATTTTTGTTAGTTTTAACGAAAATATCATGATTAAACCTAACCAATCGTAGGTAGACCGCACACTTAACCAGCACCAAAATAATTTTGGAGCCCCGTGCCAAGTCATGGCTACGGGACCGTCAAACTCCAGACCAGTGGTTCGTAACCTTTTTTTGCTGCAACCCAAAATTGGTCACCAACAGAACCTCCCGACCCTCAGGCTTATGATAAAATTTAAATATGGGTGCTGGTTAAGTGTGCGGTCTACCTAGCTTCGAGCAGTCTACCACAATTAAGATTCTTTATACTGTACGGCATTGACGATTGGTTAGGTTAAGTCGTGATAGTTTGGTTAAATAAATTTCTTAAATAAATTTCTTATTTTAATTCCTTTCCTTAAATACATTTATAAAAGTGTAATTTAAGATGATGTAGACCGCACACTTAACCAGAACTCAGATGGTAGACCGCATACTTAACCAGCACCTAAATATGTATATAAATATAAATTGAATTAAGAGATAGTGAATATAGTGACCGTTCGTGACCCTACTTGAGGACCCCCGCGACCCTGAGCTGAGTCGCGGTTGGGAACCACTGCTCTAGACTCTACCAACTGGTTAGGTTAATTGAATCCCCGGTTAGGTCAACGGTACGCCATTGACGATTGGTTAGGTTAAGTCGTGATATTTTCGTTAGTTTACTATCAAACTAACGAAAATATCACGACTTAATCTAATCATTCGTCAAGGGCGTACAGTTGACCCAACCGGGCATTCAATTAACTGGGCATTTAATAATTTTCCCGTCAGTTGTCCTTGTTGTTTGTTTAAGTGTAGTATTTCTACCACAGGCTTTTGCTATTAATGTCTTATTTTTTGTTATTTTTTCCACTTTGAATTCTATTTTCTTGATACTATTTTTCATTTCTCTAAACTAAAATGTGTTATTCTGAAATGTAATAAACATTAACTAAATAAAAAAGCTGTTTTTTTTTTTTCCTGCTGGCCGTCAAACCCGAAAAGCTCTTATTGTAGTGACACCTGGTTCAAGTTAAGACGACGTATGTCACTTGACCCTATGATAGCTGTTCACATTTAGAGAAGAAAATAATTTAATTATGTACTGCTACCAATTATCAACCAATTAGCTTTTTAAGCTTTGAACTTGCATTAGAAGGAGAAATAATTGAATCATTGAACTATGAAGCTATAATTTCATATTTCGCCTCCAAGAATTCTTAGAAAAAACCACTGTAATGAAGGTAGGCCTATTAATTAAGTACAAATATATACGTGCAGTAGCTCCCCCCTACTCCATATAAAAAGAAGTCCGCCGTAGAAAATAGCACTTCATTTAAGCCCATCTAGTTACTAATTAGTAATTTTGGGGTTTTGTTTTTAAAGTTTTACTTTCAACAAAAAGAAAATCCGAAAATTAAAAAGTATAAGTTTTTGGACTTTTTTAATTCAATTTTTTTCGTGGAACTTTTTCCAACAACTGTACAGCTTCGGAAAAAAGTTCGTCTAAAAACAATTTCTAAAAAAAGTATAAAAATTACTAATTGGTAATACTCTGTTTTTCTTTAGATATTTTATTCTTTATGGCAACAAAAAAAATACAAAAAAAACCTAGTCATTACTGCAGGGGTGTTCAAACTTGTGCACACGGGCACATTTGTGCCCGCGGGTAGCCCCCCAGATAAAGTTTTAGAGACCAGTTAATAGAAAGAATATTGCAATTAAAACCAGATAATAATATTTTTTGTTTTATATATTTTTTATCATAATATATTTTATGTGCCCGCCTGTGCTCCAGCATTTGGAGAATGTGCCCGCCTGCGAAAAAGTTTGAGCACCCCTGCATTACTGGTTAGTAATATTTTGTGTTCTTTAGGAATTTGGTTTCTAGGCGAACTTCTTCACGAAACTCTACCTTCCTGTGTCTAATCATAGTAGTACAGTTTAAGTCTCACAAAGCTGGCTGCTTCGCATACCCACTTAGTTCATTCTGCATTTGTCACTTTATGGATGGGGCGGTCCCTCCCCTGAGTTTCGAAGTAGAAAAAAAAAGAGAGCTGAGGGAAATAAAATTACTGTAAGATATATTATCAGTTTGTACTATTTTTGTTGATGCATTCAAAAGACCTCCCATTTTAAAGTGCTCCAGTTCCCCAAATGTATATAACAGGGCTTTGTGTGTTATCTTTCCATTTGTTTAATCAATGAATTTCTTTTCTCGTCGTCTTCATCAAGTAAACAGTTATCGTTTTTTAATTTTATATATATATATATCAACTAAATTTGTTCAAAAGATAGTGTGCTATTTTACAACACGAATAAAATAAAAAAATTTGGTAATGAATTCCGTACCATGTTTCGGATTCCATGTTAAACTGTAGGTCTAAGGTGGTTCAAATACATTGCTACTCGACATCTTGTACTTTAGAGCGGTTTCCTTTAGCATATAAAAACACATGTCAGTACAGTGTTTCATTCTAAAGCTTAGTCGAGGCGGAATTGCGCCCGAAAGTGTCTATTTACTTTTGTCAATCCTCTGTGTGTGTGTGTGTGTATATATATATATATATATATATATATATATATATATATATATATATATATATATATATATATAAAAGATGTCTTCGCTTCTCAATTTCGTACAATTTTTTTTTCGTTCCTCTTAATATTCATTCTTTACAGTATACTAAATTTGACAATAAACATTATAAATATTCTATGAGAATAATATTTATTTTTCGCCTTATTTTGAACGAGAAAGAAGAGGACAAATACGCATAAAAACGCAATTGAGACAGTTTAATTGCTTGAGGCAATCGAAAGCCACAGAAGCGGTCACATCGGAATGCGGATGCCCTACATTCTAACTGACCACCCGCATTCTCTCTCTCTCTCTCTCTCTCATCTCAACATAAGAAATACACACTTTAAACGATGCAATATAAACATAAATATCTCTCTCTCTCATATATATATATATATATATATATATATATATATATATATATATATTATACAGGCACCTTACACATTACACAATTTTTTGAAAATTAAAAGGAAAAAAGCATCATTTTTCTGGACCTTAATTTCGACTTCTGTTTTTTTTTTTCTACGAGGGTGGGCACTTTTGCGGGCGTTCTCCCTTGGTCCATCTTTTCTGCATATATATACACCTTATATATCAGGTCATCCCATAAGTAATGTCGTTTTTTACGATAGATTAAGTTTAAACTAGTCCTACTCGGTTTAAGCATAAATTTTCCGAAGGTTATCTCTAAGAGGAGATCTATCGTGTTTCGCTACATACTTTACAGACCTTGACCAATGAAGACGTGTGTTTTGCTTTATTAGAACCCCTCATAAACATGGCGGTATCAGAAGAGCATATTAAGCATATAATGCTTTACGAGTTCAAAAAAGGGAATAGTGCTACTGAAGCAACGCGAAACATTCAGAAAGTTTATGGCAACGATATTCTGCATGTGAGGAAATGTCAAAGATGGTTTCAAAAGTTTAGGAATGGTGACTACTGTTTGACAGCTGCAGCACGCTCTGGACGCCCTGCTGAGTTTGATGATGACCTGCTGTTAGCCGCACTTGAAGAAGACTGTTCAACAACTGTCGAAGAATTGGCCCAGAAACTCAATTCATCCCCGTCCACCATCCATCGACATTTGCAACAACTCGGGAAAGTGCCTAAGATAGGAAAATGGGTGCCACATGAATTGTCGGTCGACAATCTGAGGGTGCGGGTAAACATTAGTACAGCTCTTCATTCCCGTGAACTCCAAGATCCGTTTTTGCACCGTTTAGTGACTGGTGATGAAAAGTGGATACTGTACCAGAATGTTAAGCGCCGTCGACAGTGGGTTTGTGCAGGTGAACCAGCGACACCACAGCCAAAACCAAATCTTCACCCTCGGAAGGTGTTGCTTAGTGTTTGGTGGGATAAAGGTGATGTAATACACTTTGAAACCTTACCACACAACCAAACAATCACCGCTCAAATCTACTGTCAACAACTGGATCAATTGAACACTGCACTAAAAGAAAAGAGACTTTCTTTGGTTAATCGGAAAGGAATCGTGTTCCACCACGACAACGCACTTCCTCATACCGCTCGGATCATTTCTGCAAAAATTGAAGAGCTTGGGTGGGAAAAACTTCCATATCCTTCAGACCTCGCGCCTTCAGATTATCATCTCTTCAGGAGTCTGCAAAACTATTTTGACGAGAAACGGTATACTTCTTTAGATGACCTGCACACCAGTCTTTGTACGTTTTTTGCCTCAAAACCGCCTGAATTTCATAAACATGGCATTGAAAAGCTTGTAGGACGTTGGCATTGTCATTGATTCCGATGGTAAATATATACTAGATTAAAAAGTTTCAGGTTTTTTTTTTTTTTGTCCTTCAAATTCCGATCTAAAAAACGACATTACTTATGGGATGACCTGATATATATATATATATATATATATATATATATATATATATATATTAGGGTGTCTCTTATTTTCGAAGTGTTGATTTTTTTAGGTTGCGCCCCCTCAACCAGTTCCATTGGTTGAAAAAACATCACATATAAAATATTTTTTGGATTGAACAATTTTAGAGGTCGCCCCCGCTTATTAAAGTTCATAAAATATAGCTATTATTTATGCAATTAATATTTGAAATTACTAGCAGTTGTCAAGTATACTAAACATATGTTTTTAATTAATTAATCATCATATTTATGATGAATTCAATTAAATGAATATATTAGAGATAATTGTCAAGTTTGTAGCTGAAAATATTGCTTGATAAGACAAGATCAACCTGTTTAAACATGTTTCATCAAGAATGCTCCAGATTATGTTGCAATTGTTATTTGTCATCATTCAGTGTTCTGCTGTCATAAGTAAAAGGTGTGTAACCGTGTATCACTATACTTCTTTTTTTGCTATTATCAGATAATAAAACTGTTATTTATATTTTTCACAATTATTTATACTGATTTTGTTATTAGTGTTTGAAAAAAATTTAATGAATTTAATGAAAAAATTAGAATTTATGCTCTTATACACATATTATGAAGTTTTAAACAATGTTGCTATTTGTCACAAAGAATTTAATTTAGTTCAATGGAAATTTTACCTGACATGTGTTTCATGATCTGTGTTTCTATCAGTGGCGTCACTAGAGGGGTGCGGTTTTTTTTTTTGCAGTGTTTGAGCAGAAATTTATTATTTTTTTATAAAAATATCCCTGTAGTTAGTTATAACAACAAAAACATTTTTCGTAAGCCCAGCTTACATGTATCAATATACCTACAAGGCTAAAACTCTATGCTAATTTACTTTTTGAACCTTCTAAATTTCTAATGCGCTCCGGTCAGAGCTGTCATTATTACCCAATTACAATGACGCTTCGAATCACGTGGTTTCGTCTGCACGCTCTACAAGCACGCGCTGTTGTTTTCGTTGTTGCTGCTGGTGTTTTTATAGTCGCTGATTTTGTCAAATTTTCTGTTGTTTTAGCTACAATATTGTGGTAATTAGTATTTGTGAACCTATATCAATAACGTTTTTGAGAATGAAGTAGTAATTAAAGGAAAAGAAGGAGAAAAATAAAAAAGGCTTCCGCTCAGTTGTTGCAGCCTCTGTCTTTATGATGTTGCAGCCTCAAATTTATGAGTATATTTCCATATGCATTTCTACAACTTCTACATTATTTGGGCCGTTATTGATTATGCAAACCTAATCTATTAATGTATCTCATGTAACGGTAAAGTTTAACGTTAAAATGAACATAATTTTGATGTAGTTCTTAAACGTTTTTACTTCGAATTCTATTGTTTTCTTACCGAATTTTCACTTTAACCACATGAAACTATGTAAATGTAAATACATTTAGGCTGTGCGTATGATATTGTAATTTAAAGGAGTAATTTTAATTTTGCTAGTTGTTTATGTCACTACTATTGCCATTACATTCAGTGATATACGGGAATTACGATTTACGAGTAACATTAGTACAAAAAACATTACTAAGGATTCTGTATGGTCTGGTACGGGAGGAGGTCCATGGGGGGGTGGGTGACACCATGAGTTACCGCACTGGGTGACACCAACCCTCGTGACGCCACTGTTTCTATTTCCAATAAAATAGCAAAATATAAATTTCTACTACAAAAATATTTATTCCTTGTTTCTTAGATTAAAAAATAATAGGAATAATAATTGAGAAAAATACGTTAGATTTATAAAATAGACCAAATTAACTTTGTCTACCAAATTTTTTTTTTTTTGTAATTTAAAAAAGTCAAAACAGTGATTTAGCCCTGCTCTACAAAACCATAACACTACATTAATATTTTGTTTTCTTATTTTGCAGATGAATACAAGAAGACCATTCTATTTGCTCGGATCTACAGTAGATGATATTAAAGGCTCAAAGCTGCCCCCATATAGGCAAGCTTTTGGTTATTTTATGCACCTCCACAGAGAGAAAAACATGACAATCCGCGATGCTCTGCGTCAATCTATTCGAGCCACAATAGTTATCTGGGATAAGGCCAATATTCCTACTCAGCAGGAACCTCGTGCCATGAAGAAGTTAGAAAATTTCTTTAACGAATGGACTTGCTTAAGGAAGCATGCTTCCAGAACAAGCCAGAGCCATAAAACCAAGGAGGCTGATTTTGTAGAGCGATTGGAAGATCTCTTTGACATCGCCCATGGAGACGCTGAGAAGCTGATCAAGAATCGTGAGGACTGGGAGTTCCTTCAACTGCAAAGACAAAAAGGTCGTCCTGGCTCAATCGGTGGTGTGGACACTGTACATCTTCACCGCACAAAAAATGCAGTCAAATGGTTGGAAGCTGAGGCAGAGAGAAAAAGAAAGTCAGAATCTTTGATGGAGGCGTCTACTAGTCAAGTTGTACTGGCTTCTTCCACATCTTCCAGCAACACTGATGAAAGTGAGAAAGAGGAGGAGGAGCCCAAAGGAGCTTGTGCTTTACCAAAATCTAAGAAAAAACGAGGCATGAAAAACATCATGACTATTCAGATGTCTGCTGCCCTGGATCGTACACAAATTTCCTCTAGAAAGGCAACACTTTATCCTCGCAGAGGCAGCTAAAAGCTTTGGTTTGGACGCTTCAGATTACAACATAAACCAACATTCTATCCATCGCCTTCGAAATAAGAACCGAGTTCGTCATGCTAAAGAACTTAAGGAGCATTTCCATGGAGAATGTTCTATGACAGTCCACTGGGATGGCAAGATGATGGAGGACCTCACTTCGCACAAACACATTGATCGTCTCCCAGTACTTGTGTCAGGACCTGGTGTTGAACAGCTGCTTGGTGTCCCCAAAATCCCAAACTCAACTGGAGAAGCACACGCTGAAGCCGTCTTTAACTGCCTGAATGAATGGGGAATTACAGAGAGAGTAAAAGCAATTTGTTTCGATACAACAGCTTCAAACACAGGTCAATATAGTGGAGCCTGTGCTCTCATCGAAGCAAAATTGGGACATGATGTTTTGTACTTGCCTTGTAGACACCATGTTTTAGATTTATTGTTGGGAGCTGCATTTGAAGCAACATTGGGATCTACATCAACTGGTCCAGAGATATTGATCTTTAAGCGTTTTCGTGACAATTGGACTTCTGTTGATCAAAGCCAGTTCCAAACAGGTGAGACAGACACGATTACTAAAGAAGCAATTATCCAGTCTAAAACTGAACTAATTCAGTTTGCTAGATCCCAGGCACCTATGCTACGGGATGACTATCAAGAACTTTTGGATCTGTCCATCATATTTCTTGGAGGTGTCCCCAATAAAGGCATCAAGTTTCGTGCACCAGGTGCCATGCATCGAGCTCGCTGGATGTCCAAAGCGCTCTATTCTATCAAGATGTGGCTTTTTCGAAACCAGTTCAAGATGACTAAGACTGAAGAACGAGGAATTCGAGATCTTTCCCTTTTTTCTGTTCTCATCTATATGAAGGCTTGGACAACATCCTCACTCCCTATTGAAACCCCATTTAATGACTGGCTCCTTATGAGGTCATTGATTAATTATCCTAACAAAAAGATTTCTGATGCAACTAAAAAAAAAGCTCTCTAACCACTTATGGTACCTGTCTGAAGAAGCAGTTGGTCTTGCTTTCTTTGATGAGCGAATTACTACAGATGTAAAGAAACGCATGGTAAAGGCATTAGAAGATGAGTCCACTGATAGACCACCCAAGTGTCCTCGGATTCCTGAATCGACCTTCTGCTCTGGTGAAGGACTACACCAACTTGTTACAAGAAATACTAGAGAATTCTTTACTAAGCTGAATTTGCCAGAAGGATTTCTGAACAAGGCACCCAGCACTTGGGCATCCAACTGTGAATATTTAAGGGCCAGAGCTATTGTTGCAGCTCTATCTGTTGTAAATGACCAGGCAGAACGTGCAGTAGCTTTAGTTCAAGAGCTGAATAAGAAATTGGCAGTGGGGGAAGAGCAGCTCCAGTTCCTGCTCCAAATTGTTGCAAAACACCGCCAGAGTCACCCAGTTCCATCAAAAACTGTTCTTCTCAAAAAATAACCATCAATGAGGTCGCACCTTAAAATACACCATATTGTATAATCATTGTATATTAAATAAATGTTGTATAAGGAAATAATGCTAATTAAAGTAATTAAAGTATGTAAATAGCACTGGCATTTTGAATTTATCTCTATATAATAAACTAATGGTTTTTTTTTGTAGCAATGCTTCATTGCTGATTGCATATAAAAAAAGAGCCAGGAAGGATTTTGGATAGGAGAAAAAGGATTGGGATAAAGAAGGATTGAGGACCAAAGGATGGATTATAACAACATCAAGGATAGGTTAGAAAAGGATCAATGATAAATAAGAAGGCCTATACTTATAAAAACGAATCAAACTAAAAAAAGAAGGAAGGAATTATGTGTATAATGAGCATAATCATATGTCAGGAGCTATTATGCCATGGTCACCATTTTTATTAGTCGGGGGCGACCGCTAAATATGAGCCAATTTGTGTCAAACTTTCAAGTTTTAATTTTTATGCTAAATGGAACTATTTTAGGGGGTGCAGATAAAATAATTCAACATTTCAATTTTTGACTACCCAATAAGAGACACCCTAATATATATATAATATATATATATATATATATATATATATATATATATACCTTTCAAATGTTCCGTGCGATGATTCCTCATTTCACGAAGGTCAAGCTTGTCGCACTCTCGAGTTGGCCTGGTGAAGTAGTGAGTTGGCTTCTTGTACTTTCCACCTCACATAGCCAGGTACATCCAGCTCATCGGGGATTGTTCTGTGCCAGGCATCTAATCTTTTGTATTCCATGGATTTTAGGTCCTCCCTTTTTCTGTATCGTAACAGTTGAAATTTCTGTGTTAAACTTTACATTGTTGTCTTCCGTCCACTTGTAGATTCTGTTCATGTCTGTTTGTAGAGATCCTATATCTTCTGGGTTTCTTATTTTTCTACTGATCTTTGTGTCATCGGCAAAGAATGTTACTGTGCTGTTTCTGGTAACGTCCTCATCTATGTCAGTTAGCATGATTATCAAGAGTAGTGGAGCTAATACTGTTCCTTGTGGTACTGAGCTGAGGACTTCTGATTCTAATGAAGATATTCCTTGTACTGTAACGACTTGCCGCCGCTCACTCACTAAGGAAATTATATATCCATTTCCCTACTTTTTCTGTTATTCCCAAACATTTCAGTTTATGTATTAGGATTCCATGGTCACACTTGTCGAACGCTTCGGTAGTAGTAGTTGGACGGGGGACCGTGTTCAGATCATGTAGCGACCCATGGTTAGGATTCCATAACCAATGTAACTTAACCTAACCCATGTCCAAAATTGGAAAGTTGAAGATCAAGCTGAAAGTAGTATGCGTGCAAATATATAATAATGCAAAATACTTGAAGGCATCGCGACAGAGCGTGCGAGTGGGCAGTTCATTCATTCACCTTGAGATGTGAGCACTGAAAATAAATCTGCGGAGAGAATAATCAAAATTGGATAAAGACACTTTCAGTATCCTTGAAGGTGACCAATCAGGACTTCATTGCCCAAAACGTGGGTCCGTTATAGCGGTGTTACGACAGCTGATTGGTACACAAATTTAATATAGCCCACCCAGTTACATTTACAACCAATCAGCAAACTTACGATCCTCCTATTCTTTTGGGGGTCGTGCTTGGGGATCATGCATATAAAGTGAATATTTTCAGCTTGAACTCACAGCAGTTATTTTCACCAGTGAACAAACAAACACGTTCCCTCCGTCATGAGTCAGTGACAACAACTTTACAGTTTACCGGCTTTATATGAAGATGGAGACACTGCCGCGGTGTCTACAATTAATCTTTTTAACAGAACCGATCGGGACGGATTATTTCCAACGCAAACCGTTGATAATATTTTCAATGACGCTCCTTACGATCTGGCGCAAGAGATTGCTCTTTGAATGTAAGTGTAAAAATTTATGTACCGGTATTTCTATTTTTGTGACCTATATTTAGTCGCGAACTTCTTATTTATTTTAGTGTTTCTGAACATGTCATTAGACGAATGCTCTTGAGTACCGTTCTGTGTTTCGATTATTTCATCATACATATATATGGAGGGCTGTAGTAATTTATTTTCAGCTCATTACATCTTATTGTAAAATGATTCATCAAAGTAGCAGGTATCCTCAATTTTTAATTATAGATTAGTTTGCATTAGTAATTAATATTATGGTAAGTCCTGTTTTGATATTTCTATTCATCAAAAATCGTTGAATTTTTTAAAACTTATAACAATCAAGCCTCCTTTGCAAGTTTTAAATAATTTTATAAAATTCAATAATAAATTAATTTGAAATGTGAAGTTATTCGGCATTTTCTCTTAAAGGGTCACAAACTTCTCTGAGTGGTTCGAAGATATTTGATACTTCACATTGTAACTCTTCCGATATATATATATATATATAAGCACACCGGACAAAAAATTAGTCACCCCTCTCAGAATGTACCTAATAACGTGTGACGGCGCCTCTGGCCTTGATAACCGCACGAATCCGGCGAGTTTAGTATGCGGAGGTACGCCTGCTGGTTCAAATTCATCGTCACTGGAACGAGAGGGCACATTTCCTGGTACGAAAAACATCCCCTGAACATCACGGAACCACCTCCAGCCTGAACAACACCTTCGACGCATTCAGGATTAAAGGCTTCATTGGACCTGCGATGTACTCGTCGCCTCCCATCATTGGAGAACAAACAAAAACGGGACTCATCGGACCAAATTACACGTTTCCAATCTGCCGCAGTCCAGTTTTTGTGCCTCTGAGCCCATTTATAACGTGCCAATTTGTGACTTGCTGTTAACAGCGGCCTCTTCCGTGGTACCCTGCTCCAGATGTCCATCGCATGCAGTTCTCGTCGCAATGTCCGTTCGGAAATTGGTCGCTGGAGAACCTCATTGGTTTCTTGGAGCAATTGTTCTCTGGTTTGAAAACGATTTGCAGTTACTAGACGAGAAACATGGCGGCGGTCCCTATTGTCGAGAATTGTTTTCCGGCCACAGTTACGCCGTCGATTTTCAGTTGATTGCGAACTACACCACTCTTTGTAAACTCGCTGGACAGTACGCGTTGACACACCAACAAATTGGGCTACTTCAGACATTTTGTGTCCGTGGGCTCTGCCAAACACGATGGCTCCTTTTTGCCACTGAATAACGTCTGCCTCACGACCCATTTTACTATATCCAACACACACTTTGTTCTTCACCACCTCACGAAACAGATCTGATCCTGTGTGCTACGTCACCGCTACTTGTCACTTACCAATGCTACATCAGCGCCCTCTGTGTGACCTTGAGCTTCCTACTATCGGTGCTATTAGGGGTGACTAATTTTTTGTCCGGTGTGCTTATATATATATATATATATATATATATACTCTGCATATGTTTTTGCTGAAAAGCAATTGGGATTTTATTAAAAAAGGTTCAGAAAAATGTATGAACTAATCAAATTAATTAAAAATTATCCTTTCTCTTTAAAGGTCCGATGAGGAATTGACTCGTGTTATACAATCTTTTCGTGATAGCAATGAAGAAACGCATGTCGTGGACCTGAATACGGAGGTAGAAGTTTTACCGCGCATTCAACCCAGCTATTGCCACATCTTCAACGAAATAATGTAAGCTTTTTCTTTTTCTTATGTTTCTAGTAAGAGATTTTTTTCTTTTACATGTGTTTCGGGTAAGAAGAAGCCTCAATGTATTTTCCTCACTTTATTAAATGACAGAACTCATGTTTTATAAAATAGTACAATTTTTTATATCTATCTTAAATTACTTTCCATTACATTTTAAATGAGCTACAGAATACACAAACTAACATTATTGGAGACAACATTGATGTAAATATTCATTTTATATATACAATCAAAACATCATACAACACATCGCGTGCACACAAATGGGTACCTTTTTTCATCTGTCTGCATATCATTTGATCATTCCGCTCAGTGTGACGGGTCGAATAATTTTTAAAAATTTATAAATTCCTTACCACGTGGCATATGCATGAGAAATGAAAGGCAGTACATCCCGCAAATACTACTAAAATATTCCTGGATTAGGTAGGGATTCCATACAATTTCGGGGATATGCAACTGTTCGAGAAATTTTACAATAACAGGGTGACTCCAAGGATGAGTTCCGAGTGAATTAAAATAGTACAAGCGGTCCCTATTTTTAAAATAGCTATCCAATAAATCCCTTCAACACCAATAACATCTGTATTCACAATAAGACTACCACAATCTCTCATAGTTGGCAATTTTGATGTTTCATTCTTCGCATACACACCGACAAATTTGGTACGTGTAATTCGTTCACTATTCATTACTCTCTGAAGTGTATTCGCGTCCATTTTAAAAGTCAGTGACAACGCCCCTAAATCTGTCAACTTCTATTAGTGCTTGTGACTCGAGGTATACCAGTACGCTAATAGGCACGTCTCTCGGCTTGGCGAATTCCAATCTGACTGAGATATTTCCACTCTGTTGTGGATTTAAGTGTGGATTTACACTAGCAGATAAGTCAGGTGTGATCAGGGGTGTGCTGCCAATTTCTTAACAACCGGTTCTGATACAGATAGGGGTGTAAATCGGCGGGCGCCAATGGCGCGAGTCATTAAGCTAGGGGGTCTGGGGTGAGCGGTAGCTTTTTCAAACAGCATTTTGTAACATTTTGGCAGAAATTATTTAACATTCTTTATACTCACTACTGACATAATTATCTAAAAATAAACTAATTTTTCATCAAAAAATAAATAAATATTGAATAGTGAGTAAATATTGTTCGATCGATCTTTTCATAGATACTTTCTAAAAATTTCATAATGAAATAAAATCATTCTAATGGCATGCAACGAATGTAACATCAAATGTGACGTTGTAAACTAAAGCTATAATTCACAAAAACACAATTGTGAACGAGACAAATCCCGGGTGTCATGAGCATTCGTAAAATTCATCAAGACTGACTGACAAATTGCAAATTTCAAGATAAATTTCTACTGACTGTTAAATATTTGTTAAAAACAAACAAACGGTTCGGTGATCCAATTAAAATTTAACAACCGGTTCGGGCGAACCGGACCAAACCGGTCCCAGCACACCCCTGGGTGTGATGTCAAACGGATAAAGGTTAAATTGATCTTCGAATTCTTTCTGCGTTACACCAATCCCGAGCTCATCACAAGCACCTGCAATACCGGCCAGATTACTATATGCTCTCGCGCAAAGCGGGAACACAGCGTCTGATGAATAATCCGTATCCATTGCCCCCCTCAACGCAACGCCATTGACGTATGAGTTATATTTTTAAGGCCGAAATTCTCGAATTTAAAAGCACTCTTTTTATATTTTCCATTCACCGATTCGTGTTCCTACATTCCAATTAATATCTTTTTAGATAGAACTCCCATGGCGATGTTTTCTATCTGTTTCGATGCCAACCCTGCTGACACCGTGTATAATTTGATCTGTACTCTGTTAATTGGGTATTTTACTGTGGCATGTAGTAAATTTTTCTCAAATTCTATTTGTTTAGGCGAACTTAATTTCACACGGCGTACGCGTAGGTATGTTTCCATATGAATCACAACAGGGTAATTATTCGTTTTTTGACCCACTCTTTTTATAATAAGAGCAAACTTTTCTGGTCAAATTTGAGGTGCTCTGCACGAATCTGCCATCCGTTTCCTGTGCAAATGCGTAGTTTTCGAGATTTCGACATCTTGAAAACTACGCATTTGCACAGGAAACGGATGGCAGTTTCGTACAAAACACCTCTCAAAATTAACCATAAAAGTTTGCACTCGTCATTTTCGTTTAAACTAACGAATTTAAACGAAAATATCATGATTTAACCTAACCAATCATCTAGGGCGTACAGTTGACCTAACCGGTGTCACGTACTGAACTGTCCGCAAAACATTAGGACCGATCAATTTGTGATGAGTGATCTTTACGGGGGCTCCGCCCCCGTACCCCGAGACCTAAATTATACAAATGATAATGTAATAACATGTGCCAACCTTGCATGGGTAGTCCGCTAAATTTCACCTGCCCTTAAACTGAAATGACACACGTTTATTTTTAGGATTTTTTTTTACAGCACCTAAAGACCTTCTGGTCTGTTCTTAAAATAGAAGCACTATTGTATTTAGGGCAGGTCACGGATGTCTTAATTATTCCTTGATTGAAAAAAAGGTCAACTCTTGTCTTCATCGAGGGCAATATGGCGGATCACGTCTTCAAAATCAAATATGCATAACTGACACATCGTACTTCGAGTCACAAAAAAACCGAACTGAACAGACGAAAAATTGCTAAAAATGATTTATTTGTAAAACAGGACAAATTGAATTACGCAGAAGTAGCCAGAATCACCAAAAATAAGAAATATTCACCAAATAGTCGATATATATATATATTGAAAAAACACCAAAAATAGGAAATATATTTTAATAAAAAAACGCATTTTATACAAATTTGCACAAGATAATATATATATTTTCTTATTCAGTTTTGATTGGTTATTTAATATATATTGCTGTTATAGCTGGGTGTGACTGGGTCAAAAAACGAATAATAACCCACAACAGGCTTTGCACCCTCTTCTTGATCAGCATCCAGATTCAAACAGATCTCGGGATCGTGCGGGTGAGCTTTATTATCATATCCACCCTATTCACAAGCAACTTCTAGAATGTGAAGTCTGTATGCAGGCGTCCAAAACACTCATATATCGTCTTTTTAGAATTTTTAAATGTGTCCTTTATACTACTTTCGTCTTTAGTCTGATAAAAGCCCTCGGCATTTAAAAAGGTATTCTTCGCTTCTTTGGAAAAGTTCAGCATATTTTCCAGATAGGCTCGTAGGTGATAGTACCCCGTTCCTGCCGATATGTTGACCTGATTTAAATATACATCACACTGGTTGAATATGGAATGCAGAAAGTTTGTTTCAGGGTATACAGCATATTTGTCATCGCAGTTCGTTCCACCAGAATGGGCTATACGTAGTTTAGCGTACAAGTGCACACAGCTTTGGTCAAAAAAGTAAGGGCCTGAGCTGGGTATCACGAATTCTATTGGAGCACTCGGGGAACTAGTTGTGTTTAACGGGTTAATTGTAATAGTCACTGTGCTCAATAGAAACTTGAGTTAGGGGCATGTCAAAGAGGGACAGCTCCGATTTACAACATTGTGAACTACACGGATCGATGATGTGTGCCATGACGAGTCAGAAATAGTACCACTTCTCTCGGCAAGTAGTAAACAGTCTATGATTCATGAGAGCAATGTCCTTAGCTTATATCAGTAAAAAGAATGGTCAACCATAGGTTTCATTCGCTTAGAACACTTCTTCGATATCCTTTTACGTTTAACGCCACGTGCTGGTGATCCCTTCTTTCGGACAGCCCTCTTCTTCTTCCCACCACCACGCATTTTTTTCTTTGCATCTTGGATGATTTCGTCCCGTGTACGCTTTAAGTATTTTTTTTAGAGCTTCTTTATGTTTAGCCCCAGCCATTATGTCTTCTGCCGTGTTAAGATCTGATTGTAGCGCTTTCCTCCCGAGATATCTGGCACCCCTCTTCAGCAAGGGGACAGCCGTACGTAGCATGGTTGAAAAAATGGATCCAAGTCCACTACCACGCTGGTATCTCATACCTCGATAGACTGTGGAAGGCTTTCTGTCCATTATAACTCTGTGCGTCGAAAGTGCAGCTTCACTGTTAAGCTCCCATCACCGAATGGGAAATTTTTTCCCTCAATCGTTCTTATATATATTGAGATATTGGTTATTAGATTAGCTGCGACATTCACATAATGGAGCCTGTCATATGTAATACTCAAGCTCTTCTCTCTATGGTTGGGGATGTGTGCAATGCGCAGCAGGCGTGCCTGGGTATCCCCAACAAACTGCTGCTCCACTATATTGCTGTAAATATAGCACATGTTTGGGGGTGTATATCCAGCAACCAATTTTTCCAATTTCATCTGATACATTAGGCTGGACAAGTCGTGTTGTACCTCGTGAAAGGTATCTCTTTGGAAGGCTGATCGATATCGCCCCTAGGTTATAATTTTGAACAGCCTTTGTCTTTAATATTTCTGTTAGTCTGTGGTTTTAGGATTAGAGTATGTGCAGGGTTTTCTTTGTTTACAATTTCGTATACTAAATCAACCGTAAGATTTGAGTTTTTTAAACTTACATTTAAGTCTCTCACAACATCCTCAGCCGCAACATAACGGCCCGGACCTAGTGTTACTACTGTACTGTAATACCGTGTATCCCCAATCCGAGCGATACGTATGGTTTCATTCCGAGTTACCCCGGCTCCTTCACACTCATCAAGGTCTCTAAGAACCGTATAAACCGGTTCTTTATAATCAATATTTAAAAAGAGGGTGTCCAGCTGAATTTCGCATATCCCCACCTCGTACGAATCATGACCCAATTCAATGGGGCCATGGAGTTCTGTTACAAAGTTGGTCAGTGTGTTGTTAGGATGTACAAACAGGGAAGAAGAGGACGGTAGTGTGACGTAGAAATAGTTAGGCGCCATGTTGCTTACTATTTAAGCTTCATTATTGCATCAGCTTTTATATAGGTGTTGAAGCTTTCTGGGTACCCTAGCCATTTCACCAGGTACATTTTTCTCTTTCCTGAGCCTTTGCTTCCTAAAATTTTTCAATTTTAAAAACATTTTTTTCCTAAATTAAGTATTACTTTCTGCAACTCCTCGCGGTAAAAGCCTCCTGCGATTTCTTCCCCATTCAAATCTTCAACGTAATACAACATTATCTCGCCTTCAGGTCTCATAGCCTTAACTTTAAAAATCTCACGTGTCCACCTTGCTCAAATCCCTTCGCGAATTTATTTCCCGAACGCGACAGCCTTACATAATCATTGATTTTGAAACGCGCAGAGTGTGGTGGTGTTCTACATCTCTCACATCAGGCTCTGTGCGCGTACCTCTTTCTAAAATCTCGTTAGGTGTTGTCCCAATCGTGCGATGGTGTGAGCGGTTGTATGATGAGGCCAATGATTCCAGAATGTCTATATATCTGTATGTGTTTTATGTGTAAAATAGCGGTGCATGCGTTCCTTTATGGTACGTTGAACTCTTTCAGCTAAAGAGGCCTTATGTATAGAATTGGTAGTGTAGTAGCTGATATTAAACTCTGTCAACATGTTCTGAAAAGCTCGGCCTATAAATTTTTCCCCATATCCGTACAAAAATAGCCAGGAACCCTGTTTTCTTTCAACATCAACGTTTTGGTGGCTTTAGCAACTGTTTCAGGCGATTTATTTTTCAGAGGAATTAGCCACAGATATCTAGAGAATACATCTATTATGAATAGGATGTAGCGGTAACCATCGTTATACACTGAATATCTTTGCATGTCTGTTAAATCTGCTTGCAAATAGAGTCAATCGATGCCGCTGTTGTCTTGGCTGTTTTAAACCTTTTTCTCACAGGCTTATGAAGTGTATAAGCGTCCTGCTCCCGAAAAACCTCTCAACATCTTTTTTCCCTACTCCATCATTGTAAACACTTCTGTACAGTCTATCTACGCCTCCGTAGGGGCTGGGCTAGAAATGTCATAATAACGTCTTCTTAATATGTTAGCCATTTGCGTATTTTAGAGGCACGTGGTAGGGTTGACCGTTGTTGTTTAGCCTCTTCTTTCTCCTCTTCAGAGGTGCTACCGTTGGGGGTGATGGCGTTCTCAGTTGTGGCACATGCGAGGCATGTTTCAAGTCTTTTAACGTGTTCAGACTTCCTATCAATGTTTTGGGGACAATTATTTGTTGTAGTCTTGCTTTAATATGCTTCCATCCTGATGGTGAGGGCCTATCCCACTTTCTCACCAGATCGTGGACGCTGTCGACGATATTCGATCCCTGTACCTTTGCTCCTTCCACAATGATCTCACCTACTGTATGTTGGTATCCTCATTCAATAGATTATAAAGACTTGAACCTTTATTCCTCAATGTATGTGGGAGGGTGCTTTTTAATACATGCTCGATATGTTGTAGGGCCGACCCGTTATTCTTTGGTTGGTCAGCTCTATCGTCGGACACAGGTCCTATGTCACCATGCTCATCGTTGTCCGTGCTGTGCCTAATAACCACGAGGATCTCTGTCGGATTCTTATAATTTTCGTACTCGTGAAGAAATTTCTGCAGAGCTTCTTGGTATAAGATTCTTTTCTCATCAGGTGTTTTTTCACTGTTTAGTAGGGCTAACAATTCGTCTTCCATTCTTTTAAGCCTGCTTTTACGGGGTTCTAGAACCGTGTCTGGATTCTTTGAACTTTGCAGTGAAGCATACACCTCGTGTGGAATCACTACCACTTCATTATATTAATCTAGTCAGTAAAGGCCCCAAAACTGAAAATAAGATGGGGAGGAATGACCCTCCTCTTTGTATAATAATTCGTGTTTTCTTCCTCACAGTCTGACTTTTACGAGCGAGTGTACGTATTATGTTCTTGTAACGGTGTAGGCGAGCCTTCTGAGGTGGTTTTATTGATACATTGCAATTTATAACTTTAAAAGAGATTTCACAGATGCATTTTAAAAAGTCGGAGTCGATATTGTTAGCAAACATTTGTTGCATTGCCCGGGGCAGTCGATGATAGATTTTTATTAATTCATGGTATTTCTTTAGCCTCTTTCTCATTCTGGAATATACACCGTTTCAGGCTCGTTTAGAAATATATTCGTTCTTAGAAGCACCCTAAACGTGTTTCGCGGATGAAGGTCAAAGCAAATATCCGTAACTGACTTGTAGCTTCTTTATAAACTTCCAAAAACTCCTTACGCTGATTCGGGAACATTTGATTGGCTAATACCCCAATTTGTGATACATCTCTACGTTGCGCGAATAAGACTAGATATTGTGTATTTAACGACACATCGCGCATGTATCTATTTTTGAAAAATAGATTCTGATTGATGAAGAACACGCTTATGTTAAGATGGTGGGAGAACACTGTAAATGTCTCGGCAAACGTTTTATCCATTCCAACATGAGATCGTCAATTACAATGACTGTATGTTCATTTCCCTTTAACGAATTAACGTCATATACACCTTTGTGGAAAAAATATCATCTTGGTACTCGTTGAACACTGATTGATACGTCGAATAGCACCATATAACTTTATGCACAAATTTTGAGAACATCTCTCCCTTTTCTTTAATGATTTTAAGCATAAACACAGTTTTACCACATCCTGTAGGGCCAGATATAATACATGTGGATGGGCTCGTGAACCTGAATTTTTCTACAGAATCCATCTCTAACACGTCACACTCCTAAGTGGGTCATTTACAAAATATAATAAAATTTAAGTGTGTCCTTATATTCTACAGTCTTGTTTTTCCTCTTCTTCCACAGAACCGTGAATGACGATGAGGTACAGCATCACCCATCATCGATATTACAGATGACCCCGGACAGTGTAGTTGTGTCACAGACTCCATCCCCGCTGACGAGCCCACACCAGCGATACCTGTAACGCACATTCAAAGCGGAGGCATGATGAAGAGCCTCCACGTCAGGTATAAAGCGTGCCAGGATTGCGCCGGTTGTTAGACCCCAGTAATAGAGCCCCAACCCTCTACGTCTTACGACACCCCCACAATAGTACCTTCCTCAAATAAAAATACCCCCTTATTCCTGTTCAATTCCGGGTACATCCTCCACAGCAGAGCAGCAGCTTCTCGTGTGTAGAGGAGGTATAACATTCGAGTTGGTGCGCACCGCCCCCCACCCCAGCCTGACTAGAAATCGGTATATAGTCAGGGTTGATCCTAGATCCATGTATAGCAATGGTGTTGAACACGGACTACGGCGCGTAGTTGAACGTATTGTGAGTTTGCCCTTCAGAACCGCGACGAACGTGAAGTCAGGACGAGGCTGTCCTTCGGGTTCGGGTCAGATGACGGGATGTAGATGATTTTTGGTAGTAATACCATTCAGACGCTTGGCAGCTGTAGATATAGAGTATATATTAGGCCGTATAATGCAGGCCTCAAAGTAGTACAGCCTTCAATATGGACAACTTCACGGTAAATATTGACCGTGTGTTGCGGGTCATAGTGCCACACCTTATACTCTTAACTTCAATTCTCAGGCTATTTACAGGCGGCATATAAACGCCGATCGTGGTTGCGGCTTTATAGCATAGTCTTGGCCGTATGTTTACTGTACTAAATACACGGCCAAAAAATTTGGTTGCCTACGGTTGGAGCGCCCGTAAACTAGCTTAGACTGCAACTTGAGTTTGACTGTAATATGGGTCCTGAAGAGCTGAGAAGGGTAGAACAGGAAATGAATGTTCGTATAGTTGTATTTGGAATGGATGATCGTCGTAGGACTGTGTATGTTTTTAAAAGCAGTGTGAGAGATCGTACAAGACCCCTACTTATTTTAGGGCTGTCAGGAACAACGTATCTTCCCATCCGTAATATAAGGGACCTTTACACGAGTTATGATAAAAGCCGAAAATATGGAAGGCACCATGATTTGTGTAAGGGATGTCTCGAGTTTGCAGATGATAGTGAAACATTGTAAAGACTGCCACATGGTATGTGCGCAGTGTAAACGCTCCAAATGTGAAGCCGTGTGGTTGAAGCTGAGAAGAGGGATTGTGATGTATGCAGACACATATTTTTCAATAATAACTGCTTTGATCCATAAGTCAATTGGCACGTGCAGGAAAATGAGAATCTGTGAATGTGGTATATTTCATATGATGGATAATTGGGGGAATTTCAAGCATAAATGTGATGAAACTCACTGTTCTACATGCCATGAGAAATATAAGGCGGATGGAGTAAAGTATGTATGTTATATGAAAGACGCTAAGCAAAAATAGGCCTTGTATAACTGTGTACTACGATATAGAAACATATACGTTTGCTGAAACCAAAGAGATTATCCCACATCTACTTGTAAGCCAGACTATCTGTGATGAGTGCATGGAAGTCGAGTGTGATGAGTGTCACAAATGTGGTAAACGGACAAACGTTTTTAAAATGAATGCACACGACAGTTCCGTGAAACTCTTTGTGTCCTATATTGTCAAGTTAGCGGACAAGTTCAAAAAAATGACTGTGTATATTCTTGCCCATAACGGGGCAAAATTTGACACACAGTTCCTTTATAAGGAGCTGCTTGAGCACGAGTCATCTGAGATATTTACAGGTGATCCCTTGAAAAGAGGAAACAAACTTATACAGATGCAAATAAGAGGTAATGTACAGTTTAAAGACACTTTATTATTCACACCTTGTAAATTAGCAAAGCTACCCAAGGTAATGGGCGTAGCCGCTGAAGTTTCAAAAGGATATTTCCCTTACACATTCCTCACTAGCGAAACTTTAAATTACGTAGGACTACCTCCACCCAAACATTACTTTAACTATGAATGTATGAGTACAGGTGAACGTGAAGATTTTGACCGCTACTACAACAGTTTTAATGAATCTAATCCTTACAATATAGCTGATGAATGTGAGCGTTATTGCGTGAATGATGTGCGCCTGCTTAGAGTATGTTTCCAGACCTTTAGAAGGATGTACATAGATCGTTTCAAATGCGATCCGTTGTAAGTCACAACCACGATTGCCTCATGTTTTACGGTGTTCAAGAACAATTTCATGCCTAAAGACACCGTATCCGTCATTCACAGAAACAATCCCCGCAGTTTTGGGCACAAGGCTATTTACTGGCTCATACACATACAGCAGCAGACAGGTGTATACATAAAACATGCCGGCAATACGGGGGAAGTATCCATTAAGGTTAATGGTCGTGTTTTTTGGGTTGATGGTCTAAGCGAAAACCGTGCCACTGGTGAGAAGACTGTGTACTCCTTTAACGGTTGCTGGTGGCACGGATGCCCACGTCCTGAGTGTGGAATCGTAGGAGATATCCACGGTAGATCTCCTGCCGACAGTCTTGCATGGACCCGCACCCGCGATCAGCTTATAGGCGCCCAGTTCACTCACAAGGTCTTGTGGGAGCATGAGTATGATGCACGGATGGAAACAGATGGACAGTACCGTGAAGAAATAAACACGATCAAGCGTTCAATGGTGCTGGATCCTCTCAAATGCGGTGATAGCTTGTTCGGAGGGCGTACAAATCCCTTCAAGCTATACTTTCCGCCTACGGAGGGCGTGAAACTCCATTACTACGACTTCTGTTCTTTATATCCCTACGTGATGAAGAACAATCCGTACCCCGTAGGTGCACCTGAAAAACTGGTGGGACCTGACCTGCCACCATCGAGGTGTTCTCAACAAATTTGAACGGGTACTATTTCGGCCTTTCTTTCGTAGATGTGCTCCCCCTCGCGATTTATGGATGCCGATCTTACCCGTCGTTATAGACCACAAGCTCATGTTTCCCCTGTGCGTGAAGTGCGCAGAGGAGAACAATGGGGATTGTAATCACACAACCAACCAGCGTAAGATCAGAGGTGTATATACAAGCCCTGAGCTGGACCTAGCCGTTCGCCATGGCTACAGAATATTGAAGATATATGAGGTGTGGAGGTTTCAGAAGCTACCCAACCTTTTCACGCCATATATAAACACTTTTTTGAAGGATAAGGTAGAGCATCAGGGTATCCGCGAGGAGTTGATACCGAAGATGAAAAATCGGCTTATATTCAACGTTACCGTGACCGTGAAGGGATACAGCTTGACCGTTCCCAAATTGTAAAGAACCCAGGCAAGCGCTTTAGTGCAAAGTTGTGTCTAAACAGTCTTTGGGGAAAATTTGCACAGAATATGGCAAGGGAACGTTCATTTGGCCAAAGTTATAGTGAAGTCTGGGATTATGCCAACGCTCCCGATAAAGAGGTCATGGAGATCGTGAATGTAGGTAATACTTACATAATAAAGTACAACATTACCGAATTGGCCACAGACACTAGGGTTACAAACATACCTGTAGCCAGCTTCACAACGGCCTACGCACGCATCAAACTTTGGGGTCTATTGCATTCTCTTGGCGGAGGGTTCTGTACGCCATAGATAGTGTGATATTCACAGAGAGGGAGGGTGAATACATGCCGGCTCTTGGGGAATTCCTCGGAGAGTTGACTGATGAGATCAAGGATGAGTATGAAGACAGCATACGCTGACTCCTTTGTATCAACAGGGCCAAAAACGTATGGGGTACGGGTGAAGGTGGGGGAGGATATGAAATATATCGTGAAGGCCAAGGGTATCACGCTCAACCAGGCGAATCGGCGGGTCGTTAACTTTGAATCGTCGAAGGATCGAGTGTGCTTGGAAGAGGAGGGGACCAGCCGCCCCAACTGATTGTGAGGACCCACAATTTTCGGGCGCAGAAGCTGGGGGGGTGAAGAAACTTAGGGGTACGAAGGTATGCCTTAACACCGATAGGAAACGTTACCAGGTGCCTGGTACCTATGATACCTTACCCTTTGGATACCATAATCCTTGATTGTTATATATATATATATATATATATTGTGTGTGTATTTGTTAACATGTTTATTTTATTTATTACACGTATTTGTAAATATATACCTTGAATAATTATTTAATGTTTATTAAATAAATTGTTTCAAATAGCATTTCACTTTCTCTTTTGTGTGTGTGTGTACAGGAGGAAGTTCTAAGCTCCGCCCCCTGTATGATTGATCAATGGTCACGTGACTCCTGCTACTACCTGGGCATATCTCTACCTCTGCGTGCTCAGTTGGCCGCTACAAGCCCTGGAACTCAGACGTGCATTTGAAGAAATCCCCCCTAGACGAAAAATAGTAATGGCTACCTTTAATATTGCGTGTTCGACGTTTATGAAGTGGTATTCGGCAAAGTGTGAAAATATGGTGGACACTCAAAGACTTCCTATCCCTCCCTCCTTTGATACTTTTAAGCTACATTGAACCGTGCGAAGCTTGAGGAACAAGAGGTACAAATACTCTACGGCTATTCTGGCGAGAACATTGCAGGATTTCGTGGTACAAACGATGTATTGAACTATGTTGTAGGACTAAACAATATAAAAGCTTACATATACCGTGAAGTGGAAGAAACAACAAGTGCAAAAGAGAAGCAACGGTTATGATTAGTGAGTCTTGTTGGTGATGTGACAAGCGGTATTACGTCATGTTGCATCATACTGAGTACTCGTACCTTGCGGTTGAGAATGTAAATCTTAACATAATGGAGAATCTGAAGTATTTTTACCACTACATTAATATATATCATGACGAGGTTTGTAGTGAGGTTGTGGCTAAAGGCCTGCGTGAGCTTTTAATAGAATTTAGAGACGAGTATTGTTTGCTAAGCATAAAGGAAAAATATGGGCATATGTTTCTCTCAAATAATGCTCCGGAGTGTGAATAAAATGTGTTTAGTTCGTGAAAATCCCCCTGAACGAAAATGTCTGGTGCGCATTTTGGGGAGTGGGAGTGATAAAACATTAAAACCGGTATTGCTTCATGTATCGCAGATGGAAAATTTCTGAAAACACCTACCAAGTATAATGGGATACAAGTATTCACATGAATCTTTCACGTTGGAACAACGCCGTACACGATTCATCAGCTTATGGTGTGACTCACTCCTGCACACCTCCCGTCGAGCCGGTCCGCCCAACTGTGACTCATAGTCATCTTAGAGCTTGAACCGGCCGGACGTGCACTTCTCACAATAGAATACGGTGGAGCCTCCTTTAAGCAGCATTCTCAATGTCGTGTACGATGTGTCCGTGACGAAGTCATTGCGCGTGTTCAGGCGTAAAACCGGTGCCATTAATTATGTACTGGAAACGACTTGTAGACAAACAAACTCTGGTAAACGGAATGTTGTTTATTTAAGTGTTGAGGAGATGAATAGAGTCTTCGTGGTAGTTGAGAAGTGGAGCGAGGACCGTTATAAAATACCAGCAGGTGTAGGCACAAGAAGAGAGCAGATTAATGATACCCCCTCATATGTCATTGTTTGTATGTTGTGTATAAATAACGATCAACCATGCATTGATATACGATTGATGTGGAAGAATGCTTCTGATAATAACGTTCTTGTCTCTACGCGAAATCGTTTCATCCTCCATAGAATGTTTGAAATCGTCGGTTTCCGCAAGCTGAAGCCTATATTAGACACGCGTGTTACGGGTATGCTTTATTTTGATACGGTTCTTGAATACGCATACACCGCTCTGCTCGACGGGTTTACTGAGTGTAGGACTGAACAAGGCGAGAATGGTCTAGAGCTGGATGCTTATTTGAAAGGTTTAGACTCTTCGAAATATCATGAACTTTTGTACAAAGGACTTGAGAGGTACAGGGCTGAGTTCACCTACACCGTTCACCCTGAAGAATTGTATCTTTATACGAAGGTAATTCAATAAGTATCCGCACTTTTTATTTTCACAATTTTATTTTCACATCTGATAGATTATAAACACATCACTTCTGAACATAGTCTCCCTGTTTCTCAGTACACTTAGTCCAGCGATCTACAAGCTTCCTTATGCCATCACAAAAGAATGTTTTTGGCTGTGTGCGTAGCCAGTCATGCACCGCCTCCTTCAGGTCATCATCGCCTTGGAATCGCTGACCTCTCAAAGCGTCTTTTAGTGGTCCAAACAGGTAAAAATCTGAAGGTGCCAGGTCTGGAATGTAGCTGGATGGTCGAAAACTTCAAATTTAAGTTCTTGAAGGCATTTTCTAGTCTGTGCAGCGGTATGAGGGCGCGCACTGTCGTGTAACAGAATAACACCTTCCGACAATTTCCCTCTCCATTTTGTGCGAATTGCTTGCTTTAACTCATTCCGAAGCATGTCAGAGTACGATGCGCTTGTTACTGTAGTTCCACGTTCTAGATAATGTTCAAGGCTATCATTATCATTATTCGTATTCTGACTATGTTGAGAAGTGATGTTTAAATCTATCAGATGTGAAAATAAAATTGTGAAAATAAAAAGTGCGGATGCTTATTGAATGAACAGCTGTCGTTACGACTTAGAAGATTATTTCAACTACCGCTATGAATTGTGAAGATGAGTTCACAATTGAAGAACTCAGATCGGTAAGAATAAACCCTCGATTGGAAAGGAGTGTTAATAAACTTATTTAATAATGATGATGTGGCTAACAGTGACCTCTTTGTACGTGCTTTTGAATGTATTCTGTCCGTGTTTAAAGGTAACTTGCCAACCGAATGTAAAGTGGGCACAAAAATAGTATTGAACGAAATGAAGGCCCTTTATATCGAGTATAGGCATCCCTATAACTTGAGCGGTGAAATAATGTTAAATCGTATTTATTGCATAGTGCAAAGTAACAATGATGTAGCTGTAGACTTGATCACGTGCGAGTTTAGTGTTTTATTAAGCGCAGTAGAACATAGTGTATGTATTTTGAGGGTTTTGCAGTATATTTATTTTCTATATATTTAATTATTTAATATAAATGTGTGTATATAGATTTCTCCTGTACTATTATTTTGATGATTATATTCCATCGTTTAAAACTGTGTATTTCTTATATTATTATTATTTTTTTTTATTATATATATATATTCTTCGTTCAACCTGTGTATTTCTTATACTATTATGTAGTGAACGGGTTTATTATATCTTTTCTTCATTATTAATTTACGCTTCTTCCTACTTTACTATATCTCTATTGCTCTTTATTTCATTTAACTGTACACTCTCGTTACTCATTTTCGCCGTGCAGTATAATAGTTTCCGGTAGCGACGCAGAGTTCTGACTCTAAAAGACCGTTACAAAACGAAGGGGGGGGGAGGTTAATTAATACTCCTATTTAACACTTGTTACGTTTTATTAATTTCGAAAATGGTTTAGTTAATTAGGGGATATGCGAGTATGAAATATTACTAAATATATTTAGGTCGGAGAGGGACACACACAACGTATTTATTCTACGTTACATTTTGCCCAACTACGCGTAACGCGTTCTGCCTCAAGACTGAAAAACCGTTATAGGTATAGTCCACTCTCAAAGCCTATTCAGTATTACCAACCCTACCCATTTTAAACAATTAGTTTCATAATTATTAGTAAATGATTTACATTAAACATTATCTTATTTAATTAAACAAAATTTAATATTCTTAACTAAGCATTACTACACTCGCATCACCCCCTTGAAAATAAGTTTTTCCATTAGGAAAACTTATTAATATCGTTTAACAATGTCAATAAATTTATTCAACAAACTTATATATTTGCAATTTTTTTTTTTTTTTTTTTTTTTTTTTACTTTAACACTTATTCAAAGTTTAGAAATAGACAAGAAATAATAGAATGACAATTCCCATACATATATTGTATCATATTATAAAAACCGAAAACTTTATAATTTTCACATTTGCATAAAATAACATTTCACTCTAATAATTAAATTACAACCTGTAACTAATCTATACATGCCAAAAAAAATAACAGAAAATTTTCTTACAGTGGCTACACAAATATCAAGTTCACAATCTATTCCCGCGATTTCTCATCAACGATCGCTTTACATTCGAAACAATTATTTGTATAGTTATACAGTTACTATCAGGGCAACATAGAAAAAAAATAAGAAAAAGTTTACATAAAATACTGACCAAGAGCGCACATACTATTTCACGAAAAACAACAATTTGGGCAAATCGCACCCTTTTCACTTATAATTTCATTAGATAATAATCAGTACATTTATTTGCTGGACGTTGTTTAGATGACACTCCGCACGCTGACAACGGATTTCAATTTTCAATCGCAGCTCTCCTGCTCACTTCGCTAGAATAGAATGTAAGGGATTGCATCAATCAATATGCAACAGGGCAGCACGCTATAATGGTTCGCTCTCTCTCCAATGGCGAGAAAAAAAAAACGAGAGACGTCCAATTCTAAAAGGATCAGGGGGGGAGATATCTGAAAGGGGACCACGCGCTGGAATTGGACGGAATTTGCAATTCTAGAAGTCGATGAAGAAACTCGCCTTGTCTCATCTCCACTTTTGTCGGTGAACGCTGCTCTTCCTACGTCCAGCTGAAAGACTCTTCTACTGGCAACAATCAAACGATGACTCCGCCGTAGGCCGTTTCCCAACGAACCTACTGTATGTCTGTATGGACAGTACAGTCGTAGGCGCCCGTTCAAGCTCTCGTGGCTTGTCTACCGCGCGCTTTGTTGACACATATTTAGCGAAGCATTCGAGCAACGTGACCAGCTACTGCCCGAAAAATACCAGTAGACCATCTTCATCGAAATTTCGTGTACCAAGACCCTGCAGACGTAAATTTCTCTTCTCTTCCGGAACTGTCCTGCGCCAAGTCCCTGCGCATTCGGTTCCTCTCTTCTCTCTTCTCTTCCGAAACCATCCTGCGCCAAGTCCATGCGCATCTGGTTTCTCTTCTCTCTCTCTCATTGGTGATCGATCACCTATCCGGTCGACTAAACTCACTTGATGGAACTCGGATTCAACTTGGTTGACCCCAAACTGAGTCTTGCAATTTTGAAAAAAAAGTTTATTCTAAACGTGTTTCTGTACTGCTTATCATTTCATATTTAATTTATCAAATTCTTTCGACAATTCACTTCGAAATACTAACTACACATTTGCTCTGGCCAAATTCACGGAAAAAAAATAAAAAAATTTAATCAATCTAGTTACCAAAGGTCACTTATGGCAGTCACAGCAGAAGATAAAAAAAGTCATAAAATGTAAACAAAATTGTACAGTATAAATATAAAAGCGCCCATACATAGTAACTGTTTGTATAATTTAAGAATATTATTGTTCAAACTATCGTCAGAAATCACCTCAATACCTCTAAATACAAAAGACAAAAATGAACCCCAGAAACTTCATGTCATCCATTCTCTGACAATCATGAACCCTCTTGCTTTGAGGAGGAGCACACAGACGCCACAAAAACGTTACTGGCTATCTAGGAGGCTCCATTTCCGAGTGTACACTTGAGTCAATGTTTCAAATGCACTAGTTAACTCCGACTGAAGGTTTAAACAATAATAATTTTCTAAACAGTTATTAAAAAGTAAAAAAAATTTAAATATTACTACCAAAAATTATTTTAATACAGTAATTCCAACTTGAAACGTCAAATTTCATAAGAATTGAACTTGCAATTCGCAAATTACATCTGAGATACAACTCTCTCCTTCAACAGAAACCTCAGTATGGTTTTCAAATCACAGAAATCTCAGCAATTTATCGTTTCCAAGTGAAAATACAAATTTTTATCGTTATACTAAATAAGAATAGATCATATGTACTAAAAAATTACACACAATCCACTGTAAACAAAACTAAAACATTTCCTAATTGAGAGCGGTCGCTTTGTTTGTAAGCGAACCTCTATACAAATATCCCTAACCGAATGAAACTGCATTATATCCTAACATAATTTCGTAATATTTTCCATGCAAACGCTCAACTAAAAAAAAGGACATTTTTCATTTCTAATTCCAAATTAAAACATCCTTTTTAGAATACAATCTAAATTTGAACTAAAAATTTTACCATTGTCATTGAACTGGAAAGAAAAATAAAAATCGGCCTACTGTACAAATAAATTGATTATTGAATGAATTCATAAAACGTAAAAAAATTTTCTACACAAATTTCTGTAATTCAAAAAAATTATAATATCGAGATTTAGTAAAATGTGTACCGTAACTCACATTGGCCGCCAAAATAAAAATAAAATTTACTGCCGCTTTTAGGCCTATATTTAATAAATTCAATGTTATGCGTGAAAAGAGCTATTAAGAATTTAAGTCAACATTTGTGCTTTTAAAGAAAAATCCTATGCTTATTTATGTTAAACCAATGAAAATTTTGTTAAATAACTAAAAATTTACTACTCAATAGACATACCGTAATAACGGTTAACTCCGAACAATATTTTACGATAGGCCTACAAGAAATTCTTCTTAAGTACGATACAATAGCCTTTTACCAAATATGTCGGAATTGTCGTGAAATGAATCGAAAGAAACAGAGAGAGAAAAAATAATCAGCTTACCTACCAAATTGTATATAATTAATGAGTATAAAAAAAATATCCAAAACAACTTTTATAGAAAATTTCACAACACAATTTAACACAATCCTATACGGCCCAATCTGACAATTTTTAATATCTTTAAGATTTATTTTTCGATTTGTCCCTTAACTGTAACGTAATCCTATTTTAGCGCGAAGCGAGCAAAGCAAAAAGCCCGTAAACCTATATTTACAAAATAATCCTATTATTATATACAGGCAATCGAAATATAATCAAAAATCTGCTAATGAAACCCAGAAAATTTCTCATGTTCATGAAATGGTTGTACTATATATGTATATATACCCAGAAATGCGATACAAATTTTCGCTAAAACATTTGAAAGACCATATAAATGTATCATACTGTATTTAAACTAACAATTCACTTACGTACAAATTTTTTTTTCTATATTATGATTATTTACAATTACACTAATTCCAAAAGTTTTAAACAAAAAGTAAAAAGAGGTAAGCTGAAAGGTAGAGATGAAAAAAAAAAGAAATTTGAGTCTTCAGGCAGCACGATAATTTTCAAACTATACCCTCTCCAACCGAAATGAACAAAATTTAACGTAATAATGACTCGCAATACTGAGTCGGACAAACGAAAAGCAACGGAACTGGACGAAACAAATTGAATTCTTAGGCAGGAGTCAGGGACGCTATCGGACGCGAAGGCAAGCGCCATTTTTAAATTTTATTTACAATGAAATTTTAAGGCATGAAATTCGAAATTTGCCTACAAACGGGGTAAAATTTTGCATTTAGATATTTTAATAATCGAAATAAAATATTCATTAACGCTATTTGTTATTATACCGGGTTTTAAGAATTTTAATGGAAATACTAACACGTGGGTAAGCCTCACAAAATATGATGTAAGAGGACCACCGCTAGCACCAGAATGTAGTGAACGCTTTTATTATATCTTTTCTTCATTATTTACTTATTTACGCTTCTTCCTACTTTACTATATCTCTATTGCTCTTTATTTCATTTAACTGTACACTCTCGTTACTCATTTTCGCCGTGCAGTATAATAGTTTCCGGTAGCGACGCCGAGTTCTGACTCTAAAAGACCGTTACAAAACGAAGGGGGGGGAGGTTATTAATACTCTTATTTAACACTTGTACGTTTTATTAATTTCGAAAATGGTTTAGTTAATTAGGGGATATGCGAGTATGAAATATTACTAAATATATTTAGGTCGGAGAGGGACACACACAACGTATTTATTCTACGTTACATTTTGCCCAACTACGCGTAACGCGTTCTGCCTCAAGACTGAAAAACCGTTATAGGTATAGTCCACTCTCAAAGCCTATTCAGTATTACCAACCCTACCCATTTTAAACAATTAGTTTCATAATTATTAGTAAATGATTTACATTAAACATTATCTTATTTAATTAAACAAAATTTAATATTCTTAACTAAGCATTACTACAATTATTATTTTTATTGCATATATTCCTCGCTTAAACTGTGTATAGAATGAACTAATTTGATTGTGTATTTATTTTCTATATATTTCATGAAATTATTTCCAATAATTCGTCTAAATAAACAGAATGATGTTATGGTGTTTTACTTAATTCTTTTGGTTGTATATATAAACGATATTATTTAATTAAATAAATAAATGTGTATACCAAATGGCAGGTTATGCCTTCTAAACCGACTGGCTGCTTAAGACTTTTAAGCCAACTGTCAAGAATATATGTTTTAATTAAATAAATAGTGCAATCTGGCAACTCAAAATAATAAAATATACCTGAACAAGCCAATTACGCCTTCTAAGCCAGATTAAGCTTTCCAAGCCAATTGACGGATTAAGCCAACTGGCTGATTAGGACATTCTAAGCCAAGTGCAAAGACCAAGAACTTTATTATGCGTCTGGCGGATCCAGGCGAAGGATGGTCTCTCTCTCTCTCTCTCCTTCTTAGGTTAGGATACCCCTTTGGGGGTGAGGGGTGGAGTAGCAAAAAAAATGGGGTTGCAACAAAGGGGAGGGGTCTTGCAACACTGATGAACATTTGCAACATCGCAATTGCACTCTCCCATTTTGCGCCCTTACTACTAATCTTTCTTGCATTCATGTAAATTGTAGATATATATACTATAATTGCCAAGGAAATGGAAATTGAATTTCAGAGTAAAGTGATTAGTGTCGCAGCACAGATTACTTAATATTCAACTCACTTCGGTAGCTTATCTTTGCACTTCTAGAAGTGCAGATAGTCCCTTTACGGACCAGAGCTAAGGCCTGTTTGCTGGGCCATAGCCCTAACATCCGGACTAAACAAAAAAATTAGCTATCCTTAATGATGCTTTTAGTGGTTTCCAGAACCCCCTTTGTATATAATAATATGGATTATTTCGCGGCGTCTACTTTAAAAGCGTGTCGAGAATTTTTTTACGACACTGATCATGCCTTAAAAAAGTGACACACCAAAGTTAGGAGTAATTCCCAGACTGGTCAACAATCTTTGGTGCACTTACCCAATACGTGTTGAGTAAGTAAAAATTTATTTTTGGGAGATTTAAATTTGTTTTGTAGTTTTTGTATAATATATTAGTCCCTAATTTGAACTATGGTTATTCTATAGCAGGGGTTCCCAACCTTTTTTCAGCTGCGTATCCCTCGATGGTTTCGGCAAGTGCCCCGCACCACCTCATGCTCAGAATTGCTCAAAAGACGGTGTAGCCGCTACAACGTCTTTTGAAAGTACTTTTCCATGCGAAAGTTAGTTCCAAAGCAGGATGCCGCGTACCCCTGGGAACATTCTCGCGTACTCCCATTTGTGAACCCCTGTTCTGTAGTATACTCCAAGCCTGGGACAGAATTAACTTAGGTGTTATAAGACCAAGTGGTAACTTACGAATTCCTGTGTAAATAATGAAAAACCTATTGAAATCAAGGCACCTTAGGCCAGAGCAGCGCTGTCCAACTTGCGTCCCGCGGGCCGCATGCGGTCCGCGGAATGGACGTTTGCCAAATTTCATTTCTGAATTTTCTTCCCTATTTTGTCATTTCTAGTAGGGAGAACAACATTCAGCGGGCTCCTAAGTCGTATTAACCAACAGTGTATGATTATAGGCAACATCTTGGCCACGCTTTATAGAAGTTGGACAGCACTGGGCCAGAGTATGCCCTACTTAACAACCTCAAATCTGGGTGCAGTCCCGCTTGATTACATCTCGGGTATAATTATATTAAATATCATAGATAACTTGCCTACATACAACATGCTAATCATCCATTTCTCAGCAAAGGAAACTATAACGTTAACTGTAGATCTTACAGCTATGATAACAAATTAAATTTTCTGAGAGAAATAACAGCTTTTGACTATCCAGACTAGAATAACCGAAAGTAACCATGACATTGGAAGAAAATTTCAAGCATTCTCAAGCACACTAATGGATATATTCAACATAAACGTTCCTCTTAAATCAAAAGTAACATCTAAAACTAAATACAATACCCAATGGATTACCCAACACTGATTGTGAGTATTAAACGCAACCATACTCTATTTAAATTATGGAAAAAATTGATATTACTGAACAGAAATACAAAAATTACTGTAACAGACTTAATGGTAGTCATTAAAAATGTAAAAGCAGATCATTATTGTTAAAAAATTGATGAACAAAAATCCAAAAATCATTTTATATGATTAATACCACAAAACATATTTACACAGTGTCAAATAAAAATTGGCTACACTGCTATCACATCCAAAATATCAAGATTTTTGTTCATAGTTTTTAGGTTAAAAAAAGACCCTTCCTAGAAACGCACTCCTTATCCTATATTATTTCTTCAGCCATCCACATTTATTATATCGCATTACAACATGGGGTAGCCCAAAGAAATATATAAAATATCCTTTGGAAGCAATTCACAAAATATATGTGCGAATTCTCTCGAATAATAACAACAAAGTCAAAATTCTACAATGTTTAAAGAGGAAAATTTTTTAAAACTAAATGACTTATACAAATTCAATGTTGTCAATATGTACAAAGTTATCAATAAAACTCGACATCCTGTACATCACCCATTCAAAGAACAATCCCCCCTCCCCCCCACCAAATACACCATCATTATAACACTGCCCACTGGTTTTATACACAAACCTAACTATACTCGTACGATAGAAACTGTAGGAAATGCACACTCTTTCAAAGGAGCAGATGTATGGAATGCATTTTTCACGCATATCAGGTAGGCTTCATCACCAAATGTATTTCGCAAGTCACTAAAAAAGCACTTCATTTTCATTAGCTCGTACTGATGTACAAGTTCACTACTCCCAATTTTACCATAGTTATAAAGTTCCCACTTTATAATTGAACTGTTTATAATATGTTAATTTCATTAAGCACTTTCAATTTTGTAATCTATTCTTTTTTTTTTTTTTTTTTATTAAGCAGCATTTATTTTCTAATAAATATACAATAAAATCATTTAATTTAAAATTATGTAACATTTTGTAAACTTTATATTGTATTTATTATTATTGTTATTATTATTATTATTATTATTATTATTACTACTATTACTTGCCACTTCACTTTTCTATGTAATAAATAAATAAATGAAATGCCATTAATTTTGCCTATATATATATATATATATACACAGGGTCGTACACAGAGGGGGGCTACGGGGGCTTCAGCTTTCCCCGAAAAAATAAAATCATAGGTTTGATATTTTTATGCATTTTTAAAATTATAAGTAGGCCATGCTAAGTACCTTCAGCACATATTTAATTACTGTAATACATTTTAGGAATGTGTTTTTATTCATTTACACACTTTTAATATATATAGGATGAATTTCACAATTAAACACTTAAAATGAATGAATAATGCAACCCACAAGGAAAAAGAAAAATTATTCCAAAGCCTTTCATGTATTCAAAAGTATACCTCGTCAGGTCTCGCCTTCTCCCTTCATTCCCTGATGAGGTGTACTTCTGAATACACGAAAGGCCTTGGAATAATTTTTCTTTTTCCTTGTGGGTTTGCATTATATATATATATATATATATATATATATATATATATATATATACAAATGCAAATCCACAAGGAAAAAGAAAAGTGATTCGAAGGCTCTTCGTGTATTCAGAAGTACACCTCGTCAGGGAATGAAGGGAGAAGGTGAGATGACGAAAATATATACATATGTACAACGGGACAGAAAAATAAAAAGATTAGTACATGATTAACAAGAGTTAATTAAAGGCAAAAGGTATAGTAATAGGATATTGTAAATTTTATATATTCCCACACTGTTATTGAAATTATTTTTAAAATGGATAAATGCCCATTCTAGAATATTCCTTTCAATTATATCTGTGTTCTTTCAATTATATCTGTTTTTTTAACGAGCGCTTTAGAACTATCCCACTTGATACTATGATTACATCTATACATATGGTTAAACAATGCATTAGAATTATTTGCTGTTCTACACGCATATTTATACTGTTTCACCCTAATATCTAACGTTTTTCCCTTTTGGCCTATATAAGTTTGAAAAAGCCCTAAAAACACTTAGAAATAACGATTCATTACGTATATATTACTAAAGTGGACAAATCTAATTCGATCGTCATCATGGACAAAAACAGTTACATTGAAAAGATGAATACTTTGAGTGACCGCAATATGTACATTGTACAAACCTCTAAACAGACACCCACTGGAGGATGTTAATAAAATGTTTAACAGAAAATTAAGAGAAATATTAAGAAACAACTATAATGGGCTTTCTAAGCAGTTTCTTAGTACCAATCTGTCACTACCATATTTGTACGGTTTAGTAAAAACACAAAGTTAACAATCCCATGAGGCCTATTGTTAGCTCAGTAGGCTCCGTAACCTATAAGCTATCTAAATGGTTAGTTAGTTTATTAACGCCGTTAGTTGGCTCTATTTCCAAATCACATATTGTAAATAGCATAGATCTTTGGCAAACTGGAGTTTCCTAATGACCCTAATTTCAAACTGGTAATTTTTTATGTATGCTCGTTATTCACAAAAGTCCCTGTTGATGACCAACTTGATTTTTTAAAAGATAAGATCTCTCAATATTCTTTCCCTGTTCAACACAACACTCTTATTAAGTTAATTAAGTTTTGCGTCAAAGATTGTAAATTTCAGTTTGAAAATAAGTTTTATGCTATGTCGTTTGGATTGGGGATAGGAAATCCCCTCTCACCGGTATTAGCTAACTTATATATGGAATTTTTTGAAAGCAGAATTTTGCCTACTATTGTTAATTTTAACCTTGTTTGGTACCGGTATATAGATGGTATTTTATGCCTTTGGCCTAACAATTTGGATGTTGACTTATTTCTTGGTAGGCTCAACAAGTTAGTCCCATCTATTAAGTTCACTGTTGAAAAAGAAAATGATGGAAGCTTATCTTTTCTGGATCTAAAAATTCGGAGATGCTTGAATCAGTTCAAATTTGAAGTTTTTCTTAAGCCTACTAATAATAACTCTTGTGTGCATTTTTATTCTGACCATCATCCCTCGATAAAATTTTATTTTCTCTGCTATATATATATATTACAGAATAACACGTGATCTTATTAATAAGCAAACAACCACAGGGAAAAGGAAAAGGAAACACGAAGTCCGAGCGCTTTCGTGATATATTCACATCTTCAAGGAGAAACAGAAAATTTTCTGTTTCTCCTTGAAGATGTGAATATATCACGAAAGCGCTCGGACTTCGTGTTTCCTTTTCCTTTTCCCTGTGGTTGTTTGCTTATATATATATATATATATTATATATATATATATATCATGAATATTGGTGCTAAATTATGTTATCCTATTTTATTTCTAGATAACTGCCTTATGAAAGCTAAGAATAGGTATTATAATAGTGTAACTGGAAAGGAATTTGAGCGTAAAAATATCCTTAGCCTACCTTACCATGTTAATTTTCAATATCTTCTGATTTTACTTAAAGCAATTGTATCAAAGTAGTCTTTAAGTATAATAATACTGTTAAACGATGTCTAATAAAGAATAACCCAGATAATGCGGTTGGCTGTGTATTCGATCGGATGTACACAATGTAACTCAGTATATATAGGCCAAACGGGAAAAACGTTAGATATAAGAGTAAAACAGCATAAATATGCATGTACAGCAAATAATTCTTATGCATTGTTTAACCATATGTATAGATGTAATCATAGTATGAAGTGGGATAGTTCTAAAGCGCTCGTTAAAAACACAGATATAATTAAAAGGAATATTCTAGAATGTGCATTTATCCATTTTAAAAATAATTTCAGTAACAGTGCGGGAATGTATAAAATTGACAATATCCTGTTAAAATACCTTTTGCCTTTAATTAACTCTTGTTCATCATGTACTAATCTTTTTATTTTTCTCTCCGGTGGACATATGTGTATATTTTCGTCATCTCGCCTTCTCTCTTCATTCCCTGACGAAGTGTACTTCTGAAAACACGAAAGCCTTGGAATCATTTTTCTTTTTCCTTGTGGGTTTGCATAATTCATTCATTTCACGTGTTTAATTGTGAAATTCATCATGTATATATATATATATATATATATATATATATATATATAAAGTAATGAACAGTGACATGAAGAGAAATTAAGATACTTAAACTCAGAAGTGTTCTGAACTCAAGGGTATGCGAGACCAACGTTGTAATCATTTGGCCATCCGGAACGTATATTTCAGCGTTCAAATTGGAAGAACATAATCACCGGCAGTCATAGAGGGAAGGGAAGGAGATTTTCAATGCCATCTGTTGCAAAGAAAATTTACTTACACACACACACACACACAAAACAACAAGCGTATGTATGGCGGGCTTACATTATTTTTTAGCTAAAATTACTTATACATTTTGCAAAGTGGTTCAATAATAATGGTGCCCAACTTATTAGGGTTCATCTGACTTGAAATTTCAGATTATTTATTATTGAGGTTAAATCGTCGAAAACACTAAACCAAATAAGCGAACCGAAAAACAAATAGAATTAGATAATATTCTTTCATAAGACATTTATGTCGAAAAGAAAATAAATAAAAGCGTAAACAAAATATATAAAAAAATATATACTCTTATATATAAACAAATATTTTTTCTCACATGCATTTATTGTGAACATATTTCGTGACAGCCCTTGACACAATTCTGTAATTTATAACATCATATAACGAATGACCTGAGTAGAGCGGACTTATAGAAGGTTATCGTAATTAATGAGGATGCTAATATTTTAGGCCCAAGACATCTTTTATAGGAAGAAGAGAAGGAAGAACCGGAAGAGAAAAAGGGGAAAGGCTGAAGTGGAACGGCGAAACATTTGTAACAACAAAATAATTCTCAATTACGAAATGAGGAAAGGAATAGCAACGGCGATGTACAACGATTACACAACGGGTTTGAGTAAGAAACATTAACAGCCTTGTATAGCGAATTCGTAACATTATGAAACGGGTTTGAGAAAGAAACGTCAAAAGCGTTGTATAACGAAATCGTAACGTTACGAAACAAGTTGGAGAAAAAATGTCAATAGCGTTGTGTAACGAAATCGTAACGTTACGAAACGTGTTTGAGTAAGAAACGTGAACGGTAATGTATAACGAAATCGTAACGTTACGAAACGGGTTTGAGTAAGAAACGTCAACGGTAATGTATAACGAAATCGTAACGTTACGAAACGGGTTTGAGTAAGAAACGTCAACGGCGATGTTTAGTGAAATCGTAACGTTACGAAACGGGTTTCAGAAAGAAACGTCAACGGCAATGTATAACGAAATCGTAACGTTACGAAACGGGTTTCAGAAAGAAACGTCAACGGCAATGTATAACGAAATCGTAACGTTACGAAACGGGTTTCAGAAAGAAACGTCAACGGCAATGTATAACGAAATCGTAACGTTACGAAACGGGTTTCAGAAAGAAACGTCAACGGCAATGTATAACGAAATCGTAACGTTACGAAACGGGTTTCAGAAAGAAACGTCAACGGCAATGTATAACGAAATCGTAACGTTACGAAACGGGTTTCAGAAAGAAACGTCAACGGCAATGTATAACGAAATCGTAACGTTACGAAACGGGTTTCAGAAAGAAACGTCAACGGCAATGTATAACGAAATCGTAACGTTACGAAACGGGTTTCAGAAAGAAACGGCAATGTATAACGAAATCGTAACGTTACGAAACGGGTTTCAGAAAGAAACGTCAACGGCAATGTATAACGAAATCGTAACGTTACGAAACGGGTTTCAGAAAGAAACGTCAACGGCAATGTATAACGAAATCGTAACGTTACGAAACGGGTTTCAGAAAGAAACGTCAACGGCAATGTATAACGAAATCGTAACGTTACGAAACGGGTTTCAGAAAGAAACGTCAACGGCAATGTATAACGAAATCGTAACGTTACGAAACGGGTTTCAGAAAGAAACGTCAACGGCAATGTATAACGAAATCGTAACGTTACGAAACGGGTTTCAGAAAGAAACGTCAATAACGTTGTATAATGAAATTGTAACGTTACCAAAGAAATTTCCTTTTGACGAAATAACTTTTTAGATATTTGTGTAAAATTGTACCGTAACTCATCCTTTTAAAAAATGAAAGAGGATTCAATAGACAAAGAAGGATTTACGATCTCGGGATCAAACTTAATGATACAAGGCAAAGGATCAATTTTCCTTTGCAAGAGGGTAATATGGTGATTATTTCAAACTTCGTATGCAAAATTTATTGGGATTTTTTTAATGTAACTTTACAAATATGACAATTTCTGAAGAAAATACACTGAGGAGAGAGAAATTTTTTACAAAGCAAGAGATATTCTTCTAGTTAAGAATGAAGGGTATAATATATATATATATATATATATATATATATATATATATATATATATATATATATATATATATATATATATATATATATATATATATACAGGGCGTCCCAAAAAATGTATACACACTTTAAATAATTATAAAGGCAGTGTTTATTAAAATACATTTCATTTTCAAAATGTAATAGAATCTACAGACATTATTTAATTGTTTTGTCAACGCCTGTTTTCAAACTGACGTCCGTTCTGGTCCAGGCACTGCTGATAACGCGAAGCAATGGAATCGCAAACATCACGAAACATTTCGTTTGGTATTTGTGTGCATTCTCGTTCAATGGCTGCTCTCAATTCAGCGACTGTTGCAGGTTTTATAGCGTAGACTTTGTCTATTAAGTATCCCCATAAAAAAAGTCTAGTGGTGTGAGGTCTGGTGAACGCGGAGGGTATTCTACGAAACCCCTTCGTCCAATCCACATCCACATCGTGCCAAGTACCACTCGCAATACTCCGCTCTTCGGTCCGGATCATCTTCATTAATAGCATGGACTAATCTTGGAATGTAACTTTTCCATTGACAGCGCTTCAAAATGCGTTGGACAGACGATTCTGAAATTCCTACCTCACGACTCGCTTGCCGCACAGATTTTCTTGGACTTTGGTGATACGTTTCCAGTACTCTTTCTTGCTTTGTGGGGCTTGTCGATGTCCGTGGTCTTCCGGAACGCTTCTTGTGGACATTCTGAACAGTTCCATCGGCTTCAAACTTATCTCTAATTCGAGTGATGGTAAGTCGCGTTGGTGGATCTGTTTGAAACTCCCTCCTAAACTGTCTTTGCACTTCAACTGCGTTTTCACACTTCCAGTAGCATTTTAGAATGAATTTCCTTTGTTCAAAGCTTAGTCTGACTGCCATTATTAATTCTAATGGGTTTAACTTGGAAAGAAAGAAACATCAATTGAGCTATCAGCTGTTAAAGTGTGTATACATTTTTTTGGGACGCCCTGTATATATATATATATATGTGTGTGTGTGTGTGTGTGTGCAAACTGTTTAAGTATGAGATATGGCACAATGCTGTCGTTAAAATTAATTCTTTCAGCTACATTTAATAAGTTATCTGTGAGCTGAAAATGAATAAAATAAAACTGATATTAATTACGAATCTCGTGAATTTTATACTGATAAAATCAACGAATTTTTAAAGTGTGAATATCGGTAGAGGGACTTTTAGAGACTTTTCCTCCGAGTAGCTATTTATACGAATGACCTTTTGATACACCCTAATATTAATATATTCAGAGGGTGTAATGGAATAGCATACATTTTTGACGACTAGCCAAAAGGTGAAAGATAAATATTTTTTGAAGTATTGTCGCGGTAAAACTTTTTGGATCACCTGAAGATCAGGGCCCCCAGCCATCTTTAGTTAGCCTTATAAGGCTAACTAACGAAAATATCACGACCTAACCAATCGTATGGTCAACTGTACGCCCTTGACGATTGGTTACGTTAGGTCGTTATATTTTCGTTAATCTTATAAAGCTAACTAAAGAAGGCTGGGGGCCCTGATCTTCAGGTGATCCAACTTTTTTTTACACTCTTAGCTTCTAAGAAATATTTTATATACTTGTCTTTGTAAATAAAATTTTATATACATTTTATTGGTTGGGTTACGCCAGGGTACGTACGGGTGGGCTCTGTATAATAATAATGATACATTGAATTTGGAATTAGGCGAGTCAGAACTAGTGCAGTACTCAGACCAGGCGAACGCAGCCCACTGCACAAATTCTTGGATCATTATTAGCTAGCATTAACGTGATTCGGATCCTCGATTTCAATGTTTTCATTCCACATATATGGAAAATGGTGTTATCCACTCAGCTACCGGAGCTAGTTAGGGACTTGGGAGTTGGTCCATTAATACTAAAAAATAATTAGGCAACAGATTAAAATTATAATATTCAATATAACTTTAATAATTTGAATATGTTTTTAATAGAAGTTTTAAATTCAGTTGACTTTTTGTGGTAAAAATATCTCGTTATCATAATTATTCCTCAGAACTTTACAAAATTGGACTTGGGTATTGATAGGGTGAGGTATTTTTTATATTATAGGGTAATAATAAGGCCCCATCTTTGTAAAATAAGACTATATATATATATATATAAATAATGTGTGTGTGTGTGTGTGTGTGTGTGTGTAAATGAGGAATGAATTGAGGGTAACCGCTGCAAATCAAGTACGGAGTGTGCACTGAAAAATCGCAGTAGAACTCTTGCAACTACAATTTGAACAGTTTAAACAAATCTTTCTGGACTGAATTTTTATTTGAAGGCAAATTCATAAAGAATTCTGAAAAAAAATTGAAAATCTTTAGTCGAACAGTTTAATTGGCGTCATTGCGAGGGTGCGTCAAATCTTACACATGTCCTCTTCCCGTGCATGACTGTGTAAAAACAAATTTTGAAAGAAAAATAGTTTACAGAGTTTTCTAATTAGAGCTAAAAAAAAATGATAAAATAAAAGCTTGTTGACTTCAGTTTCGTATTTGTTCTGTAGTTATTTTGTTAGAAGTAATGAGAACAGCTGAAGGAAACTTCAAAACGGGTTTTTTTCTAATACTTTCTAATACGTTCCGGCAGGTACCGTAACCTTATCAGTAGTAAAGTATATTTAACTACTGAGGGAAGACTATATACAGGGTGTTTCAGGAGGAAAGGTCAATACTTCGGGAGGTGATAGTATCGGTCATTGTGAGAAAAAAAGTTCATATGAACATGTGTAATTCTGAATGGTTACGGAGATAGAGCTGTTTGAATCTGATGCTCGCGCAGCTCTTCCTCCCCCCGCTTTGGTCCCATTCAATGGCCACCAAGGTCTCCAGACCTCTTTCCGTTAGATTATTGTTTGTGGGGGTGGATAAAAAGTCAAGTTTACAAAAGAAAGGTGGATACACGAGATGAATTGCTCGTGCGCATTTTGGATGCTGCTGCCGGCATAAAGGAACGTCAAGATCAACTCAGACGAACAACACGCGATCTTCGCACACGAGTTGCAAAGTGCATTGAGGTTAACGGTGGGATTTTCGAAAACGTATTGTAAACTGTAACAAATTTGTCATTTCTGTATCTGATACCATTCAAAATGCCAATGTTTAAACATTAAATGTTAGAAACAGTAATTGGTTTCTCTTTTTTGATTACCATTAACAATGCTTTTGTATTTGTAGATTCAAACAGCTCTATCTCCGTAACCATTCAGAATTAGACACATGTTCATATGAACTTTTTTCTCACAATGACCGATACTATCACCTCCCAAAGTATTGACCTTTCCTCCTGAAGCACCCTATATAGACACTGCCCAGATGCCAACGTTTCAACTTTTTAAGAATATTTATGGATATGATACAAGGAATAATTATAGTCTAAGATTCCGCCTTACCTTTTCAATTTGAATTTAGTTATTTCTAATTATTTCTTATTTATTTTATTTCTTTTATTATCTTGGGTCAATAGTAGAAACACTGGACTTGCAATCCTATGGTCACGGGTTCGAATCCTGTGAACGGCGTGAATTTATGACAAAGTTCACAGGCCAAATTGTCCATGTCGACCCAGCAGCCTGCACAGGTATGCATGGTCGAATCGGTGGGTTGAACATCATGTACCGGTATAGGGGCTGTTATGCATATTTTCACTAAGAAATAAACGATTGGTTGAGGTGACTTGTTTGCCAATACCAACAGAAAATCAAACATTTATAGAGGTTGGCACTGGCACTGAATGTTAAATCCTTCATATTTTTATCCGTATTCTCTTCTGCACTAAAATATAGTAGTGGCCAACACAGTTTCCCTGTAAGCGAAATGAAGACACTGAGATCGAGGGTTCGACTGCAGATGGTGCTGGTAATAATAATCTGGGACTTAGCACATGAGATGGGGGAGGGAGTCATTAGTCTGGCCTGAGCTCTGTGCCAGTTCGTGATCCTCCTCTCTGATTATTATCTGTATAAACAAATAACTGTGCAAGACAGGCTGTAAAGTTCGGCTGTGTTGTTCAACTGTAAAATATAAAAGACATGAAAATAACTAAGCATTCAGTCTATATTTCTTTCTACCATTTTATAATGTTTTCAGAAGAATTTCCTCTAGTTCCGGTGTTACTTCCTGTGTTCGTAGTCATTCTTTTATTCAGTTTCCGGTATACAGTACAAGAATGGGAAAACAGTGTACTTAAAAAGTACACCATTTAATTGAAACAATCCTATTTCAGAACTGAAATTCCAAATAAATTTCGAATTGATTTACGCCGTTTCGGTTTTATTATTAATAATTAGTTAATTATTTATTATTATTAATTATTAGTTATTATTATTATTATTATTATTATTTCTTGGTTTGTTTACGTTTTAGTTTTCTGTTTTGTTTGTTTTTATTTTGCGTTTTCGTTTATTTCCGGATTTCGTTTCTACGTTTTTTAATCACTTCTCATTTCTGGATTTCGTTTCTGTTTTTTAATCACTTCTTATTTCTGGATTTCGTTTCTACGTTTTCTAATTAATTCTCATTTCTGGATTTCGTTTCTGTTTTTTAATCACTTCTTATTTCCGGATTTCGTTTCTACGTTTTCTAATTAATTCTCATTTCTGGATTTCGTTTCTGTTTTTTAATCACTTCTTATTTCCGGATTTCGTTTCTACGTTTTCTAATTAATTCTCATTTCTGGATTTCGTTTCTGTTTTTTAATCACTTCTTATTTCCGGTTTATCTACGTTTCTGTTTCCGTTTCCGTAATGAATTTGGAATGCAAATTCAACTGAAGTGACGAGTCATCTCTAACCTGTAATAAGAATCGGTTAAGAGAGAGAGAAACTGGTACAGCGCTCAGGCCAACTAATGCGGCCCATTTCTCCTCAATGATTATTATCAGCACCAACGGAATCGAACCCCTCCAGCCAAGTTCCTGCATGGTTTACTATTTTGCCAACCAAGTTAAATTATGTCAATCATGTGATGATTTGACTGACCATGATTATTTTCTTCGGTAACAAACTTATTAAATGGTTGTGGCAAACATAACATGGTTAAATTATAACAGTTTTGATGAGTTGGCAAGTAATTAACCATATTTGGTTGTTGTAACGCAGTTTTTGTTCTGTATGTGAATGACGTTTATTTATATCCAAAAATGGAAGATTTTATGATGAAAATCCATGAGAACCATACAAACTGACCTCCCAACTCACCAACACCCGTGGTTCAATGGGTAACACCGTTCCCTATAAGCGAAGCGAAGACATTGAGGTCGGGGTTTCAACTCCCAGTGGTACTGGTAATAATAATAATAATAATAATAATAGTAATAGTAATAGTAATACAGGAGTTTAGAGCAATGGATCCCATTTTCTGGCTAGGCTCTCTGCCAGTTTCTGGCCCTTCTCACTGATAAATCTTATATACTTGCGCCTTTTTACCATGCAGACTTCTAATTCGCTTATATACATTTCTACACGCACTGATTTGTCGCTTGTACTATCGGTACTGGATCCATATCTCGAGATATGAATCCTTTTGAGATTCATATATCGATAAGAACATATGAGGCGCTCCGACCACAACCTGTCAAGCGCCAGTGGGGCCAGAATTGAGTTATTAATACCACTATGTTCCCCCACCCTTCCTCTATCCCGTGGGTGAGTCAGGGAGCAGATTGTGGACCTGTACGTATGGTCGAAATCAATGCAATATCGTTATTGGTTGAAAAGTTATGGCATTTTTCAAGTTGAAAACTTTAACGGCATTTTTCTCCATTTTTTTTAATTTGGCGCTTGGCAGCTTGTGGTCCGGAGCGCCTTATATGTATTTGTCTTATTTTTATGTAGTCTTATTTCACGACTGCATGTGACTTCCCGTTACAGTTAATATTTTTTAGAACTTTTTCTCAAGATTTTAATTGGATTCAAAATGCAAATTCGATTTATCTCCCCCCCCCCCTACCCCAAAATAAAATAAAAATCGCATAACCCCTTCCCTTATTTAGTCAACAAGTTTAGTGCTTCGCAGTGCAAATCGATTAAAACAGTAAGTTTTGAGGTAAATTTTATTAATTAAAAGGTGTCTCGCAAAAGCAGAAAAAAAAAAGTTATCGTAGAAAATTAAACAACAACTTTCGCTCACAGACGCGAAATTTTATTTGGAAAATGCAAATTTTTTTCGCGTTACGAAATTTTTATTCTTTTTCTTGTTTATGTTGAATGAAAAAAAAAGAACTTAAAATAACGGTTAAAAGAAACACCTGCTTTGACTTTATTGACTTCTGTACTCAATAACAAGGTAATTTTTTTTCTTCTGATATTCCCGATTAAATTGGGGTTAAAAAAGAAAGTAAATTTAATTCAGGGGGCAACGGGATCAGATTGCGTGTGTGCAACCTGGACACGGCATCCAGCAATTATGCAATGAATATATATTATATATATATATATATATATATATATTTAGGGTAAAAACGAAGACGTAGAGCAAAAAAGTCATTATATTTGGCTGCAGCCGACGTTTCGGGCTTTATCTGACTATACCCTGTCAAAGCGTGAAAGTTTTCTCTTGTCTCTTGGCCTTAAGTTCAAGTTTCCCAACTTGCGTTTTAAACCTGCTGACTTTTATTTTTATTTTGAAAGGATAGCCCATGATCTGAAAGTTCTTCCAACCGTTGATGCTAATGATTTTGGTAAGGTTAGACAACATATTTCCCAATTGTCCCATGAATTGTTTTCTAAAATTAAAGCTTTTAAGTTTTCTACAATTTTTCTGCATAGGGAGGACCGTGAAATTTTAAAAGGTTTGGGTGTAAATGAATCTATTGTTATTACTAAACCAGATAAGGGTAGTGGTGTTGTGGTTATGAATAAACGGATTATATTAAAAAATGCTTGATGTTCTTTCCGATTCATTAAAATTGTTAAGGTAGATGAACAGGCTTCTAAAATTATTCAGCGATTGGAAGACAAGGTTAACCGTGTTTTGCTTAAGCTTAAACATGATTGTGTTATTAACTCCTCCACTTATGATGAACTGTACGTTTCAGGCTCTTATTTGGGCCTTATGTATGGTCTGCCTAAGGTTCATAAAGTCGGTGTTCCATTGCGCCCCAATTTTAGCGTCTTATCCTTTGGCTAATTACAAACTTGCCAAATTTCTTGTCCCACTGTTATCATCATTTGCTGTGAACTGTACAGTGTTAAGGATAGTTTTTCTTTTTGTGTCGGAAATTAAGAAGTTTAATATGAATTCTTTGTTTATGACAAAGTTTTGATGTATCTTCCCTCTTTACAAATGTCCCTTGGATGAGACCATTACAATTATTTTAAATAAAGCTTTTCCACAGCCGGACTCACTTTTTCACGGCTTTGGCAGAGCACAGTTTGAGCAGCTTCTGAATTTGGCAGTCAAGGATAACTTTTTTTAGTTTTCAAGGGGTAGTTTACCGTCAGTTGGATGGAGTGGGATGGGGAGGCCCCTTAGGTCCCGTTTTTGCGAATATTTTCATGTCTCATCTTGAGGAAAGGGCCTTCTGTGAGTGCCCCCCCTCACCTTAAGCCGAAATTTGTACAGACGTTATGTTGATGATACGTTTGCTTTATTCCAAACGGATAAACAATCAGTTCAGTTTTTAAATTTTCTGAACACACTGCATAAGAACATTATATTTACGCAGGAAAAGGAAGTTCAAGGTTCTATTCCTTTCCTTGATGTTTTGGTTTCCAAATCAGGCTCGACTGTTTTAACTTCGACATACCGGAAGCCTACTTTTACGGGTTTAGGTTTTAATTTTTATAGTTTTTGCGATTTTAATTACAAACTAAGTTCCATTCGCACTTTAGTGCATAGAGCTTATAATATTTGCTCAAACTTTGCTCTGCTTCATAATGAGTTTGAATTCCTTACTGATTTTTTCTTTAAAAATGGTTTTCCACGGGATCTTGTACAAGGTATTATTGGTAAATTTCTTAATAATGTTTATTCCCCAACCTTATTCCAACGTATGATGTTCCTAAGAATTGTAAATATCTTGTTTTACCTGACCTCTACCATTTTAACACTTTTGTGAAAAAGCAATTGTTGAGTGTGGTGAGGAAATTTTATTTTCACACTGATTTTAAGGTTGCTTTTGTAAATAATAATACCCTTGAATGTTTTTCCGTTGTAAGGACAAAATCCCCCCTGCGATGAACTGTTCTGTCGTTTATTGTTTACCTGCCCTGGGTGTTCCCAGGGGAACTACGTTGGCAGCACAGTTCGTTCTTTGCAGGCAAGATTTTGCTCCCATATGGGTATTAGCCATAGGACAGGGAAAGTTTTATCTAAAAAGGAACAGTCTGCCATTAGAAATCATTGTGTTAAGTGTAAGGTTGATATTTCCGTTAATAACTTTAAAATTCTTAAATCATTAAAATGCCCGTCCTCTCTCCGTATTTACGAATCTCTGTGCATTAAATTTCTGAACTCCAGTTTAAATATTGATTCTAGTTGTTACCCCCTTTATATTAATTAAAATACCTACAAACTAATTTCCCCCCCCCCTTGACCCTGTCTCCTTTTCGCCTCAGTTGTTTGTGGCTGTCAAGTGAGCATGGTATGCTTGGTGCACTTTTGCGTTTTTTCATTTAACTTTTTATTAGTGAAGTTTTTAACTAATTTGTTTGAATGTTTTTAGTTTTTAAGTTTTATTTTTATCATGTGTATATTTGTCATGTATATAAATTTTACTTTTTGTTTTTGGCTTATGCTTGTTTTATGCTTTTTAATTTTTATTCTTGGAGGTTTTATTCTGTACTGTAAATTAGTTTGTTTTTGACATTCATATATTTTTGTCATGCATTAATTTTAGCTTTTTATTTATTAGGCCTTGAAAATGGGTAGAGTTGCCCGAAACGTCGGCTGCAGCCAAATATAATGACTTTTTGCTCTACGTCTTCGTTTTTATCCTAAATGTAAAACTACGTCTCCTTAGGAGGGATCCTATTTCATATATATATATATATATATATATATATATATATATATATATATATATATATATATATGGTGAGTCAGAAGTTCCACCTCATAGTATAATATATTTAAAGACATGTTTAGCTTGTATTTTCTTACGAATATTTAATACAGTTCATAGTTGATAGTTATAATACTGTACATGTTCAAACTGTGCAAACGGACTAATAATTCTACCTTTTCCTGGGGAAAAGTGAGGAATAAATTCAGTCTTTCACTCTATCTAACTAATATTCGACGAATTAGTGGTGAAAGATATACTTTCCAACAAAATGGAGCCCCTGCTCACAGAGCACGCCAAACTGTCACATTCCTTGAGAACGAAACACCTGATTTTATCGAACCCAATATGTGGCCGGCTAGTAGCCTCTGATCTTTCACCACTAAATTATGGTGTTTGGGAAGCCCTGAAGTCCAAAGTTTACATCCCTGGTACCAGTATGTGAGACATAGATGAACTACGCGAAAGAATTCTGCTCGGCTGGGAGAAGGTGTCTCAATGATATGTAAACAGGTGTATTGATCAGTGGCGTCCACGTTTGGAGGCCTGCGTTGAGCAGAAAGGGGGACACATCAAGCAACTTCTCAAATAAACAAACAACATGCTAAGGTAAGCATTTACGAAGTTTGGGAGCTCTACTCCCCTTAGTTTTTTTAATATGACAGGTAACCTCTAAGGGGTCACTTTTTTTACCCGCCCTGTATATATATATATATATATATATATATATGAAAATTATTTCACGAAAGTAACACGTGAATAATATTTATGATGAAAATAATCACGAAGGAAAATTAGAACATGAAATAGTGCTCAAGCGCTTTCGTCTAATGACATCCTCAGGAACACTGAAATTAATAACAAGACTGAGACTATATATAGATCATAAAGAAAAAACAAAAGATAATATGATTGCTGCAGAAAATAATTTAAGAGGAGCATACAATTCACGTGGAATAGCTATCAGAGTTTTAGCATTTTGCCCTTCTTATCTAAATCTGTTCTGAATGAATTCAAAATAACAGGATCGAGCGTAAAAAGGCCCTGGTTAAGGTTGAAATTGTTTGCAAGTTGAATAATGGCAGACTCAAGAATGTTTCTATTAACAATGTTGCTTGAGTCAAACAAAACTGAAGAATTATTCCAATCAATACAATGGGACAACTCTGACAAATAGACAAAAAGAGCATTGGACAACTGTCCCGTTCTAACGGAATATTGATTTTGTTTTACGCGCGCGTTTAAATCTTTTCCCATCTGTCGAATGTAAAAGGAGTCACATTGTTTACGACCAATTTTGTATATAATGCCTGAATTATTGGTAGGACTATTCAGCTCTTTTCCAAAATCCGGACCGTTCACTATATCTGGAAAGTTACATTATTATTTTGTGGTTTTGCGTGCTGAGTTCAGAAAAGTTATTCATTTTTTGGAGAAATGACAAATAAAAAGGTTACAGCAATTTTTATTTACAATACAAACGGAGCCTTCGGCTCCCTGCCCTACGGGCGGGACTTGTGCTTTGCAAAATCGTCTACGGCGAGGGCACCTTCGCAGAGTACCAGATAAAGACAAAAATATTATTTTAAATTTTAAGTATAGCTTCACAAATTTTTAACCTACTGGCTCAGATTGTGAAGCTCAAAAGGTTAGGGTTACCCGTTTGGGGGGGGAAGTCATTCTCCCTCTCCCCTCTAAACCACCTTACCCCATTTATGCAACTTGGGGGGGCTAACCCCCACCCCTTGTTGCAGACCCCCTCCCCATTACCCCCACCCCTTGTTGCAGACCCCCTCCCCATTACCCCCACCATTCCCCCTTCCTCTCCCCCACCCCTTGTTGCATACCCCCTCCCTATTATCCCCCATTACCCCCACCCTACCCCCCACCCCTTGTTGCATACCCCCTCCCTATTATTCCCTCCCCCATTACCCCCCCTCCCCCTCCCCCACCCCTGTTGCATGCCCCTTCCCCCATTACCCCTACCCCCTTTTTTCTATTAAAAATAGTTGGGAGATTGTGTAACACTGTTTTCATATTTTTTATAAAGGTTGAAAGGAAATGGAAGCAAATGCAGGTATTTTTTTAATAGTTAAGGATTAACTTGATAGATGTAAATAATGGTAATAAAAATTGCTGTAACTTTTTTATTTTTCATTTCTCCAAAAAACAATAATAACTTTTCTGAACTCAGCACGCAAAACCTCATAATAATAATAACGTAACTTTCTAGTTATAAAGAACGGTCCTGATTTTGGAAAAGATCCGACTATTCTTTACTATGATATTTTTCACAATATTGTTATATGAAAATACGACATTAATGTTCAAAAGTTTAAGTACATTAGCGATGCCTAAAAAGCCTGGGGGAAAATGGAAGTACTAAAGTATTCTTCGACAAAGTTCAAGAGTTATCATTATTCACACGAAAGGAGCTTCGTTTTGCCTCGTTAAGGCAAGATTCTAAAAAAAGCAGATGGGTAGCACAAATCACCTCCGATATGTTAATTTTTTTCTAACTCAGTATCCATGTATCCAGACTGGCGATCCAAAGAGCACGGGAGAAACTGAAAAAAATGACTTTCTTGATGGGGGGATGTCATGCCCGGAGTAAAAGTGAACGTAGGACAAATTGTTTGTGTTTTCCGATAGATACAATTTCAACCTCAGCCAGGGCCTCATTTCGTTTGAACCTGTTATTTTTAATTCATTCAGAACACATTTAGATAAAAAGGGCAATGTGCTAAAACTCTGGTAGCTATTCCTCGTAAATTGTATGATGCTCCACCTAAAATATTTTCTACACCGATCATATTATTTTTGTTTTTTCTTTGTGATCTATATATAGTCTCAATCTTGTTATCTTTTATTGTTATTAATTTCAGTGTTCCTGAGGATGTCATTAGACGAAAGCGCTTGAGCACTATTTCGTGTTTTAATTTTCCTTCGTGGTTATTTTCATCATATATATATATATATATATATATATATATATATATATATATATATATATATATATATGAGGGGTCCCGCGTCTTAAGGTACCTAAGCGCCAAAATTAAAATTCGCCAGAAATCGCCTCCAAAGTTCAGCAATATTCTCGCAATAGTATCTCTGTTATTAATTGAGCTAGAACGTTCATTTTTGGCTAAATTAGAGTTCTAAGTATGCTAATGAAGATGCTGATGAATTTTTGGAATAGATTTTCATATTTTATATATATTTCTTTTAATTTTTCGATTTTTTTATTATGCCGAACTTTGGGTGAACTTTTGGCTGGCGATAGAGGTGAAAAAAGTAGTTCGCTTCATAAGGTTTTCAACCATACTTCTTGTGTCGTAAAGTCATTATAACCCAAACCACGCGATAGAAGAAGGGTGAAAATAGTGATATCCATCAAAAACACGTTTTCGCCTGTGGTGGGGCTTAGGTACCTTAAAACGCGCGACCCCTCAATTATATATATATATATATATATATATATATATATATATATATATATATATATATGTGTGTATATATATATATATATATATATATAATATGTGTGTGTGTGTGTGTGGTGTACACAGTATATAAAGGTTTTTCTTTCAACAGGGTGTTTCGCCTTTCATTTTACTTCTCGAAAGATAGTTAATTAGAAATGAGAATGACCCCCAACTGACAAAACTTTGTCTATTATTAATACTTTTAGTGTTATAGTTTAAATTAATGTATGATATGTATAAGTTGGGACTTCTTAGCATAGGCATAAGTTTAAGTAAAGAAATAAATACTTAAGGAAGTGTAGAAGTTTATAAAGAAATGAATTTCAAGTGCATTTCCTAATATATATACAGGGCCATTCAAAAAAGACGCAACAGTCTAAATTGCTTATATTTCGTAATATTGTTAACATACAGGAGTGATTTTTGTATTAGTTTACAGCGTACAATTGGGAGTTTTTATTTAATGAAAAACGTGTTCAATGTGTGAACCACCGGCATCCAAAACCATTTGCAGTCGACTTTGAAAGTTGGCAAGTACTGTGCGTAGAACGTCATGAGTGATTGTGCTGACAACAGATGAAATTTCCTCTTGCAGCTCACTAATTGTGAGAGGATTGTTTCTGTAAACATTATCTTTCAGATATCCCCATAAAAAATAATCACATGGGTTGAGATCCGGAGAATATGGTGGCCAAGACCATCCACAGGCAAAACGTTCAGGGAAGCGATTCGAGATGACGCGATCGTCAAAATATTCATTTAAGGCTACAAGAGTCGTTCGCCTAGCGCCTTAGGCTACTAGGCCTAAGCGGTAACAAAACTTCCAGGTGTACGCTGTAAACTAATACAAAAATAATTCCTGTACGTTAACAATATTACGAAATATAAGCAATTTAAACTGTGGCGTCTTTTTTGAATGGCCCTGTATATATATATATATATATATATATATATATATTATATATATATATATATATACACACACACACTTACTTTTAGGTGAGTTCGAACGACGGTTCAGGATCGACCTACGGCCGACCCCTGTAGCATTCCGCCTCATTTGCGGGATATATATATATATACTGTATATATATATACAACTGCAAAGAACACGCAGTATAAATAACGTAAAGAACGACGCTTGTATAGGAGATATTCCGCGCAAGACGAGAAAGAAAGAACGGAACAAATGAAAAAATGAGGTAACCACCTGGGAATCGAACCCGGGATCTTCCGATTGCCGGTCAGACGCGATACCATTACACCATGGACCTCACCCTTCCAAATGCCGTAATACCTCTACATACTCGCAGAAACCAATGCATTGGTTTCTGCGAGTATGTAGAGGTATTACGGCATTTGGAAGGGTGAGGTCCATGGTGTAATGGTATCGCGTCTGACCGGCAATCGGAAGATCCCGGGTTCGATTCCCAGGTGGTTACCTCATTTTTTCATTTGTTCCGTTCTTTCTTTCTCGTCTTGCGCGGAATATCTCCTATACAAGCGTCGTTCTTTACGATATATATATATATATATATATCAGGTCGTCCCATAAGTAACGTCGTTTTTTTAGATCGGAATTTGAAGGACAAAAAAAAAAACTGAACTGAAACTTTTTAATCTAGTATATATTTTCCATCGGAATCAATGACACTGCCAACATCCTACAAGCTTTTCAATGCCATGTTTATAAAATTCAGGCGGTTTTGAGGCAAAAAACGTACAAAGACTGGTGTGCAGGTCATCTAAAGAAGTATACTGTTTCTCGTCAAGATAGTTTTGCAGACTCCTGAAGAGATGATAATCTGAAGGCGCAAGGTCTGGAGGATGTGGAAGTTTTTCCCACCCAAGCTCCTCAATTTTTGCAGAAGTGATCCGAGCGGTATGAGGACGTGCGTTGTCGTGGTGAACACGATTCCTTTCCGATTAACCAAAGAAGGTCTCTTTTCTTTTAGTGCAGTGTTCAATCGATCCAGTTGTTGACAGTAGACTTGAGCGGTGATTGTTTGGGTGTGTGGTAAGTTTCAAAGTGTATTACACCACCTTTATCCCACCAAACACTAAGCAACACCTTCCGAGGGTGAAGATTTGGTTTTGGCTGTGGTGTCGCTGGTTCTCCGGCACAAACCCACTGTCGACAGCGCTTAACATTCTGGTACAGTATCCACTTTTCATCACCAGTCACTAAACGGTGCAAAAACGGATCTTGGAGTTCACGGGAATGAAGAGCTGTGCTAATGTTTACCCGCACCCTCAGATTGTCGACCGACAATTCATGTGGCACCCATTTTCCTAACTTAGGCACTTTCCCGAGTTGTTGCAAATGTCGATGGATGGTGGACGGGGATGAATTGAGTTTCTGGGCCAATTCTTCGACAGTTGTTGAACAGTCTTCTTCAAGTGCGGCTAACAGCAGGTCATCATCAAACTCAGCAGGGCGTCCAGAGCGTGCTGCATCTGTCAAACAGCAGTCACCACTCCTAACTTTGGAAACCATCTTTGACATTTCCTCACATGCAGAATATCGTTGCCATAAACGTCCTGAATGTTTCGCGTTGCTTCAGTAGCACTATTCCCTTTTTGAACTCGTAAGCATTATATGCCTGATATGCTCTTCTGATACCGCCATGTTTATGAGGGGTTCACATAAAGCAAAACACACGTCTTCACTGGTCAAGGTCTGTAAAGTATGTAGCGAAACACGATAGATCTCCTCTTAGATATAACCTTCGGAAAATTTATGCTTAAACCGAGTAAGACTAGTTTAAACTTTATCGTAAAAAACGACATTACTTATGGGATGACCTGATATATATATATATATATATATATATATATATATATATATATATATCCACAGTAAAAATTGGTTGGTAGATAAATGGGTACCCTGGGTAGCCTAGTGGTTAAGACGCTGGTCTGTTGATCGGGAGGTCGTGAGATCGAGTCCGGGCGAGGACTTTGTAATTTCTGACCGCCTGTGGTGGGGCGTGGTTCGGATTCCACGTTAAACTGTAGGCTTAAGGTGGAGTGACAAGTTTGAACTTCGTCAGAATGAACAATTCGGGCGGAAGTAAAACCAAGGTTAACCACGGTATTATTCATCAATGCAGTCAGAGAGTTCAGAAGAGCAGTCTCCGTTATAATATCGATAGTAAAGAGAGAGTGAGGCAACATTGCGGTGAAGAGAGATGGATTGAAGACAGTCAGTAAGAGACGGGGAATTGATAGAACGAAAAGCTTTTGATTCCATCCGGTCAAGTACAGCTGTGTTGTTTCAACCACCCCACATATGAGAAGCGTACTCCATACAATGGTGGACAAGACCTCTGTACAGAGACAGCAACTGACTAGGGAAGATGTTTTGGAAAGAGTGTGTATGTGATCTTTCCAGGAAAGATCACGAGGAAAGGAAGGATTGAGTTGTGTATTGTTAAAGGTAAGGGGATAGTCGTGTGAAGATTGTGGCGAGTAGACAGGTGGAGGAACTGAGTTTTTGAGGCATTGAAAACCACAAGGTTTTCTCTGCCCCAATCAGAAATAGTAGAAAGATCAGAAGTCAGATGCATCATAGCCGTCCTACGCGAAGTATAGGACTGTTGAGAGGGAAGTTTTGTGAAGTAGGTTGAGAAGTGAAGAGTGGAATCATCGACATAGGAGTGGTGGATAGGACAGGAAGTGTTACTTAACAGATAATCGATAAATAAAAGTAAAAGAGGGGGTGACAGGACAGAACCCTGAGGAACATCACTGCTGATAGCTTTAGGAGAACAATAGTGGCCATCTACAACCGCAGCTATAAATCAGCCAGAAAAGAAATCAGAGATGAAGGCACAGATAGAAGGATAGAAACCTAGGGAGGAAAGTTTGGAGATTAAAGATTTGTGCCAGACTCTATCAAAACCTTTCGATATGTCTAGCGCAAAAGCAAAGGTTTCACCGAAATCCCGAAAGGAGGATGACCAAGAGTCAGAGAGATATGCGAGAAGATCGTCAGTAGAGCGCCCCTTGCGGAACCCATACTGACGACCTGAAAGAAGATTGTGAGAAGAGAGTTGTTTAAAAATCTTCCTATTACGGATAGATTCAAAAACTTAAGCAAGGCAAGAAATGAAAGCAATTGGACGATAGTTGGAGGGTTGAGAGCGGTCACCCTTTTTATGGATAGGGTGAATAAAAGCGAACTTCCATCAGGAACGAAAAGTATCAGATGAAAGACAAAGACCAAGGAGTTTGCCTAGGCAGGGTGTCAGTACAGAAGCATGAAAACAGGAGGAGGAACACCATCAGGACCGTACACCTTCCTATAGTTGACTTAAGATAGGACAGAAAAAACATCTTTGGGAGAGATTCTAATTTCAGACATACAGTAATTAAGTCGGAGGGAGGAGATGGAGGAACAGCACCAGAATGGTTCAGGGTTGAGTTGGAGGCGAAAGTTTGAGCGAAGAGTTCAGCTTTGTTAGGGGAAGAGACGGCAACATATATATATTAACGTTTATTTAATGTTATTTTTTGTTTATTTTTGGTTGTGTAATAGAGTCAGTGAATTAAAGCGTATACCGGCTAAACACTAAGTGAACACTTACTAAATCCTCGCAATGGCTAACTGTTTTACCTACGTAAGCAGCTGTACACTCTGGACCGTAGTGAACTAAAAATTTTCCCCGATATAAGTTACTGGCAGCAAGCAGCATTTCTACAGTTGGAAATACACCGGACAGTTTCATGCATCGTAAAACTTTTAACCACTTGTATCCTTTATTAATTCCGTATCCCCTCCCTTGATCGACCAACTTTTCTTTTAAAATTTCCTTGCTTAAAAGTGAATCAGTTACTTTTCCAGCTTGAAGAGCTAACCCTAGGGTTACAAACAATGCATCTAGGAACTCTTTCAGTACTGTCATCCCGTTTAGCAAACAGCCTATGTCACCACCCTTTTTGAGACTTTGTTCTGCTTCCTTCCGTGACAATGCATCGGCTACTATATTTTCTTTACCCGGACGATATCTAATTTCGAAATTATATTCCTCAAGATCTTCTGAAGTAGAAGCCAATTCTGAGTCCACCATTCTCATATTACTTAAATATAACAACGGACGATTGTATGTGTATACAGTAAAACGAACCCCCAACAGTAATGGCCGAAACGTCTTCATCCCCCATCGTAATGCCGTCAGCTCACGTTCTATCGTTTACTGTCTACGTTGTACTTTACTGAAAGGAACGAACGAATACGCAGTAACCCTATCTAAACTTTGTTGCATCTGTGATAGACACGCGCCACCCCTGTACCAGAAGCGTCAACAACTAGTTCTAGCCTTTCTGCATTATCTGAATAGTTCGGAAACGCTAACATGATGTCTTTAACCCACTCCTGTTTAAGTTTTTCGAAAGAGTTAATCCTTTTTCCTGCCCATTTAACTTTATCCCCAAGAGTACCCCTCGTTATTTCACTAAGTGATGCTGCTAATATAGAATATTTTGGAATAAACTTACGTTGAAAGTTTATTAAACCCAAGAACTCCCGAACTTGTTCCACTGGTTTTGGTCTTGTGAAACGGTGAAACCCAACACATTCTCTACATGCTCTGGAGACATACGCAATCCTCCCGACTACCTACTATGTGTCCCAAAAATGGAACTTCTCTACAAAGTCATCTACACCTGCTAGGATTTACTTTAATCCCACATTCAGCCAAACGTGCTAGCACTTTCCCTTGTACGAGGGCCACTTAATATATTTTTCCCCACCTTTTTTTTCTTTCCAAGTTTCCTTGTAAGTTCCAAAAATTTTGTACACAAGCAGTGGCGGACCTACATTTTTGGGACCCTGAAGCTTGAACTGTTATGGGGGCCCCTTCGCAACCAGCAACAATAGGGCAACATCCAACATGGTTCAAAGGGTGAAAATCTGATTTTTGGTGTTAAAATGCACAAGCGAGACGAGTGCAGCCTGAATTGAAAATTCAGATGTCTTTTTATGGTTCCGATTGGCTCTAGCCTAAGGGCTGAGCTATAGAACTATTAAGCCGTGCACCAACGAAGGATTCGAGGATCCAGCTGCCAAAATGTAGACTATGAATAGATTCTGGCGAGCTCAGCGAGCCCATACAGCTGGGGGTTCGGGCGCTGCAAGCCCCGAGAAAATTTTGAAATTTGACCAATTACAGGGGCATTTTGAGGCCATATGAAATGGGTATTAGAGCATATTCTAAGGTCAATATTAAGTACTTCAACCCATTGGCTTATGATTCTATCACTAAAATAGCCTTATTTTAATAACAAACACTTAAAAAAACTCCATCGATTTTGTTGAAAAATTCACTCATTAAAAAAAAAAGTTGCTTCAGGGCCCCTCCTGGATTAGGGGCCCTGAAGCTTAAGCTTCATTAGTTTCATAGTAGATCCGCCACTGTACACAAGTAGTTACATACCTTTTTCACAAGTTTTTATTTTTTCACATAGTCTCCATCCTTTTCTACGGCTTTCCTCCGCCTCGAAACAAGGGCCTTTATTCCTTGCTGGTAAAAGTCCACTGGGTTCCGCTGGAGCCACCTCTTAACCTCCTCAACAATCTCATCGTCACTCTGAAACTTTATTCCACGAATAGCATCCTTCATTGGTCTAAACAAATGGAAGTCTGAAGGTGCCAGATCCGGGCTGTATGAAGGGTGAGGTAACACAGTCAAGCCATTTTGTGATGGCCTCGCTTGTTTGCAAACTGTTGTGTGGTCTTGCGTTATCGTGCAAAAGAAGGACGTCTTTCAGTTTTCTCTCCGGTCGAACTCGCTTTATACGTCTCTGGAGTCTCTGTAGGATAGCAATATATGCCTCCGAGTTGATGGTTTATCCTTTCTTCATAATGTCCACCAGAATTACCCCTTTCATGTCCCAGAAGGTGGTGGCCATAACCTTTCCTGCAGAGGGAGCCATTTTGAACTTTTTCTTGGGTAGGTAGTCTGCGTGATGCCATTCCATGGATTGGCGTTTTGTTTCAGGTTCAAAGTGGTGTACTCAAGTCTCATCCCCAGTCACAATTCGTGAAAGGAAGTCATCCCCTTCTATCTCGTATCGAACCAACGACTCAGAAGCAATTTCTTTTCTTTGGGCTTTGTAAACTTAAGTCAGTTCGCGAGGAACAAACCGTGAACACATTTTTGAGTATCCCAGTTGCTGAATTATCGTGTTTACACTTCCTTCACTAATTCCTAGCTCCAGTGATAGTTCCTTGTATGTGACGCGCCGATTTAATCGAATGATGCTGTTAGCACGTTGTACAGTGTGAGATGTCACAGCCGATGCCGGGCGACCGCTGCGTGTCTCATCATCGAGGCTGGCTCTCCCTCTCTCCGATGATCTCACACGTTTAGACCAGCGTCCAACTGTGCTTTGATCAACAACACAATCTCCGTAAACGTTTTGTAGACGTTTGTGAATATTTCTAACTGTTTCCTTCTCGGCGGTTAAGAACTCGATAACAGCTCTCTGTTTACGACGCACATCTGACAGTGAAAAATCTGGTTATGTGAAGCCAGAAAGTTCAAACTTAAGGCCCAAAAGACATTTCAGCCTCATGGCCTATTATTTAGCTAAGAAAATAGGGTGGGGCAAAATATATTGAGTGCCCCTAGTAGCTCTAAATGCGCTTCAAAATCACTCTCCATTATTAACATATCATACAAATAGATAACAACTTTCCTCCAAGCAAACCCTTTTAGTATCTTTTGTATTTCGCGCTGAAATGCTGCCGGGCATTCTTCCGACCGAAACACAACGATTTCACTGATAATGTGTACGATATATAGAAAACGCTGTGAATTCTCGACAACGTTCCTCCAAGGGCATCTGATAATGACCCGCTACGAGGTTAAGTGATGTAAAATAAAGCATTCCATGTAACTCAAACACCACGCTAACTAAATCAGTCATTGGAAATTTGTTGGAACTAGTCACATTATTTAACTTACAAAAATCTACGCATAACCTTATACTTCCGTCTTCCTTTTTGACGGGAACAGCTGGGGAACATCACGGTGAGAAAGTAGGTTCTATGATATCCAAGAGCAACAACTCCTCACACTGTTTTTCTATAGCCTTGTTAGTTTCTTTATCAAATCTCGGTGATCGCTGCGCAGTCGGCATATAATCTTTTAAGACAATACGATAAGAAGTCATTGCCGCCCGTTTAACGTCGAAATCTCAACCTGAAGACAGTCCTATTAGCTCAAAATAGATTCCAGATCCTACGCTTCTGTTCCTGATCTAAATAATCTGAAAGTGTAATTTTACGTTCTGATTTCTCCTTTGTCCATCCTACACCCTGTTGTTCGACGGACTGAATATCGTGTACCAATATATTACATTCTACCATATTCCTATCTCTTCCTGTCCAATCGTCCTATCCTACAGGGTGTTCGAAAAGTCTCGTCACCCCCTACAAAATGTACATATTGTAATACCAATTTTATTTTTGTGTGATTAATTGAGTTTACAGTATATGTGATTCATTGACATTTTTTCTTTTCCAGCTATGAGAGTCGTGTGAACAATGGCAGACCAGTCCACTTACACTCTGGAGGAAAGTAGATGAGCACAGGGCTCATGAAAGGTCACATACTGGCAAAACGATGCATGATATCCAGAATGATTTCAATACAAGATTCAATAAGGTTGCACCACCAAATAAGATGGTATTACACTGGGAGACAAAGCTGTTTGAAACTGGCTCCATCAATGACAGACCACGGTCGGGAAGACCGACAACGCGAGCAGAACAATGTGAAGGTGTGATTGCATCGGTGGCTCGTTCACCTAAAAAAATCACTTCGGAAACGATCACAAGAACTTGCAGTTCCCATGTCCACAATGAGAGATCACATGACAAAATATCTCTGCATGAAACCGTGGCTCATAATCTTTTGTTACGAAACTGATGGTGCTCACACAGATATTCTTGATTAGTAACTGTAATTAGTAACTGTATTTACTATAATTAAAGTAATTGTTGCTAGTGACTTGTTTTTTAAATTAAACCTACCACATATAAATACAATTAATCACACAAAAATAAAATTGGTATTACAATATGTACATTTTGTAGGGGGTGACGGGACTTTTCGAGCACCCTGTTGATCCACCTTTAATTACTATGTTTTCCTTAACCTTTCTTTTTACTAACATCTCATACTCTAGATTTGACCAGTCAACTATGCCTGCCATTAATTACACTAATCTTCACTCCCAGCCTTTCTACAACCTGATCTTCATTCAGCATTCACAAATTATCTGAGCTGTTATTGCACCGCGGAAAACTACTACTTGGCTTCACAACGTTTCCTATTCCCTTTATTTTCACTTTCGTCCACCTATCAGCTCTAATCTTAATAGTATCTGCTACATAACATGGAATTTCTGATACCACTCTTAAGCATTTACCCGTTTTACCTACTGTAAGTAAAGCTCATTCCTAATACCATCCTCTCGCATAAAATTTAAACAACGTTCTCTAACATCAGTGGTGATTTTCTATCTTTCAAGAACCTGACACCCAAAGTGATAAATATGATGATATGTGATAAATAATATGATAAATCATGTAATACTAACATATTGGTCTTAGCCATTTCTAAGCCATGAATGGTTACTTGTCCCGACACCCAGACGAAAGCTAAAGTACCTTGTGTGCTACCAAATCCTTTTAACCTATACTTTAGCGGTTCATTTCACAAACCTAACATTCTAACCATATCCTCACTAATATTATACCTCGCCCCAGAATCTATTATAGCATTTGCTTGTTCCCCATTTATTTTAATTCCCACTTCAATTAATTTAGAATACTTTAAAGCAGGGATGCTCAGACTTTAGATACCAAAGATCTACTTTTACCAGCTTCATCCAAACCCGATCTACCAGCACTGAAATTGACAACAAAAAATTTTTGCACACCAGTATATTTTCTTTATTCATGCAAAATACATTTATTTAAATAAAAATAATAATTATTGAATAATAAGATATTCTTTGGTTCTTACATTATCAAATAGACGTAGATGATTTGCACTGCATGGCGTCAGTAAGCTGTGCAAAGTTTGGATTATACCTGCTGACTGCTAGTCTCAAGCAGGCACCCAGATGATTATCTGTTAGAGTGAACTGGTACTTGGACTTGAACTTCATGTTTGAGAACGCTGATTCACAGAGGTACGTGGAACCAAAAATTGTTGCAAAATACATGGTACTTTTTCTCAGATTTGGATACTTTTCCTCTACGAGAAGATTCTAAAAATTTTTATCGGATGCCCTCGATTTGATTTAAAGGTCGCTTTGTAGTGTTAAAATTTCACTTTCGATGTAAGATTTTGTCCATGTGGAACAATATTGCCATTTTTAATGCAATTTCTTCAACATCTACGTCTGCATAAGCAGACTACAGGTTCGAGCATTGCGAAGTCTTGGAAGCGCTTCTCAAACTCTGTAGTGAGGCTGTTCACTTGTTCCACATATCGATCATTGTCAAAATTTGTAGGTTCTTTTTCCGAGTTTTCTAGCTCTGACATCATATTTGGGAAATGTCTCAGTTTCTGTCGCTGAAGTTGTGAGAACAGTTTTGATTTTTTGTTTAAAGGCATTAACAGAACTAATAATTTGGACTATTTTAATTTTTTCCTAATAACCACTTCATCTTCCAACTGCTTATATTTATCATCTCTTGAATTGTAATCTTATATTTATAATCTCTAAATCTTTGAAGAAATTTTTCCCTACTAAACCATCTTACATCAGTGTGTAGCAAAAGGTCAGTGTGTTCGGCTTCAATTTCTTACAGTTGAGACTTAAAGAGGCGCCTCTGCCTGAGACTTCTTGCCCGAATAGAGCATACGACCTTAGCCCAATATCTATGACTTTTTTCATACTCAACATTTTGCTATACAGAACCTGTTGATGAATTATGCAATGATAACTATGGAAGTTAGGAAAATCAATATCATTTTTGCAGAGAGCAACGAAACCACAGGTTTGGCCAGTCATGGTCGGTGCTCCATCGGTGGTAGTGAACATAAGTTTGTTAATGGGTAACTAAGTGTTACTAACAGAGTCTTTGAATGCCTGGAAAATGTCGTCTCCTCGAGTTTTTCCCTTCAAAGGTATGATCTTAATCAGTTCCTTCTTAGCAGTCACATTTTTAAATACCATTCTTATGAAAATGAACAGCTGGGATGTGTCAATAGCATCTGTCGACTCATCAAATTGAAGTGAAAGAAAATGCACTCAATTTATATCTTTAATTAGTTGCGCTCTCAGATCCTCACCTATCACTTCTGAATATTGTGAACAGTCCTTAATAGCTGAAGTTATTTCCGATTTATTTTTTAAATAATTATCAAACAATGAGTCTGCTGTCTCCAAAAATGCACCTTTTACCATGTCTCTATCCTCGAACGGTTTTTTGCGTTTAGCTAACACTTGACTCACCCAGAAGGATGCATTTATGGATGCCTTGGATTTCTCGATGTGCCTAGTAAATATAGATTGTTAGACAGCAAGCTGAGTCTTTAATTCCTTCATCTTCGTCTTGCGCAGTTCACTTTTGGCTGGAAAGTCGCTCTCATATTTCTTGTGAACAGTTTTGAAATACCTCAACATTTCCTTTCTCAGCAAGAGCTACGGTCGAATAGCAAATCAGACACACGCATTTTGAATTCATATGAACAATGTGAAAAAAATAATCTTCCTTCCACTTATTGTGAAAACAAGATTTTGGTTTTTTGTTGCTTGGTCTGGCACTCATGATTTAACCCTTCACTAAAATTTTAATTGAAAAATTCACTGGAAACCTCCGTTTGGAGCAATTTTTTTCTATAAAAGTTTAGAATTTTAGAAATATAGTACACTCATATGTGCGTATTTTCTTTGCAATAACCTTCAGGCTACTGACTCTGTAATAACGGCTGTCGGCTCGCGGAATGACTGCGGTGTTGCCAAGTTTGACATGTCCATTACAGCGCTAAAACCGACAACTTGTGTATCGTAAGAGCATTGGCGTATGGGATGGTACTTTACTGGGGTGGCGGAAAAAATTTGCTGTAAAAATGTTCAGGGTGCCCTGATTTCAGCATAAGCACTCTGTGTAGCATAAAATAACACAAAGGTTAGAGTATGAGTAACATATATTAAAGCCTTTTTGATATAAAAAACATTACAATTTACAAAAATTAAATAAAATTTTGCTACAACATTTCTAAATGACAAGTAAAACTACGGCATTGCAGTTGATATAGAATTCAGTAAGTCTTCAACTTACGCTTTAATTATTAACTACAAGTAGAGTAGCAAGTAATTAATTCACCCCAAGAAGTAAAAAAAAAAAAAGAATGTCAGGAAAAATCTGCCCTGGAAATTTCAATATTTGTCCTGAAAATGCTCAAAATTCACTAGTCCTGGGGGGGTTACCGCCCCTTGACAACTGGTATAGTCTCAACAAAATCAGTACATAATTAAAAAAATAAATGGACAAGTAAGAACGTGTAGAATGCATAAGTAATAAAAAAAGGACGGCTTCAGGAATAGATGTACAAACAGGTTACAAGTGCATGGAAGGCGATCTTTCTCTATATCGCACCAGAGAGGTGTCAACCCTAGGTTAACCGTATGGTAAGTTTTGAAATTTTCCACGGTCTACTTGAAACGAGTTAACGGTCCACCGGTCGACCATGATCGACGTCCTGAGCACCTCTGATCCAGGCGCTTCACTGTGTCCAAAATTACAAGAGCTGGCAGCTCGACAACGTTACTCGAATAGGCCAAGATGTTGGTCGGGTAGATCACTTGCCAGGCTAATTGATTGTTGTAAATAACGCCCAGGACTGGCTGCCTCCTATACCAAATTAACTTTATTAAATACACATTCCTATATCATATAGTCGCCAGAATTACCATACCAGATTTCCTTCAAGAAAAACAACAACTCTTACCTCAGAGGCAACCCCCAAAATTTCGAAATTCAACTCCAACAACTTAAATCTCCAAATCTTCTGCCAATACGTTTTAAACGACTTAACGTTATCAAAATTTTCAACGTTTAAACGTCCTTAAAATATTAACCCCTATTCGCCCTTAACCATTTTCACAATTTTACGTTGTCAAACTTTAAATGTTTCTAAAGTCGTTAAACTTCTCAAAATTCTGTTAAAATTTAACTTCTTTTAACGTTGCTAAACCTTTAGCGTCTTATAACTTCGCAAATTTTAGTCTTTACACCCGAAAATCTTTATCCAATTGTAAAATATGCAAAATTAATACATTAAATCACGTAAAGAATTATTTTCACAACACAAACATTCAATCCAGAGTTTGAAATTCAAATAAACCTGCTGCAGATGGCGTCTCTGTTAGTGCTTTCAAACGCATGACGTCACGTGTTGGTTGGTTTACTGAATTTGGATCAATGAAAGAAAGCCACCCCGAGCCTTCTTTAGTTACCTTTATAAGGCTAACTAACGAAAATATAACGACCTAACGTAACCAGTCGTCAAGGGCGTACAGTTGACCTAACGATTAGTTAGGTTAGGTCGTGATATTTTCGTTAGTTAGCCGTATAAAGCTAACTAAAGAAGGCTGGGGGTGGCTTTCTTCCATTGATCCCTGAATTTATATCTAAGACAATGGCCCCCACCTCTCACTAACTCTACCGAGCATTTACAATGTTCTGTTACAATATATATATATATATATATAATATATATATATATATATATTAAATAAATAAATAAATAGTTTGAATTTAAAAACAAAGAATTAACTTTCATAAAAAACCAATTCCAGTCGGAATTTTTTTGACTGGACTGTAATGCGAACGTTCGCATATTTGACGTAATGAAAAATCTGGTCAAAGTCCCTATGGAATGTTGTTACACAATCTCTCTCTTCAGTATAGACTGTCTGACGTGAAAGAGAGTAGTTACTTTCGTGTGGTAACAATGGTAACATACGTTAGGTTATCTGAACCTTTGGTTTAATTAAACATTTATACCTGTCGATGTTTCTTAGTAGCTCCTTCATGTATATTGCATGTTGAAACATGACTCTGGCACTTTCACGTGTAAGTGTGACTCTGGCACTTTCACGTGTAAGTGTGACTCTGGCACTTTCACGTGTAAGTGTGACTCTGGCACTTTCACGTGTAAGTGTGACTCTGGCACTTTCACGTGTAAGTGTGACTCTGGCACTTTCACGTGTAAGTGTGACTCTGGCACTTTCACGTGTAAGTGTGACTCTGGCACTTTCACGTGTATGTATGACTCTGGCAGCGTCATATGTAAGTATGACTCTGGCACCTTCATAGATAAGTATGACTCTGACACCTTCATACGTAGGTCGAGACAGCCCGTGTTCGATACTTACTGTTAACGCGCGAAAATCATTTATTTCCTCGTCATTCCTTTAATTCAGTCGAGGCTAAAAGCAAACATGAGACTAATGCACCTGCACTCGTGTACCTACAGTACATTAAAAAAGTTCACAGAGAAAATGGGGGTAGTGAGTGAGTTAGAAAGAGAGAGAGAGAGAGAGAGATAGATAGATAGATAGAGAGAGAGAGAGAGAGAGAGAGAGAGAGAGAGAGAGAGATTTACGATTATCGGCATCGCGAATAGTGCTTTCCTTTGATGCGAATTTGCGGTGTTTGCTCTGCCATTCGAACTCTCTTCAAATTGGAATCCGAAAGTGAAATGAAATCAGCCCGTTTCAGAGACCTTAACTCAGCGGGATCTCAATTTGCTTACAGCGGAGACCAACCACTCGGAATAAGGCTGAGATTGCTCTCCATTGTGTTTAACAGGAGAACGGTCCTTTATGAGATCATTATTAATAATATATATGCATTAGCCGATAATGACTAAGATACACGTTCGGTGTAGAGAACAAAGGATTTCGGTTCTCTATTCATGCATCGTTTTGCTTTTATAACGTTTTAACTTTGGTATAATACAATAAGGAATATAAATACAGCAGACTCGTTGCATCGAAGTACAAATAGCTGCAGTAAGTGAGCAGAATTGCCCATAAATTGCTGGAAATGGCCTCTACGCATACTGTATACACTATATATATATATATATATATATTATATATATGATTGCTCAAACGGCCGTCACCAAAGCTATATATATATACACATACATACAGGGCCGCCGAAAGGGCGGGGAAGCCGGGTTAAATCCCCGGGGCCCGGACCTCTAAGGAACCCGGAAAGACGGGGAATAAAATCTAAAAATATATAAAGCAATTGACTAAATAACAGAGAGGAAATATAATTAATGAACATACATTTTATGGAGATTATCATAGTCAAACTGAAACAGATAAAATATCTACGGTCCACCAATGCCCAAGAACGACTGACAGATCTGGGAACCATTGTAATTGAAAGCCAGTTAGTCCGTACTTCAAATTTCATCAGAATCATTTACCACTTTGCTGGAGAGAAGGCAAAGAAAGTACACTTCTAATTAGGAAAATCTTGCAGTAAACAAATGTCTTGCCTGCATGGACTGGTACTGCATTTGTAAATTGTATGGTGATAGAATTAATATAATTGATTCGAAAAATAAAATGGTCATTTTCTTCCGAGTTGTTTATTCATACTGTATGTTTTGAATAGTGACTTTGACATATAATCAGTTTGCTTGTTATGTACACCAAAAACATTCATAATAAAATACTGAGTAAACAGGGGGGGGGGGGGGGGGCCATATACCAATCCTTCTCCCGGCCCGCGGGCAGCTCTCGGCGGCCCCGTATATACACACACACACACACACAATGTGTATATATATATACACACACACACACACATGTATATATATATAGGGTGAACCAAATGTAGGTGGACAGTAAATGATAACGTTTATTTTGAGAATACATATTTAATTTTTTTGTATACTATAATACAAAATAAAATTTAAATAAATTTAGTTATAATATTTAATATAATAAAACACAAACACCATAGTTATAATGAACACCATAGTTATAATATAATATAACACAAACCGTATTCAACCTACTGTCCCCTACTTTTGGTTCACCGTGTATATATATATATATATATATATATATATATATATTATATATATATATATATATATATATATATATATATATATAGTGAATGTGTACGTGGGTAAAAGCTGTTTCATTATTTGACTATTTTACATGGCTGTTAAAGCAAAAGTTTGTAATATTGCAAGACAAAATTTTACAAAACAGTTTACTTAATTGACAGTTGAAAAAATAATTAAATTATATAGAATAATTATTAGTGGCTAAGATATATATCTCTCTCTCTCTCTCTCTCTCTCTCTCTCTCTCTCTCTATATATATATATATATATATATATATATATATATATACACATACAGTATGCGTGCGTAGAGGCCATTTACAACTACTTATGAGCAATTCTTACTTACTGCAGCTACTGTATTTGTACTTCGATGCAACGCGTCTGCTGTATTTACATTTCTTATTGTATCAGACGGAGGTTAAAACGTTACAAAAAGCGAAACGGTACACGAATAGAGAACTGAACTTCTTTGTCCTCTGCACCGAACGTGTATCTTAGTCATTATCGGCAGGGTGGGTAAAAAATGTGACCCCTTAGAGATAAACTGTCATATTAAAAAAAGTAAAGGGACTAGAGCTCTCGAACCTCATAGATGTTTACCTTAGCATGTTGTTCGTCTTAATTGAGAAGTTGCTTGATGTGTCCCCCTTCCTGTTCAACGCAGGCCTCCAAACGTGGACGCCACTAATCAATACACCTGTTTACATATCGTTGAGACACCTTCTCCCAGCCGAGCAGAATTCTTTCGCGTAGTTCATCTATGTCTCTTATATTGGTACCAGGGATGTAAACTTTGGACTTCAGGGCTTCCCAAACACCATAATCTAGTAGTGAAAGATCGGGGCTACTAGTTGGCCACATATTGGGTTCGATAAAATCCGGTGTTTCGTTCTCAAGGAATGTGACAGTTTGGCGTGCTCTGTGAGCAGGGGCTCCATCTTGTTGAAAAGTATATCTTTCACCATTAATTCGTCGAATATCAGTTAGATAGTGAAGAAGGCAAGGCTTCGTGGCAAGAAGCTACCAGAACAGGTAGGCGGGAACGGATCTATCTCGGAGTACCACAAGGCTAGAAAACACGCGATACCAAAGGACAACTAACTTAAAATGCAGAAGGGGCAATGCAAAACAAAGAACATAAACATTGTCCTGGCAAATATTTAAGGAATAAAACCGAACAACTCACGAAACAAAGTTTCGTACTTGAAAGCTTTTATGGACGAAACAGGGGCGGACATCGCATGCCTCACAGAAACACATCTTAAAGACTGCCAAGGAAACTGCGATAACTGCGAACACTGAATCGATAAGAAAGAATTGCATATCGATGGATTCAACTTACTAAGAGCGGATAGAACAGCGAGACGTAAAGATGGCTGTGCTATTTATATACATGAGAGATAATAAGTAAATCCAACAGCTTCGTGGAAACCCTTGCAGTAAAAATAGAGAAACTAAACGTGGTACTGAGACTGACAGTCATCTATAGACTTCCAAACTCTCCAAATGAAAAATTTTCGGATGCCATTGATGATACCAGAACCCTAATGAAGTCCGTATACTCTCCATCCCCTAATATAATACTCTGTGGCGATTTTAATTTCCCATTTATAAAATACAAAAAGGTGGGTAGAAATATATTTATACAGCAAGAAAAGGGGGGCATAATAGAGGACCAGGAGCAAGCAAAAATGCTGATGGCTCTCACAAACAAGTTTATGCTGACACAGGAGATAACAGAAAATATCAGGAAAAATAACTGCCTAGATCTGGTATTCACGAATAACTCGAACTTGATTGCCGATATAAAAATAATCCCAACTAGTATCTCAGACCACAACATAATCGAGTTATCAACAAATATGGCGATAACATTAAAAGACAATAAAAATACGGAAGGAAGAAGCAAATTTGGGGCTTTTCACTTAAACTCCAAGACCATAAATTGGGAAGAAATCAGATCACACATGGCCCAAATAGAGTGGACAACAGTTTTAGAGAATAAAACAACTGAGGAAATGCTAACAACCTTGGAAGAAAAGCCGCTGAAATTTTTAGAAGAATATGCTCCGAAAGCACAGCCAAAGGGAAAGAGGAACTGGCTAGAGAGGCAAAAAGAATATTCCGCAAAAGAAAGAGAGTAGTGGCGAAGTTAGCTAATTGCGGAGACAAAACTGCCAGGAAAGTAATACAAGAAAAACTGGAGAGTATCGATAGGGAAATACAAACTCTGTTAAAGGGCCATACAGAGAGGGAAGAGGAAAAGGCGACAGAAGCAATAAATAAAAATCCAAAATACTTCTTGCGATGCTAAAAGGAAAACAAAAACGCGCGCTACTATCGAGCCCTTAAGGAAAGGAAATAATGAACTAACAGACGATCTAAAAGAAGTATCTGAAATATTGAAATATTGAGAACCCAGTATGAATCGGTCTTCACTACCCCAAAAAGTGACAAAGCGATACCTGACATAGATGCATTTTTCGAAGAGAAATTGCAAGGAGAATGTATAACAGACTTTGATTTTACCCCAGAAGATGTAGCGAGAGCTATAGGACAAATGAAATTACATTCAGCTGCAGGTCCGGACAAATGGAACGCACTATTAATTAAAAACTGTAAAAATGAAATAGCTACACCCTTATACTGGATATGGAGAAGATCCCTAGACACTGGGGAAATACCGAGCATCTTGAAAAGAGCAAACATTGTCCCCATACATAAAGGCGGGGATAGATCTCAAGCAAAGACCTATAGACCAGTGTCTTTGACGTCCCACCTCACCAAAATATTTGAATAAATAGTCAGAGAGAAAATCTATGACTTCTTGGAGACATTGAAAAGATTCAACGAAAATCAGCACGGATTCCGATCAAGAACATCATGCTTATCGCAACTTATAGAGCATTATAACAATATCCTAGATGCACTTGAAGGCAATGAAAACTATGATGTCATATACACGGACTTTGCTAAAGCTTTCGACAAATGCGATCATGGTATAATAGCACATAAAATGAAACATATGGGAATAACAGGCAAAGTGGGAAAATGGATCTACAACTTCCTCAGAGAACGTCTACAGGTCGTCAAAATTCAAAGTGTATCATCATCAGAATCAGAAGTACGCAGCTCAGTACCACAAGGTACAGTACTGGCCCCACTCCTGTTCATTATGATGCTAACAGACATAGACAGTGGAGTAACCAGCAACAGTATAGTCACATCCTTTGCAGACGATACAAAGCTCAGCAGAAAAATCAGCGATGCAAAAGTGGAGGCCTTGCAGAAGGACACGAACAAAATATACAAATGGTCAGAAGACCACAATATGACTTTTAACACCGAGAAATTTCAGCTCTTGAGATATGATAGAAATGATGAACTTAAAGAGACTGCATGTAGACAGATAGACAGGAAATTCAGAGAAGCAGGAAAGCGGTCGACTTGGGGGTAATAATGACCGATGATGCCAAATTCGAGACACAAAATCAGATAGAAAATAAACAGAACAAAGAGAGTTGCGGGACAGGTACTAAGAACGTTCTAAAAGAGATACAAGATAGTATTGATTTTCCCTGCTGAGAACACTGATCATACCAAAACTTGAATACTGCTCAGATTTGACGTCCTCATACAGAAAGGAAGAAATAAATAAACTAGAAGAAACGCAGAGACATTTCACAGCCATGACTGATGGCTGCAAAGAACTCATCTACTGGGAAAGACAACGTAAACTAAATCTGTACTCCCTGGAAAGAAGAGAGAGGTACACCACAATCTACATATGGAAAATGATCGAAAAACTGGTACCAAACCTAAAACTAAACCCAATTACCATCCAAACAACGCTGAAAAACAGGAAAGGCAGAATGTATAGTTTTCCCAAATTAAAGGCTCGACAAGGGACCTCCTCAACACTGAAGGAAAATAGCTTGGTTGTCAAGGGGAAAGACTTTTTAACCAGCTTTCAAAGGACCTCAGAAATGTTACAGGGGTCAAAGTTGAAGTCTTCAAGAGAAGAATAGATGCCTGGCTCAGGACAGTACCAGATGAGCCGGGTGTACCTGGCTATATACGGTGGAGAGAGCAAGAGAGCAACTCGTTCCTCCACCAAGCCAGGCCGAGAGGCGGGGCCACCAGCTTGACCTTCGTGTGAAGAGAGACCAACACACGAAATTCAAACGAGGTTGACGAGTTGACGAGGTGTATATACACTGTGTATATATATATATATATATATATATATAATATATATATATAAAATATTGTTAATAACACTGGCCAACAAGTATTTTTCATCAGATGTAATTATAGGTGGGCTTGATAACACTGGTATGCATCAATTTTGCTGTCAAAGGTTTTGTAAGTGATTCTTATAGAGTTTTTCCTGCTGATTTCGAATCTGCAATCCGTTTTTTCTCATCTGCTCAGGTTATCCGGCTATGGCCTCATAAGTAAAATAGAATTTTTCGTGATTTTGTCAAAGCGGAATTGGAACAGTAACATCTATCATCACTTGTTTCACTTGTATAATATATTTTTTTACTTTTCAGGCATATAGATAAAATATTTCATAATGAATAGAGCGTGTAAAAATGATCCCAATAGATTCTGCTACATATGTGGGACGGTTACCATGCCAAATAACCAGTCCCAAATCACTAAATTTGTGAAGACAATGTATAGAGCATACTTTGGAATTAAGCTAGGGGACCAGGACAAAAATTTCGCCCCTCATATGTGCTGCAAGACGTGCATTGAAAATTTGAGAAGATGGAGCAAAGGCAGAGCGAAATCTTTGCCTTTTGGAATTCCCATGATTTGGAGAAGGAAGGATCACGTGACAGATTGCTATTTCTGCATGACAAACCTCCAAGGTGGGCTTATAAATTTATTTTTCTTAAATATTTTGAAATCCTCGTATGAAACTTGACATAATATTCACCATAATGTAATATTCACCATATATAGCATAATATTCACCATAATGGTAATCATACATTTACATATACATATTGTTATAGAAAATACATTTACACATACATATTGTTATACAAGTTACATTTACATATACAATGATTGTATATTTTCTTTCTTTTTCATTCATATTTCCCCGAAGGGACAATATGAATGAAAAGGAAGAAAATATACAGACTCCATCGACCTATTTCATATCTTACAGACCGCAGCCTTCCCTCACGAGCCGCCACTGTCTGAATGCTTCTTCTATTTCATATTCAAGTTTTATATCCATGTTTCTGTGTTTCTATTTTCAGGAGTTAACAAGAAGAATAAACACATTGTTGTATACCCTGACATTCCTTCTGCTATGAGACCTGTACCCCATGGTCCTGGAATTCCAATACCCGACCCACCTCAAACCCTGGACTTCGATGATTCTGATGAATCAATGACCAATGCCAATGACCAGTCCCAGTCGTATATACCTCAAAATACCGCTTCAAATGAGCCGAGGCCTCTCAACCAGGCCAAACTTAATGATCTTACCAGGGATTTAGGACTTTCCAAATTAGCTGCCGAGATCTTGGGCTCACGACTTCGAGAGGACAACTTGCTGGCTCCGGGAACAACATTCTCCTGGTATAGGAAACGAGAGGAAGAATTCCGCAAGTTTTTTGCAGTGCACGAAAATACCTCTTCCTTAGTGTACTGCTGCAATGTTGAGGGGCTAATCGAATCCTTGGGCCTGCCATATAACGCATCAGAATGGAGGCTATTTATAGACTCGTCTAAACGAAGTTTGAAAGCAGTACTTCTCAACATTGAGAATAGGGTTGCATCAGTCCCTGTAGCACATTCCGTACAACTTACTGAGAGCTACGATAACATGAAATTTTTACTGGATGCTCTCGTATACGACCAACATAACTAGAGGATCTGTGGAGATTTGAAGGTAATACTAATATCATAAGTAAACTATTGCTATTACTATGTTGTTTTTCCAAAGGTTATTTGAGAGCGTATAAGAACACTTAACTTCCCCACAGAAGTGATACAGTCTAATGCATAGATTTTTTTTATCTGATAGAACAAATTCTCTAAATTCTTTAAATATTTTCATTTTTTTTCAGATTGTGGCATTTGTATTGGGAATGCAAGGGGGATACACGAAATACCCATGTTTCCTCTGCAAATGGGATAGCCGAGCGGATGAGAAGCACTATGCACAGCGTGAATGGGCATCCAGAGAGAATTTTGAACCTGGGTCGCATAATGTCGTTTCAGTGCCCCTTGTACCACCAACAAAAATTTTGCTCCCACCACTTCATATTAAGCTGGGCTTGATGAAAAATTTCATCAAATCAATGAATAAGGAGGGTTCAGCATTCCGATATCTCGAGAGTAATTTCCTCATATATCTGATGCTAAACTAAATGCTGGGGTTTTTGATGGTCCTCAAATTCGAACTTTGATCAAGGATACTCAGTTCGAAAACGCAATGACTCCAACCTAGAAGAATGCCTGGCAGGCATTCAAATCAGTTGTCACTGATTTTCTTGGCCAGCGTAGAAGTCCAGAATACGAGTCCGTTGTCGAAAACTTGATGGAAGCTTTCAAAGCTCATGGGTCGCGCATGTCCATAAAAATGCACTTTTTGTGGTCCCACTTGGACTATTTTCCTGAAAATAATTGCGGGGATTATAGTGAGGAACAGGGTGAACGATTTCACCAAGATATCAAAATAATGGAAGAGAGGTACCAGGGAAACTGGGATATCAATATGCTGGCGGACTATTGCTGGTGTTTGAAGCGAGACGTGCCCGAAGAAAAACACAGACGGAAAGCCAAAAAAACTTCATTCCTTCCTCAATAAACTTTTTTCCATATTCATTGTATGAATAAAAGTATTTATTCACACAATGTTTTCATTTTTCACGAGTGTTCTTATAATATTACTCGTATCTACAGTGTTTCAGCTAAAAAAATCAATAAATTTGGGGATAAAATTGGACTTATAATAAATGGCCAATAGAGAAAAAACGTGACCTGAATGAGGAAAACCAATGTCATTTTCGAATTTAGCATGGTCGAATTATATAATATGAGTTGAAAAAACCCTCACAGCAGACAAAAAAATTTCATATGCATACCAGTGATAATTGTTGGGACGATGATTCCAAATCTGGTTTCGGTTTTCCTCTAGCTCGTCTAGTTTTCGAGATACGATCGATCATAATATATATAATAAATATAATGTGTATATATATAATATAATACTATATATAACTTAATATGTGTCCTTTATACATGTAGCGGAGTATTTTGTCGTTGCAGCTTAGGTGGGTGTAGGTTTTTGCTTTACCGTTTCTATACCCTCATGTATGGCATTTTGTCGTTTCAACGCAGGCTTTCCGCAGGTTGTCTTGTGGTATTTTAAGTGAGAGCAGTTGCTGGCCACAAATTTGCAAGCGTTGCACATGTACACCTTTTTATTCTTTGGCGTAACAGTTACATGTCTAGTTGTGTGTTGTGTTTTGTTTTATTTTCTGTCGCCCACTTACATATTTTATTTTTTTAGGTGATTTACATCAACCCACTCATCGATCATCATGCCTCGAAAGTGTAAAAATCACCCCGACAATTATTGTTACGTGTGCGGCTCGGCTCGTTCGCGACTAAATCACAACGGCGTACAATCACGATGGATCTTCGGAAAACTTACCGGTTATACTTCGACTAGGCGACCAAGATAAGGCGTGGGCGCCACATGTTATCTGTACCGCTTGTTCAAATGGATTACGTGACTGGTTGAACCAAAGGAAAAAGTCGATGTCGTTCGCTATACCCACGATATGGAAGGGGTCGAGAGACCATCAAGGCGATTGTTACTTTTGCAATGTTAACATAACTGGATTCTCCGTGAAGAACAAGCATAACATCGTTTATCCGAACGTAGATTCCACGATCAGACCGATCCCTCACAATGACACTATGCCGATTCCGGTACCTCCACAACATGGACTCGATTCTTTAGAAAACGAAACGGAATCCGACGAAGATGCGATTGACGGAGATGCGGGACCTTCGGCCGATCTTGACTACACACCTTACGAAGAGCAATCGGAGCAGGAGAAGCTTACCCAAAACAAGTTTAATCACCTCATTAGAGACCTAGCCCTCTCCAAAGAAAAATCAGAACTTCTCTCCTCGAGACTCAAGCAGAAACAGTTACTTGAGAAGAACGTCCGAGTGTGTCACTCTCGAAAACGAAACCATGATTTCGCGACATTCTTTACAGTAGACGGTCCGCTCTGCTATTGCTATTATATCAATGGACTTTTCGAGAACTTGTCACAGGTACACACACCATCTCAGTGGCGCCTCTTCATTGATTCCTCACAGCGAAGCTTGAAAATGGTTCTCCTGCATAACGGGAACTTAAAGCCGTCCATCCCGATCGCCCACTCCGTTCATCTAAAGGAGACGTACGATAACATGAATATACTACTCGAAGCAATCCAATACAACACTCATCAATGGAATATCTGTGGTGATCTCAAAGTCATTGGTATGTTAATGGGCATACAAGGAGGGTTCACGAAATACTGTTGTTTCCTATGCCTATGGGACAGCCGTGCTACCGCGGATCATTACAGCAGACGTGACTGGCATCAAAGAAGCACATACGACCCAGGAACGGGCAGTGTCCAGTGTGTTCCTTTAGTTGATCCAAAGAAGATTTTCCTGCCACCTCTCCACATTAAGCTCGGCTTAATGAAAAATTTTGTGAAAGCAATGGGTAAGGCGAATTCGAGAGGGTTTCGATACCTTCTTGAGAAATTTGCAAACATCAGTGCCGCGAAATTGAAGGAGGGAATCTTTGTGGGGCCCCAAATCAGGGAGGTTTTGCAGGATGAAGGCTTTGAAGAAAGCCTCAATGCCTTAGAACTAAAAGCATGGCAGGCTTTCAAATGGATTTGTGGAAACTTCTTGGGTAACCACAAGTCTCCCACATACAAAGATGGAGTTCAGAAACTGCTCGATACATATCAAGAAATGGGCTGTCGCATGTTCTTGAGAACTTGAAAATACATTTTTTACATTCGCGTCGATTTCTTTCCCGAAAACCTTGGCGCAGAGAGTGACGAACAGGGGTAACGCTTCCACCAAGACATCCAGTCAATGGAAAATCGCTACCAAGGTTTCTGGAACAAAAGTATGCTGGCAGACTACTGCTGGATGTTGTACCGCGATGATCCGGACAAGGTTTACAAAAGAAAATCGTACTCGCAACGTTTTTAGGTTGGTGTACATTTCTTTTTATGAATAAAGTTGTACTTTTACGATAAATTGTGCTGAAATTAACACCATCATATTTCGATAACTAGATGTGCTAGAGCAGTGGTCGGGGAACAGAGGTAAATTACCCCAAATGGGGTAAATTTAAAAATTTTGGTGGTAATGCGTGCGATATGAGAGACACTTCCCTCAGAGCCTCAGTCGTGTGTATGGTATCATGAAACGAAAAGGTGCTTTTAGTGCTTGACACTTTGTGCTGATATTTTTTTCGTATATTTTTATTTTATTTTGTTACATAAATGTGGCGTTATTCTAAATTTTAGAATATTACGAATTTACGTCCTGATTTTGATGTTGTTGTATCAAAAATGAAACACCATCATTTTTCCAAAACCTGAAGTGGAGATGTTTTGAATGAAATTCTTCAGTTCTTCAATCCTTTTTACTAATTTTGTTTGTGTGCTATTCTTATGCCAACATGTGTGGCTTTTTTTTATTTCTCCATAATAATGGATCCAATAAACATTTTTTGAATTTGAATTTTTTGTATACCATATGCAACAATTTTAAGAGCAATTGGCTTGTTTTTGTTTACTTTGAAGTCTAGGGGTAATTTCATTTTACTCAAATAAATTTTTGGGTAATACCCAAAAAAGTTCCCCGACCCATGTGCTAGAGGAAAACCGAAAACCGATTTGGAATTAGCGTACAAAACTGGTTTAGAAAAGTGTGTATACATCTTTGATGAGAGAAAAAAGTTCGATTTTGTCGACCACTGATATAATGAATTTGACAACTAAAAATTACTTGACAACCCCCCAAAAAAAAAAAAATTCCCATGACCACATAATCAATTTGTTTACATCTTGCATGAATTCAGATTTTTGGCTCACTTTTGCCTTTTGTGAGGTTTAGAAAAGTTACACTTCGATAATTGTAATTTGATTAATAGGAGAGTTATTTATATTCTTAGAAGATATAAACAATTTGTGATGGTTTGGGGAATAAGAGACACGAGATATTTTGTCCAAATTAGTCCCACCCACCAGGGGGCGTCATACAACAAATATTTTCTTTTGGGGTGGGGGCACTGTTAGAAATAATTTTTAATCAGTTATAAGAAATCAGTAATTCAGTGCTTTAACTACATTTTAAGGATAAGAAAAGTCAACAGTATATATATATATATATATATATATATATATATATATATATATATATATATATATATACAGGGTGTTTGAAAACTTTCTGTACAAATTGTAATGGGGGATAGGCAACACCAAGACAAACCCTTTTCGTTTATAAGTGTATGTCCACTGACGTCACCATTCGGCGCGAGAGGGCGCCGCTGCAATTGGCTAAAAGGTGAAGTGGGCTAGACTCGCGCTTGCCACGGGCATTCTTAAATCGGACGTAGTACGCGTAACATGGAGCGCTTCACGACTGCTGAGATGGCTGACATGCACATGGTGTATGGGGCTGCCAATGGAAACGGAAGAGCTGCTGTGAGGTTGTACCGACAGCGCTTCCCAAACAGACGTGTGCCAAACCACCAAACGTTTGCGCATTTGCATCGGCGACTGCGAGAAACTGGAACATTCCATGCAAACATGCATGACACTGGTCGGGAGAGAAACGTGCGCACTCCTGACATGGAAGAAGAAATCCTAAGGCGATTTGAGGACAATCCAAGCGCAAGCACGCGAGGTGTTGCACGTATCTCGGTGTGAACCACGACCTGGTCTGGAGAGTGTTGCACGAGCAGCAGTTACATCCGTTTCATCGTCAGAGAGTCCAGGCATTACAACCTCGGGATTACCCTCTTCGTGTGGAATTCGCACGCTGGTTTCTGCAGCAGACAGCGGTGCAGCCTAATTTTCCGGCTTACGTGCTGTTCTCAGATGAGGCCTGTTTCACACGTGAGGGTGTGTTTAACATGCACAATTCTCACGTGTGGGAGCACGCAAATCCACATGCTACACGGGTGCATGCTCATCAAGAACGGTTCACCGTCAATGTTTGGGCGGGTATCGTCCATGGCAAGTTGATTGGGCCGTACCTGCTGCCTGCCCGACTCGACGGGCGGGTTTATCGGATATTTCTTGAAGAAACGTTGCCGGAACTGCTGGAAGATGTTCCAGTGGCTATTCGTAGACGAATGTGGTTTCAAGACGACGGGGCCCCAGCACACTCCAGCAACGATGTGCGGGATTATCTGAACGCCACTTTTGGGGACCGATGGATAGGCCGGGGTGGGCCCGTACGTAGCCTGGCCACCGAGATCGCCCGATTTAACATGCCTCGATTTCTTCCTGTGGGGACACATGAAGAACCTCGTGTACGAGACTCCCATTTACTCAGAAGAAGACCTCGTAGCAAGAATCGCTGTCGCCGCTGGAACTGTTCCCAAAATGCCGGGAATCTTTCGACGTGTACGTCGGTCAATGCTTCGACGCTGTCGGGCATGCATTGATGCTACCGGTCGCAACTTTCAGCACCTTCTTTAAATAAACATGCCTTCTTTAAATAAACATGTTACGCGTACTACGTCCGATTTAAGAATGCCCGCGGCAAGCGCGAGTCTAGCCCACTTCACCTTTTAGCCAATTGCAGCGGCGCCCTCTCGCGCCGAATGGTGGCGTCAGCGGACATACACTTATAGACGAAAAGGGTTTGTCTTGGTGTTGCCTATCCCCCATTACAATTTGTACAGAAAGTTTTCAAACACCCTGTATATATATATATATACAGGGTGTTTTGAAAACTTTCTGTACAAATTGTAATGGGGATAGGCAACATATATACACACACATTTAACTGCAATGACCACGCAGTATATTAATGTATAGAAACGACGTAAGTATAGAGGAGCGTTCTGCACACGAGGAAGAGAAATAACGAACACATGAAAAATGAGGTGAACCGCCCGGGAATCGAACCCAGGGCCTTCCGATTACCGGTCGGATGCGCTACCATTACACCACGGACCTCGATCAGTCATAAGTCGAAATTCTCCTACATAGGGCAGAAACCAATGCCCTGAGAGGGCACCCTCGCAAATCGTGAATATGTACATTTAACTGCAATGACCACGCAGTATATTAATGTATAGAAACGACGTAAGTATAGAGGAGCGTTCTGCACACGAGGAAGAGAAATAACGAACACATGAAAAATGAGGTGAACCGCCCGGGAATCGAACCCAGGGCCTTCCGATTACCGGTCGGATGCGCTACCATTACACCACGGACCTCGATCAGTCATAAGTCGAAATTCTCCTACATAGGGCAGAAACCAATGCCCTGAGAGGGCACCCTCGCAAATCGTGAATATGTACATTTAACTGCAATGACCACGCAGTATATTAATGTATAGAAACGACGTAAGTATAGAGGAGCGTTCTGCACACGAGGAAGAGAAATAACGAACACATGAAAAATGAGGTGAACCGCCCGGGAATCGAACCCAGGGCCTTCCGATTACCGGTCGGATGCGCTACCATTACACCACGGACCTCGATCAGTCATAAGTCGAAATTCTCCTACATAGGGCAGAAACCAATGCCCTGAGAGGGCACCCTCGCAAATCGTGAATATGTACATTTAACTGCAATGACCACGCAGTATATTAATGTATAGAAACGACGTAAGTATAGAGGAGCGTTCTGCACACGAGGAAGAAATAACGAACACATGAAAAATGAGGTGGGTTCGTTATTTCTCTTCCTCGTGTGCAGAACGCTCCTCTATACTTACGTCGTTTCTATACATTAATATACTGCGTGGTCATTGCAGTTAAATGTACATATTCATGATTTGCGAGGGTGCCCTCTCAGGGCATTGGTTTCTGCCCTATGTAGGAGAATTTCGACTTATGACTGATCGAGGTCCGTGGTGTAATGGTAGCGCATCCGACCGGTAATCGGAAGGCCCTGGGTTCGATTCCCGGGCGGTTCACCTCATTTTTCATGTGTTCGTTATTTCTCTTCTTCGTGTGCAGAACGCTCCTCTATACTTACGTCGTTTCTATATATATATATATATATATATATATATATATATATATATATATAAAATATAGGGTTAATTTATTTGAATTCTCTTATCATTACTAAATATTATTTCGTATTATTGCGTAAATATTATTATAAATTTGGGTGCCCACCCAACGTCTATGGGCATGACGCCTCTGCTATCCACCCACCTACCTATTTATTCTTTCTACTCCGCTTGAATTTAAGAGAAGAATTAAGTAGGAGTCCGAGAGTGCTTATCTACTGATAAGTTGTTTGATGGCGTTGTTTAACCTCCTCCGATACATCTGAGGTTATATGATAGAGGGGATCTATACAGCTTTACGTCCAAACCACCTGGACGGGGAGAGCGGTCCTCCATCCAAGTACTGATAAGACACAAAGTTGCCTAACTTCGCTGATCGACAGGAAGCCGCGTTACGACACTGGCCACAACCTAGACCTATTTATTGAGTAATGAGTAAGGGGGGCCAAAAACTGGCTCAGCGGAAATCGAACCCCTGATCTCAGTGTCTTCATTTTGTTTATAAGAAAACGGTGTTACCCATTGACTCACGGGCGAGGAGCCGCCTTATTTATAAGTGGTAATGTTTCAAAACTTCGTAAGCACTTCCTCACACGAATTTGATCTGTCTGAATTTTTCTCTCCAACCCTTTAGCAGGCTGAGATATTTTCTGAGACTGAATAAAATCGTTTGGCGTTAACCAGAACAAAATCAGTAAAGTGCCACCACCCGCTAAAGGGTTAATTCGTGTTGGCAGATAATTATAATCATACAAAAATTGGAATCTTCAACTGTTCTTTTCTCATCAAAAAATTAGGCTTGAAACGCTCGTGAACGTTCTAAATATTAGACATTATTCAGTTTTTCCTCTTGCATAAAATTAGTTTTGCTACTGACGATGTAATGGAATATCACCATCGATAACAACCAACAAAAATAAAATTTACTATAACACGAGATGACTATAAGTCTAAACTCACCGTTGGGTTGAAAACGCCATATTTGGCGGTTCTCTTAAATTATTCGGTTCTCAGGATATCAATGAAAAGACGAACGCAAGTGATCTTTCATTGAGACACTTCTTCAAGAGTTTTAATTAAGAAATTTGCAGATTCAAGATTGAAAATCGACGCTATTAAAAATATTACTATTTTTTGAGCTAAGGTAATTTGGAACATTTGTTATGATCGACATTTTTCTTTTGTTTTTTCCTGAAGACAGATTATCTCTCTCTCTCTCTCTCTCTCTCTCTCTCTCTCTCTCGTACCACTTTAGCAAAATGAATATTTTTCTTTTTTAAAAGTCCTTTTAGATATTTAATGAAACAATTAGAAAGTGTTTTAATATTTCCAGACAAAATGAATAAAGTCAAAAACGTACTTAAAAAGTAAATTAATATTCTAACGACTAACGGAGGCTAACGGGAAAAAAGTATTATGCGGGTTTTAATTGAAAAGATCCAAAGCCAACTTATAGTAAGTATAAGTTAAGACGGATGTACTTACGCTATTATAGCAGAAGTAGAGCGTTTGCTTTCTTCTCGGTATAAAAACAGATATGAGGTACTTTTATCTTTTGTGTCAGATTTTGTTTATTCGAACGCGTTTTAAGGCTTAAAATGTATATTACATTTAATCGTTCCGTTCGCTAAAACTTATCTCTCACTCTTTCTTTCAGAGTGTGTGTGTGTGTGTGTGTGTGTGTGTGTGTGGGTGTGTGTGTGTACGCTAAATTTATGAAAATGGATTTAGAGTTTAGTGTTCATTTTTAAAATGGAGCATGAAATATGAAAGTGTCATTATTTTAATGAGTCAGTTTGAAATGCTTCTAACGTCATTTTCACATCGCCAAAAATGTGGTCATTTCTATTCTCTCTCTCTCTCTCTCTCTCTCTCTCTCTCTCTCTCTCTCTCGTATATTTACATATTTAAAATAATGTCTTTCAATTAAATCACAGCCAAAATGTGTTATCGCGATTTTTCGTACATTTGGCAAATACTCTCGCCCCATATTTTGGTAAAGGATGAGGCAGTTGGGAGCTGTTATGGCTTTTTATAGTGATATAATATTATAAAAATTCAAATAATTGTCACGTAGAGTTTACATAAGACGAGTCTGAATTTACTGACAGAGAGAGAGAGAGAGAGAGTGTTACAGAGTTACAGGCTAACAAAGACCCTAAGATCCACTCCGGTTAGCCCAAGAAAGAAGTAGAGAAAATAAAGGAAAAATAGAAAAAGCAAATTAAAATAAAGGAGAGAGAGGAGAGAGAGGAGAGAGAGAGAGAGAGAGAGAGAGAGAGAAATTAATGAAATAACTTTTCCATCGGAGTATGGACCCGATCTTTTCCCTTGCGATTTCATGTCAGAATTCGGATAGAATGCAATTCATATAATCAAAACTTGAGTGGAAAATGTTGCTAAACGTAACTGATTATCTGAACTTTTATCTGTAATAAGGCAAAAATTATACATTTCGAAATCACGACTGTACCCGATGTTTACTGTAATTAATGTTCAACGAATGCTTAACCCCTTTTTCAAACTTAACTATACGTGAGAGTGGGTATCAGTGCCCTATTTAAGGCAAACATTACCTCGCTGTGACCACGTTAGTAAACTAAAACTTAATGATGAACAGATAAGAGAATCAGTACTCTCAACATGTTCAACGAACGCTTAACCCTTTTTCAAACTTAACTATACGTGAGAGTGGGTATCAGTGCCCTATTTAAGGCAAACATTACCTAGCTGTGACCACGTTAGTAAACTAAAACTTAATGATGAACAGATAAGAGAACCAGTACTCTCAACATGTTCACCAAGACCAAACGTTTTAGAAAGCTATCTTTCTATCTTCACTGGTAGGAAGTTCTATATTAAAAAAGACAGAAAAACCTTAATAAACTGAGTACAGTCTAAAAATACTGTAATACTTTACATCACCTCTTTGACCAAACCTTTATGAAAACTGTAAACGCCATAAATATGCAAGAACCGTTTAACAGACATTCGTACACTGAAATCATTCCTTCAACAAAGAACCGAACGAACTCTCGGCAATTTTTGCGCGTCTTAAAATACGATTTAGATTTAACGAAAGTAAATTGAGTTTCAGTCATACAACATTTATTAGCAATCGTTTATATACTTTACTTACAACCTTTTCATAATATGATACCATAAAAATAGACTCGTCAACACAAGTTACGTTTATCTTTTTAATAATAACAACAACTGTTACGACAATCCAGAGAGGCATTTAGTATTTATAAATCAATTTCAAGCACTTTTCGTTACTTGTCGGCTGTAATTGTATTTTTGTTAATGCTTCAATTTTAATACGTTTCGCGCGTATATTTTAATGGGTAAATATTTTAAAGATTGTACTCAGTACATTAAGATTAAAGTCTTTGTATTGTTTTCTATAGAATTTTATACTACTGAAGATGGAGAGATTGCTTTCCGAAACGTTTGGTTTAATAAACATGATCCTAGCACTGGTTCTTCTATATTCCTCGTTAAGCTACGGTTCTATACTATTCTATGACTATTTAGTTAACCGTAATCTTTTTTTTCTCTTAGATAGATACAGGGAGTACCTGTATAAATTGTGTAGTGCACATAAAAACAATTCAATGCTTTTTTCTTCTTTGATCTTCAGTACGTATTGCGTCTTGAATGGGTGGGTAGATTCGTATAGAAATAAGCTTACTATTCATTGTTTAGGTTTAACACACACACACACACACACACACACACACACACACACACACACACATGTAGCTATAGAAATGTACTTGAACAGAGAATCATATACCCTGGCAAAAAAAAGCTTTGTTTTCATATTCTTTACTTTACTACTAGTGCACTACTACTAGTGCACTACTACTAGCATTACTGCTATTTCTGTGCGAAAGTTTTGCACGTTTATAAGTGTAATCATGGTAAAAGAGTGTTCAGTATTCTTTATTTTCATTTGCTTGTCTTCTTTTTTCCCTTCCTTTCCTTGGCTAACCTAGAATGGATCTTAGGATCTTAGGTGGCCCGTAGCTTCTACAATACCATTAATTCTTCGTATGTGTACAGTGATTTGAGAGCGAGCGATTTTCTACCCACTAAAAACGTACACAAAAACTTGTGCCCATTCTTAAGGTGGAAAATGATTATATATAATTTATTTTGATTAACAAATTCTTTAAATGCTGGAAACTAGTTTGGCAATTCTAATAGCTTTTATAATCAAAGGTAAAAGATATTTGTACGATCTTCATAAACAAAACAGATGAAAAAGAAGTAGAAATTAAAAGAAAATGTATTAATAAAAAAAAAATAATAAAAACCGCGCAATGTTTACGTTGTTTTATGAAGTGTGGCGTTTTATCCTATATCTTTAATAGCGTTTTATCCTCTATCTTTAATGGCGTTTTATCCTATATCTTTAATGGCGTTTTATCCTATATCTTTAATGGCGTTTTATCCTATATCTTTAATGGCGTTTTATCCTATATCTTTAATAGTTTTATCCTATATCTTTAATGGCGTTTTATCCTATATCTTTAATGGCGTTTTATCCTATATCTTTAATAGCGTTTTATCCTATATCTTTAATGGCGTTTTATCCTATGGCGTTTTATCCTATATCTTTAATGGCGTTTTATCCTATATCTTCAGTGCTATATGTCTTCCTTCTATGGGTGTGAATGCAACTTAAAGCGCTTCTTTTCAGAATACTTTTCTAATTTTCCTATACTTCTTTTTATGGCACTTTTTCTATCAGCAGAGCAGGTTGGCGGAGAAAGAGTGCCTTACCTGTTATTTACTTTACCTGTATAAGTGCCTTACATCTAAGTAGGTGTATGCATGTATGAAAAAAATTCTCTCTCTCTCTCTCTCTCTCTCTCTCTCTCTCTATATATATATATATATATATATATATATGTGTGTGTGTGTGTGTGTGTACACAACAACGTAGTTATACAAACAGTCAAATTATTGAAGTTAATAAAAACTTTTCTTTCCAAGAAGCGAAAGAAGAGTCTCGAAACAGTTAAAATAGAGTAACAAAAACCTTTACTTTGTATAAACTTCATATCTCATTTTTTTTTTAATGTACTTTAATTCTTTTTTATTGACTTTGAATGAAATCTTGTTTCTCTCTTTGTTTAAGAAAAGTTATAGTTCCTATCATCAAAATTTTCGTGATTTCAGTGTGTTTGTTTTAGTTTGTCCTTTTACGTCCCGTTTTCTGGTTTTTTTTTTTTTTGCTAATTTTAAGTTTAAACTTTAAAAAGTTTGAGAACTGTTTGGTCATATCTGATTAGAACACGGTGAAAGGTGAAGTCATGGAGTACACATAAAACCACATTTGAATACGGTTATAATACTGGCCTGTGGAGCTGTGTAAGTATGTTTCATACACTTAAGTATATATATATATATATGAGGGTTGTTCGGAAAGTCTCAGGACTGTGCCAACTGCGATCAAAATATGAGCGGCTTGGTCAACTTACCGCTAGTGTCCTTCAAAGTAGGCTCCCTCCTCCTGAATACAACAGTCCCAGCGTTTAATCCACTTTTCGAACACCTCGGAGAAGCCCTTGTTTGACATCGCGTTAAGCAGACCCATCACTGTACTGTTAAATTCATCATCGGACACAAAATGACGCCCACGGAACTGTTTTTTCGCTTCTGGGAATAGATAACAGTCAGACGGAGCTAGATCCGACAAATAAACAGGGTGGCTCATCACCTCCACGCTTTGGTCGTCAAGAGCCTGCTATGCAACTTGCGACCGGTGAGCTGGCGCGTTGTCCTGATGCAAGATCCAGCCTGTCTCCGCGTATTCCGGCCTCTTGTTCCTGATTTTTTACTTCACCTGTCTCTGAAGCACTTGTGCGTAATAGGCTACGGTCACAGTTTGTCCTTTTGGCACACAGTGGTCACAGACAACCCCGTTTTTATCAAAAAGACGAGGTGCATCACCTTCCTGGCACTTGGTTGAACTTTTGCCTTCTTTGGCTGAGGACTTTCAGTGTGCTTCCATTGCGGCTCTCTGACTTTGTCTGACTTTCTCTTGTTCCATTCAAAAACTCTCGAACGTGATAGAGCAGCATCCTTGAAAGCTGTTTGTATCATATCAACAGTGTCCGGTTAGTTGGTTTTTTGCCCAATCGTACGCAGAATTTGATAGCAACTCTCTATTCCAGTTTGAGATCCATGATGGGTACGGTTTACACACCTGCACTCAAACGCTGCTGACGCAAGTAAACCAGACCCTTCCTTCACATGACCTTTGTCGTTCTAAAGGAATTTAAACAATCCCAAACGTTTTTGTTATTATCGTAAGTGTATAACGCTAACGTTAATTCGTCGGCGTAACGTTTGTAACAATTTTTTTAGGGGGGGGGTTGAAATTAGGTTAGATTAGATTAGATTATGTTAAGTTAATGAAGTGCCGGATCTTTTCCAAAATCCGGACCGTTCTTTATAACTACAGGGTGCTTGAAAAGTCCCGTCACCCCCTACAAAATGTACATATTGTAATACCAATTTTATTTTGGGGTGATTAATTGAATTTATATGTGATTTATTGATATTTTTTTCTTTTCCAAGTATTAAAGTTGTATGAACAATGGCAGACCAGTCCACTTACACTTTGGAGGAAAGGATAGTGATGAGCACATGGGCTCATGAAAGGTCACACACTGGCAAAACGATACATGATATCCAGAATGTCTTCAACACAAGATTCAATAAGGCTGCACCACCAAACAAGACGGTATTACTCTGGGAGAAAAAGCTGTTTGAAACTGGCTCCATCAAGTACAGACCACGGTCGGGAAGACCAACAACGCGAGCAGAACAATGTGAAGGTGTGATTGCATCGGTGGCTCGTTCACCGAAAAAAATCACTTCGGAAACGATCACAAGAACTTGCAGTCCCCATGTCCACAGTGAGAGATCACATGACAAAAGATCTCGGCATGAAACCATACCGCCTGTCATTTGTTGATGAATTAAGCGCATAATCCTTTGTTACGAAAATGATGGTGCTCATACACATGTTCTTGATTAGTAACTGTTATTAGTAACTGTATTTACTGTAATTAAAGTAATTGTTGCTAGTGACTTGTGTCTTAAATTACACCTACCACATATAAATACAATTAATCACAAAAATAAAATTGGTATTACAATATGTACATTTTGTAGGGGGTGATGGGACTTTTCGAACACTCTGCAGAAAGTTACATTATTATTATGTGGTTTTGCGTGCTGAGTTCAAAAAAGTTATTATTTTTTTGGAGAAATGAAAAATAAAAAAGTTACAGCAATTTTTATTACCATTATTTACATCTATCGACCTAATATCTATCTATTCTATATTATATTATTATTATATTATATTATATTATATTATATTTATTATTATATATATAAAAGAGGAAGTTTGTTTGTTTGTCTGTTTGTCTGTTTGTTTGTTCTCTATTGAAATGAATATGGCTGCACCAAATAGTGTTTAAGGTAGTGAATCAGATATAACTTTTCACGGGGAATCTAATGGTGTGTACAGTAGGTAGGTACAGTAGGTAGGTACAGTAGGTAGGTAGGTACAGTAGGTAGGTAGGTACAGTAGGTAGGTAGACTAGACAGTTTTATTTAGTAAATGATACATTAAAATCTTGTTTAGTTTTGAATGACGGCATAAAGTCACGGGATTTAAGTGGAATCTAATGGTGTGCATAAAAGTTTCAAAATTTTCGAGAACTTTTTAAAATATAAGGTTAAGGAATAAGTTTTTTCATTTTAACACAAAAAAGCTTAAAATCATTATTTTGAAAACTTTTTAAAATATAAGGTTAAGGAATAAGTTTTTGCATTTTGACACAAAAAAAGCTTAAAATCATTATTTTCGATAACTTTTTAAAATATAAGTTTAAGGAATAAGTTTTTGCATTTTGACATTTGAGTGTGACTTTTGCTATGGGTGACAATGGCCCGAAAGAAAAGTTCTGTCTTTGGGAAATCTCCTGCTGCTCAACGCTTATCAGACAATCATTGACTCGGTTCGTAATCAAACTGGCACAATTTTTTTCCTGGATGCTCCTGGTGGAACTGGCAAAACATTTGTTAGCAATCTTCTGCTAGCCAAAGTTCGTCAGCAGCAAAAAATTGCTTTGGCTGTTGCTTCTTCAGGTATTGCTGCAACTTTGCTTCCAGGTGGTCGAACAGCTCACTCAGCTTTTAAACTTCCTTTGGATCTCACAATCAATGAAAATCCTGTGTGCAACATAAGCAAGAACTCAGGAACAGCTCAGATTCTGAAGAGGTGTCAGATCATTGTTTGGGATGAATGCACAATGGCACATAAAAAAGCTTGGGAAGCAATTGACAGAACACTGCAAGACATCCACAATTGCCCTAGACCCATGGGTGGAGTCACGGTTGTGTTGTCAGGTGACTTCAGGCAGACTCTACCTGTCATCCCAAAAGGAACCAGAGCAGATGAGATTCAAGCCTGTCTGAAATCTTCACATCTGTGGCACCATGTTAAGACTTTGAGCCTTTCTACTAATATGAGAGCTCATCTTTTTGGTGACCAACTATCTGGACAATTTTCCCAAAGGCTGTTGCAACTTGGAGATGGCAAAGTTCCACTTGATAGTGATGGTACCATTTCTCTTTATCCAATCAGCACTGTTGTCAAGTCAATTGAAGAAATGATTGCAAAAGTGTTTCCAAATCCCGAGCAGCACTTTCACAATTACAAGTGGCTTTGTGAAAGAGCTATACTTACTCCTAAAAATGTCGCAGTTAATTCCATCAATAGCAGACTGCTGACTGCAATACCAGGAAGGGAACAAGTTTACAAATCTGTTGACACGGTGCCAGATCCTTCTGAAGCAGTTCATTACCCGACTGAATTTTTGAACTCTTTGGAACCCCCAGGAATGCCTCCTCATAAACTTTCACTCAAGGTTGGAGCACCAATTATGCTTCTGAGAAATTTGGACCAACCACGTTTATGCAATGGAACAAGATTGGTCGTGAAGAAGTTGAAGCCACATCTCATAGAAGCCGCCATACTAACAGGATGTGGAAAAGGAGAGGATGTCTTTATCCCACGAATTCCTCTCATTCCTTCAAATCTACCTTTCCAATTTAGAAGGCTTCAATTTCCAGTCAGGGTTTGTTTTGCTATGTCTATAAACAAGTCTCAAGGGCAAACTTTGACTGTTGCTGGTCTGCAACTTGAGGAACCCTGCTTTTCCCATGGTCAACTGTATGTTGGATGCTCACGTGTTGGAACACCTCGCAATCTTTATGTTTTGACACCCAATGGAAAAACACGTAACATTGTTTACACTGAAGTGCTACAAAATGTCTGATGTTTTCAAGGAATAAAAACAATTACCAAAACTTTGTGTTTGTGTTCATTTAGTTTTGTTCATCTTTTTACCTTATTTTGACACACCCTTACATCCCGGGCAACGCCGGGTATCTCTGCTAGTTATAAATAAAAATTGATGTAACTTTTTTATTTTTCATTTCTCAAAAAAAAGAATAGTTTTTGAACTCAGCATGCAAAACCACATAATAATAATATAACTTTCTAGATATAAAGAACGGTCCGGATTTTGGAAAAGAGCCGACGTGTCAGTTCCTCTCAACAAATGTGGATAGGTTCAATATATATATATATATATATATATAAACAAACAAACAAAAATCACTCGGTATACGTGAGAAATTCATAAGACAATAAAATTAATTATGAAAGATAAGTTGATAATACAGGGTGTCCATAAAGTCACGCATCATAGGAAAATACATTTATTTTGTTTATTTTGCTTTATTTATTTGTTCGAAATGATTCCCACCAATCTCAAAACATGTTTGTAAACGAAAAAGCAGGTTTCTTTGAATGTTCCTCAACATAATTTATTTGGCCTGATGGAGACATAAATAAATAGACATTGCTTAGGTTCCTATGATGCGTGACTTTATGGACACCCTGTATAATGAATGGACGAATAAGTTAATAAAACATAAATATCAGTTAATTAACTAAAACATTATATGAACAATGTACTGGAATCCGTAGCGAAATCTAAGTTTATCCGACGTTCTGCAAATTTAGTATAAAATGAAATAAAGATAATGCGAGACTAGGTATTAAAACAAGGTAATACCAGTTTTTAAGAAAAATTATATACGTCTATATGAAAACATTATACCCTCTATGCAATATCGCAAAGTTTTAATTAGTTTTCCTAGTTTCTGAACTATTTATTAGTTATTTTAAACTTTTGTTAGAGTTTCGTGTTAGTTACAGTAGAGCTAATGTTTCTATCATATCTTCGCTTCCAACATAACTTACACCAAGCACTCCACTCTCTGATACCAGATCGAACACCCTTCTCCCATACAGATCTATCACATTCATTTCATTTCATTTGGATTTGGATAACCTGATATTCCGATGAATTAAGTTTATCATCAGAGAGATGTATTGAATGAAATCGGAGTAAAGGTATTTTCGTATACATTTCCCTACCAAAGTAATTTCGCGGGCTCTGAACAATTCGATACGGTGGATTAGTTTGCGTGTTTGTAAACAGCGTATTCTTGTAAGTAGTGTGTTTTCATCCTGGCACGACGAAGACAAACGGTTTTTTAGCGATATTTCTCCTTTCACCAAGGGATGTGTTGTACGACATTGAGAATGAAATCGATATAACACTCCTAGAAAATCTATGCATTTCAAATGGATTTGTTTCTAATACACTTTCAAAGTTAAACACAGAGAAATCGACTGAAGCTGAAGAGCGACCAGGAAGACCATCAAGCGTTCCTTAACTATCGTCAGGATTTTATCATTGGCATTGCTCTCGGGACTACATTCCGCTAATAACTCCACCGCCTGCCTTGGCTATATAAAGAAGACGCGTAGCACGTATGAAACCGTTTCTAACTGAACAACAAAACTGTAACCAAGAGGTGTTGAACGGGAATTGCGAGGAACCTTGACCTTTGAAGACCTGTTCTCTGTAGTAAATCTAGAGCTCAGTAGTTTACATCTGGAGGTCGTTACACTTCGTCTTCGTGAACTGTCACGCGAGTAGGTGCGCCTTATAGAGATATGCATAGAAATTCACGAAACCTGGTCCAACAGATTCTAACATCCGTCGGCTGGTGAAAAAATTTCGAAAGACTGGCTCTATTATATAGATGAAGAAAGTTCCAGACAGGCATATGTATTCGTGTAAGGTATTCAGGACTGCTATCGACCGATAGGGTTATTAATGCCGGCTGAGGTTTTGGGGCTGGCACGCTGAAATGAACTGATATCATTAATTGGGAACACACACTATAACCATTTGTAACCTATCCTTTTCCGGAAAAGGATACGGGATCGAGACCCAGTGACGGCAGGCAGCGCGCAGCAAAACCCAGCTGTTCATTCTTCCACACAATAAAAAAAATTGGTTGATACATAAATGGGTACCCTGGGGGAGCCTAGTGGTTAAGACGCTGGGCTACTGATCGGGAGGTCGTATCGAAAGGTCGTGAGATCGAGTCCGGGTGAGGACTTTGTAATTTCTGACCGCCCGTGGTGGGTCGTGGTTCGGGTTCCACGTTAAACTGTAGGTTTAAGGTGGAGTGACAAGCTTGGCCTTCGTTAGAATGAACAATTCGGGCGGAAGAAAAACCAAGGTTACCAAGGTATATATCTGGTTAATCTCGTTGCAGTTATGTGCGTTGGTCTTTCTTCACACGAAGGTCAAGCTGGTGGTCCCGCCTCTGGGCCTGGCTTGGTGGAGGAGCGAATTGCTCTCTTGCGCTCTCCACCGCACATAGCCAGGTACACCCAGCTCATCTGGTACCGTCCTGAGCCAGTCATCTAGTCTTCTTTTGAAGACTTCAACTTTGACCCCTGTAACGTTTCTGAGGTCCTTTGGAAGCCGGTTAAAAAGTTTTGGCCTCCTGACAACCAAGCTATTTTCCTTCACTGTTGAAGAGGTCCCTTGTCGGGCCTTTAATTGGGAATATATATATATATATATATATATATATATATATATATATATACTAGTCAGTTAACAATATAATAAATGTTAATTAGCTTAATTGATTGCTTTGAGGCTCGAGGTCACCAGCTCTTTCGGTCAAATAAACAATGTTAATAATGAAAGATAAAAAGCTTTGTTTAATATTCTTTCATTGAACAAAAACAAGAGTCAGTGATAAAAATCACAGATATGATTGCAATTAACGTTGTGTGGTGAAGAGTGTTATAATGTTTGATTAAATGATTGGTAAAAAAATGCATGATTTATTGGTTAATGTTGATAAGAAAAATGCATAATTGTAAATTAAATGAATGACGGAAATAAGAGGCGTACGATTAAGTGAATTTAGAAATTATTGAATTTAAAGAATGAATATAGGCCAACGTAATGGCGGATCCAGAGGGGGAGGGGGACCAGGGGCTTAATTGAAGCAACGGGGATTAATTTGGAGGCCACATACATCCTGGTTAAACGAAATTAGGTAAAACGTTTGAATGCTTATGTCCATGTTGTTTCAAGCCCAGTTGCTTCAATTAAGCCTCCTGGTCCCCCCCCCCATCTGGATCCGCCTATGGTAAAGTGATGGCCTGCTAGACTGAGTGAACATCTTGCGAGAGCGGGCGCAAGTTAGCAACTTGACTGGTGAGTTTCCGAAGGAATGCTTGTCCGAAGGAATGCCAGGTACACCCGGCTCATCTGGTACCGTCCTGAGCCAGACATCGTCTTCTCTTGAAGATTTAAACTTTGACCCCTGTAACGTTTCTGAGGTCCTTTGGAAGCTGGTTAAAAAGTCTTGGCCCCCTGACAACCAAACTATTTTCCTTCAGTGTTGAGGAGATCCCTTGTCAGGCCTTTAATTTGGGAACACTACACATTCTGCCTTTCCTATTTTCCAGTGTTGTTTGGATGGTAATTGGGTTTAGTTTGAGGTTTGGTACCAGTTTTTCGATAATTTTCCATATGTAGATTATGGTGACCTCTCTCTTCTTTCCAGGGAGTACAGATTTAGTTTACGTAGTCTTTTCCGTAAATCAGTTCTTTGCAGCCATCAGTCTTGGCTATGAAATGTCTCTGAGTTTCTTCTAGTTTATTAATTTCTTCCTTTTTATTTTCCATATGTCGCCCCTTCATCAAGACTGACCATTATTCAAGTTTTTGTATGATCAGTGTTCTCTGCACGGAATCATTACTGTCTTGTCCCTCCTTTTGAACGTTCTTAGTACCTGTCCCGCAACTCTTTTTGCTTTGTTTATCGTTATCTGATTTTGTCTCGAATTTGGCATCATCGGTCATTATAACCCCCAAATCTATTGCTTTCGTGCTTCTCTGAATTTCCTGTCTATCTGGAGCATGATATGTAGTCTGTTTAAGTTCCTTATTTCTACCATATCTCAAGAGCTGAAATTTCTCCGTGTTAAATGTCATATTGTTGTCTTCTGACCATTTACAGTATATATTTTGTTCGTGTCCCTCTGCAAGGCCTCCACTTCATTTGCATCGCTGATTTTTCTGCTGAGCTTTGTATCGTCCGCAAAGGATATTACTATACTTTTGCTGTTTACTGCACTGTCTATGTCTGTTAGCATAATAATGAACAGGAGTGGGTCCAGTACTGTACCTTGTGGTACTGAGCTGCGTACTTCTGATTCTGATGATGATACACTTTGAATTTTGACGACCTGTAGACGTTCTCTGAGGAAGTTGTAGATCCATTTTCCCACTTTGCCTGTTATTCCCATATATTAATTTTATGTGCTATTATGCCATGATCATATTTGTCGAAAGCTTTAGCAAAATCTGTGTATATGACATTATAGTTTTCATTCCCTTCAAGTGCATCTAGGATATTGTTATAATGTTCTATAAGTTGTGATAAGCATGATGTTCCTGATCGGAATCTGTGTTGATTTTCGTTGAATCTTTCCAGTGTCTCCAAGAAGTCATAGATTATATATATATATATATATATATATATATATAATCATGCGGGTTGCTTCTACAGAGCTTTAATTTAATATTTAGGAGAAATCCAATGACAAGGAGAAATGTAAATGCCATGAAAAGTCTTCTTTAATGCGCAACGTTTCGAGCAATACGCTCATCTTCAGGCTGTTTAATAACAATGTGAAATTAAAATCAATATTGAATGAAAAACAAAACAGAAAATTTCTATAACCTATTCGTAAAGACAAATTTTAAAAGACTGAGAAAAGAGGGTTAAATTCTAAGTTATACAGATTTACATATAAAAATTAAGAAGCTATTTTTAACTACATATAGTAAATGTGAAATTAATACACTGGAAAAATTAACAATAGTACACTGGAATAATGGATCTAGCTACCTTACACTGCAGTTTCCGAGGCTGACTAATTTGAACAGAGACAAGAACGGGAAACACAAGAGTTGGCGAGGGAGATTGGGGAAGGAGGGATTATAAGGAATTGGGGAAGGAGGAGGGATCATAGCAAATTGAGAGGGACGGCTGATGAGTCAACATTCAGACTAGGGGACAATGCTTTAATGAAAAGCGATTCTAAAATTCTTAGTGAGTTGGGACAAGTATTACAACCAAGAATTTTAAAATTGTCTAAAGTGACATCGATTTGACATTTAATGCTGTGTTCACGAATACTCGAGGCTTCTTTAGTTTTTAAAATTTTACCTGTTCGGCCACTTATTCCCATATGCGAATAAAATCTAGCCTGAGAGAGCGAACAGTGCTGCCAATGTAATTCCCAAGGAGACACCTAGGGCAGGTAAATAAATATACAACACCGCTACGCAACGAGTCAGGGGTTCGATCCTTCGCTGAGAAAAAGCTACCTAAAGACGTTTTATTAATAAATATGATGCGGAAATCAGTATGATAAAAAAATTTCCTTAACAATTTTGTAAATTTAAGCTTAAATTCCTTATTCAAAGGACCCATTTCAGGTACCAAGAAATATTTTATATCCTTCGGCACTGTAATACATGGAAGTTGAGGGCTATACACATTATTTAAGAAGGATCTAATTAGTTTGTCTACATATTGAACAGGAAAACTATTATTAGTAAAGTATGATCTTAGATTATTAAATTCATCATTAAGTAAGGTAAAAGTAGAAGTCAAATTATATCCTCTGAACAGGAGAGTTTTAATACAAGACATCTTATAGTTGAAATCAGTAAAACTAAAAAAATTCATGCCCAAACCAGTGAAAGTGGGTTTCCTGTAAACTGATGTAGTAATAGAATCACCGTTTTTTCGAAATTAAAAGATCTAAGAAGGGGAGGGAGCCATTTTGCTCAGTTTCCATTGTATACGTTATATTGGGGTGCAAAGAATTTAGGAAGTTAAAGAATTGTTGCGCTTGTACCGCATTATCAAAGACTGCTATCGAATCATCAACGAAGCGTCGATAGAAAATTGGCTTGAGATGAGGGAGATTGTCTAAAAATTTCACTTTCTAAATGAGTCATAAAAAAGTCAGCTGCTAGCGGTCCGACTGGTGATCCCATCCCTACCCCAGCAATTTGTTGGTAAACCTTATTGTTGAAAGTGAAATAGCATTGTTTGAAGACCAATTCTAAAAGTTCCTTAAAATGAGACAATGAAAAACCATGAAAATTATCAACTGAGCTAAAAACCCTATCTAAAATAATGGCAATAGTTTCAGATACAGGTACATTTGTGAAAAGTGACTTAACATCAAAACTGACAAAAAACTTTTTTGAATCGAAGTTTTTACCAAGGAGGTCTTTTGGAATTCAAACGAGTTATTTATAGTGTAAGCATTTTTCGCAAAGGGGGACAGGAGACGAACAACAAATTTTGCCAATTGAAAGGTGGGTAAGTTATACGAAGCTAAAATAGGACGGAGAGGTGTTCCAGCTTTATGGATTTTAGGCAGACAGTATAATTGAGCAAGATTAGCACCAGATGCGAACAACTGAGAGTAAGTATCATTTTTTATTATCTTTAAGGACTTTAGTCGTGACAGAAATCTATTAACCTGGTCTTCTAACCTTACAATGACTTTATTTACAGGTTCTAGAATTTGTTTGAATTTAGTAAGATCACTTAGGATTTCATTAGTTTTGTTTATGTAGTCCGATTTATTCAAAATAACCACTCCGTTACCCTTGTCTGGTCTAGTCACAACAATCTCCTGGTTCTTTGCCAAATTCTTAATACACTGCAAATCACTCTTCCTAAATATGAAAGATTGAAATTTAAGATTTCTAAGCTTAAGAAAAAATTCTTGAGTTAAATTGGAGAACTTTCAACAATAAGGTTTACCAACAAATTGATGGGGTAGGGATGGGATCACCAGTCGGACCGCTAGCAGCTGACTTTTTTATGACTCATTTAGAAAGTGAAATTTTTAGACAATCTCCCACTCATCTCAAGCCAATTTTCTATCGACGCTTCGTTGATGATTCGATAGCAGTCTTTGATAATGCGGTACAAGCGCAACAATTCTTTAACTTCCTAAATTCTTTGCACCCCAATATAACGTATACAATGGAAACTGAGCAAAATGGCTCCCTCCCCTTCTTAGATCTTTTAATTTCGAAAAACGGTGATTCTATTACTACATCAGTTTACAGGAAACCCACTTTCACTGGTTTGGGCATGAATTTTTTTAGTTTTACTGATTTCAACTATAAGATGTCTTGTATTAAAACTCTCCTGTTCAGAGGATATAATTTGACTTCTACTTTTACCTTACTTAATGATGAATTTAATAATCTAAGATCATACTTTACTAATAATAGTTTTCCTGTTCAATATGTAGACAAACTAATTAGATCCTTCTTAAATAATGTGTATAGCCCTCAACTTCCATGTATTACAGTGCCGAAGGATATAAAATATTTCTTGGTACCTGAAATGGGTCCTTTGAATAAGGAATTTAAGCTTAAATTTACAAAATTGTTAAGGAAATTTTTTTATCATACTGATTTCCGCATCATATTTATTAATAAAACGTCTTTAGGTAGCTTTTTCTCAGCGAAGGATCGAACCCCTGACTCGTTGCGTAGCGGTGTTGTATATTTATTTACCTGCCCTAGGTGTCTCCTTGGGAATTACATTGGCAGCACTGTTCGCTCTCTCAGGGCTAGATTTTATTCGCATATGGGAATAAGTGGCCGAACAGGTAAAATTTTAAAAACTAAAGAAGCCTCGAGTATTCGTGAACACAGCATTAAATGTCAAATCGATGTCACTTTAGACAATTTTAAAATTCTTGGTTGTAATACTTGTCCCAACTCACTAAGAATTTTAGAATCGCTTTTCATTAAAGCATTGTCCCCTAGTCTGAATGTTGACTCATCAGCCGTCCCTCTCAATTTGCTATGATCCCTCCTCCTTCCCCAATTCCTTATAATCCCTCCTTCCCCAATCTCCCTCGCCAACTCTTGTGTTTCCCGTTCTTGTCTCTGTTCAAATTAGTCAGCCTCGGAAACTGCAGTGTAAGGTAGCTAGATCCATTATTCCAGTGTACTATTGTTAATTTTTCCAGTGTATTAATTTCACATTTACTATATGTAGTTAAAAATAGCTTCTTAATTTTTATATGTAAATCTGTATAACTTAGAATTTAACCCTCTTTTCTCAGTCTTTTAAAATTTGTCTTTACGAATAGGTTATAGAAATTTCTGTTTTGTTTTTCATTCAATATTGATTTTAATTTCACATTGTTATTAAACAGCCTGAAGATGAGCGTATTGCTCGAAACGTTGCGCATTAAAGAAGACTTTTCATGGCATTTACATTTCTCCTTGTCATTGGATTTCTCCTAAATATTATATATATATATATATATATATATAAATGTAACATTAACAACTATTACTTTTTCATCAAATTATATTTAAAAGACAACAAAGTCGGAAAACTGCGTGATCACTTTCTGCATTATGCATCCTTGTGTCAATATTTTTCAGAGGCCCTTTCCAACGACTTGATCGAGCAACTGTGGAATTCCATCGTTATAGTATGTGAATAATAATGGATTAGCGCGAATTAGACGAGGCGGACTGGATATTCGGTGTAGTATACAAATGCGCAAGAATTTTTGTTCATAATTCGTCGGAATTACGGGTCTACGAATATGAAATCAAAATTAATGGTTCACGGATCAAGAAATTTGTTTGTGATGCGCATTTTGCTTCGATTTTTTTTTTTTATTGTATGGATTACTACCACCTGTTTTTGTTTTTGTTTTGTTTTTCAATTTGCCTCAGTTTCTATATAATTTTTTGTTTTGTTTATTTTTGAACAATATGCTTCATTCTTCGTATGTATTTTGCTTCATTTTCACGCAAGTTGCCGCTTCCATCATTCGTTCGTGTTAATCTTTTCAAAAGTTTTATGATGTAATAAATTACCTACTGCTTTTTAATCTAAATTAATAATTACATTTCATATTTTAATAACTCTTTACTACGATAATATCCCCAACTAAATTAATTTTAACTACTATCTATTAATAATTATAATGTCTTTAATCTGTATCGTAATTAAACCAATCTTACTAACGCTAATTCTAACTCCATCTAATTTTACAATCGTTAAATAGATACTTAATTTAGTAAATCAGTTTTTATTTCAAACAAATATTTAATTAAAATCTTATTAATTTTAATATTAATTGGAAATTTATGAGAACGTTTTCATTTATTTTGCGATTAAATTTCGACAGTTCGAAATTAGAAAAATCTTTAATTCATGAATTTAAATCTGCGAAATATTTTTCAATTCATTTCAACAGTGTTGTATACCCAACTGGACATAGAATATATATATATATATATATACAAAGTGCTTTTTTGTAAAAAAAAAAAAAAAGGTGCCAGTGGCCCAGTACTCATATCTTGATAAATTGTAAAATTCCTCTCTCACCCCTTCCCCTCTTCCTGCGCCCCCTCCCCCTTCTCTCTTGAATTTGTGATAAACTTTTAATAAAAAAGTTGAAAATAAAAAATACGTAATAAAAATCAGAATGTTTAACATTTATAGACGTCGTTTATTACTTTGTTGTTTCCGCCAAATGAGTCAGTCGAGATGGGAACGCTAATTTATTTGTGTGGACGTGTGTCAATGTCGCTCTGTTAAAAAAGGTGCCGGTACGCCGTACCGGCGCGTACCGTCACGAAAAAGCACTATATATATATATATATATATATATATATATATATATATATATTAATATATATATCCACTAGGAAGGGACAGGTACTAGGAACAGGCACTAGGACAGGCACTAGGGACAGGCACTAAGAAGAGATTATGCCCATTAAAAAGTTATATAGCTATAGATGTAAAATTGATGGAATTACATCGTTTTAGTAATAAAGTTGGGTTGCAATATTTAATATAAACAGTCTTTTCGTGTAAATGAAAAATATATATAATTAAGATAATGCAATTAAAAGTTAAATTTTAAACCCTAAAAAAAATAATTGTAAAAAAACACAGTAACACCTTTTATTCCAAAAATAAATCATCTTATTTTTACATTTACTTTTAGTTTAAAGAATTTTACATTTATCTGTTAAATAATGATGGAAAAGTAAATTGTAAAATACTCTAAAAGTGTCTTACTTTTCATTCTTCTTCTCAAGTTATTGAAAGTTTTTTAAAATTATATAATCCATTGAATTTTAGATTTGATACGAGTTGCCATGGAAACCACTTAGGTATACAAACCGCTTTGATGGGCAGTATTTTTTATGATGGATACTGTACACAGTTTCGGTAAAAAGAAAAAGTTAATCTACAAATCTAAAAAGCATAAAAGTTTACTAATTAGTTTTTTTTTTTTTATTATTGACCAAAAAGATTAAAATATACAAAGAAAACAAAATATTACCAATTATTAATTTTTTATACATTTTACAAATTTTGTTTCTAGGCGAACTTTTTTCCGAAACTACAATATCTCCACAATAGTAACGTTATTAGAAGCTCGTACGTCATTTTAAATATGTTTCATCTCATAAGTAAGTTTCCAAAATGGAATTTACTGTAATTACGGTTAGGGCTACGTCGTGGCCATGTCGTAACACCGCTTCCTGTCGATCAGCGAAGTTAACTGATAGTAGAGGGCCGTCTTCTACGTCCAGATGATGTGGCGACCCGTGGTTCGGATCGCAGGTAAAAACGGTATGAAGTTCCCCTCCGTCACACGACCTTTACTGTTACGAGGGAGGTGAAACAACCCCAAAACACACACACACACACACACACACACAGACACACACACACACACAGACACACACACTGTAAGTTACTGAATGTTACAATTATATAGTGTAACTATAGTTTATACTTATTGAGAAAAATAAAACTTACAGTATAATTCCATAATGTTATGCGCCTCGGTGGTGTAGTGGTTAGCGTCGCTGACTACGAATCCATCGGCCCCGGGTTCGAGACTCGACGGCAGCCGGCGAGCAGCAAAACCCAGCTGTTCGTCTTTCCACACAATAAATAAAAAAAGTGGTTGGTAGATAAATGGGTACCCTAGGTGGCCTAGTGGTTACGACGCTGGGCTGCTGATGGGGCGTGGTTCGGATTCCACGTTAAAATGTAGGTCTAAGGTGGAGTGAAAAGCTTAACCTTCGTCAGAATGAACAATTTGGGTGGAAGCTAACCAAAGTTGAAGGTTATATTAATAAGTTTTAATGACTGAGTGGTTGTGTTCTTTAAATTTATCATTGTGACCAAAAAAACAATAAAGTATCCAAAATGAAAACAAAATATTTTACCAGTTATTAATATTTTATGGTTTTTACAAATTTGACATTTATAGGCGAACTTTTATCTGAAACTGTATACCGAATACACCCTTCCGAACTTTCATACGTAAACAAACATTTACGCGAAATATTTTATCATTTCACATAACTGGAGATGGAATCTTTCACCCAACACTGGGGAGCAACCAGGAAGGCTGTCTTCCCGGGGATTGGGGTGGGGGAGAGAGGGGGGGGGGGAGTTTCAGAGCCGAAACGCTTATTATTACTGTCCCGAATGTTTAATGTCCTAACGATATGAAATAACCCCTCCCTATAACGATATAAAATAACCCATAAATCACGAGGGTACAATACTATAAATAACTGACCTAACAGCGTGTGAAGCAGTTATTCAAATGATAATCTAATAGCCAGAAGACCCCCAACCTCAATGTCCTCACTTTATTTACAGGGAAACGGTGTTACTCACTGAAGTAGGAACGTTGGCTGAACGAAGTTATATAATGAAACTTTTGTAAATGATGAAATAACATTAATGACAATGTTATCGATTCAGTTGTACTTTCGAATGATGAAAATTGCTCTATAAAATGTCCCTGGTTCGAAACGTCACATGTCCTGGGTTCGACTCTCACTGCCTCTAATTCTAGCTACTCTATACACCAAGGGTGGCGAACTTTTTTACAGTCGCGTGCCAAAAAAACCATGTAAACCATAACAAAAAAAAATTCGTGTGTCCACCAAAGTTTATATAAGTATATTACACCAAATTATAAACATTAAGTCTATTTCTATGCTTAGGCGTGCCAGGCAAATTTGATCGCGTGCCATAGGTTCGCCACCACTGCTATACACTGAAAAAGATGGGGGAGTGGGGGTTAGCAATTTAGTTTTTACATAACACTCAATTTAATGTATATGAGGATAGGGTGCTGCCATTTTAATTTTAATTTGAACTGTATATTCTCCTTTTACTGTAGCACAGTAAATTAAAAATAGTACTGTAAATTGAAAATAGTACTGTAAATAGTACTGCATAGTAATTTAAAGTGAAAATAACCTACTTTATATGTGAACTATTTGGTACTCAAATTAGTTCATTTTAACTCACCAGCTTTGAGTGTGACTGAATGACCGGGCTCATGGTAACTCATTTACGTACAATGTACATCTCTTTGTATTGGAGATATAAGGGGGATATTGGAGATATAGGGAGGAGGAGGGGGGGTCTCGATGTTAACTTTACACTTAATTATCAAATTAACTCTTAATTTTCAAATTTCAAGAGAGTTTCGATATAATAAATTTTTAAAAAACTTTTTTTTTTTAATTCAATTAAAAGTTTTATTTCCTAATTACTGAGTGTTTATATGTTTTGTCTATCACTGTGTGTGTGTGTGTGTGTGTGTAATTTGAGTTTGTACACGTTTTTGCGTCCTTTTTAATTTATTCAATTTGAGTTTTTGTCTTGTTTTACATTAGTTATTCCCGAAAGGGGTTCATAATAATCATTAAAGAGGGCCAGAAACTGGCACAGCGCTCAGGTCAACCTATTGCTCTAACTCCTGCATTATTATTATTATTATTATTATAGTAGTAGTAGTAGTATAGCCGAAAAGGGGAGAGTGCAGGAATGTTGCAGGTTATTATGTAATGTTGCAAAGGGGGGAATGGGGGTTGTTGCAAAGGGGGAAGGGGGGTGGGGTTGTTGCAAAGGGGGGAGGGGGTTGTTGCAAAGGGGGGTGGGGGAAAGGGGGGTGGGGGGAAACTTGGAGGCGGCGTTATCCCCCAAGAGAAAGAAGGAGGAGGAGAGAAAGGAGGAGAGGTGTTCACCTGGCAGGAGCCAAGTGCACACTAAGACTTCCAGCCGGGCTGGCGTTGTTTTATAGGCTCCTAATCAGCCAGTTGGCGTAAATGGCTTGAGTTGCCAGATACCGCGATACCATTGTATACATTATTATAGACTCCTAATCAGCCAGTTGGCTGGTTGTCAGATACCTCTTTTTAGCAGTATTATTGCATACATTATTATTATATACGCCTAATCAGCCAGTTGGCTGAGTTGCCAGATAGCGCCATGTATTCCATTGTATACACTATTATAGACTCCTAATCAGCCAGTTGGCTTAGAAGGCTTAAATATTGCCAGATACCTGTTGTATACAGAATACCGGTAGTAGAAGGCATAACAATAAACAACATTGCATCATTCTTTTTTATTATAAATATATAGAAGATAAATATACATTTGAGGAATATGCGTATAACAGAATATATACACACAATTATGGATATATATATATATATATAAAATAAAATATACATTTCATATACATTTCAATATGTACATAACAGAAATATATACACATAATTATATATAAAATAAATATACATTTCATATACATTTCAAATACATTTCAATATGTACATAACAGTACAGGAGAAATATACACACACACACACACACACACACACACAATTATGGTGATATATAAAATAAAATATACATTTCATATACACTTCAATATGTACATAACAGTACAGGAGAAATATCAAGCAAAATATATATATATATATATAAATAAACACAAATCAATAGAAATATGCGTATAATCGTCAAGCAAAATATATATGCAATTCACTTTTTTTTCAAAATACTAAAATCGGTCTTAATCGAGTTTACAATTACATCATTATTGCTCTGCATTACGCAGTCTATGCGGCTTAATAATATTTCACCGCTTAAAGTATAGGGAAACCTGTATTCGATATGAATGGCTTTCATATCGTTCAGTACTATTTTTGTAGGCGCTAATCATCTCCACACTCCGGCGCACTATTTGAGAGGAACATATGCTCATATTTTTCCTTTCTACCCATCAAACGATACTCGTCTCTAAAATCTGTTAAAAACTCACGCATGGCACTAGCCACAACCTCACTATGAACCTCATCATGATATACGTTAATATAGTGATAAAAACACCTAAGATTGTCCATGATCACGAGATTCACATTTTCAGACGTAGGGTATGAGTAATCGACATGGTGTAGCATGACGTAATACCGCTTGTCACACCACCCATCCACAAGGCTCATTATCCATACCTGCTGCTTCTCTTCTGCACGCGTTGTTTCTTTTACTTCACGGTGTATGTGAGACTTTATAAAGTTTAGCCCTGCAGCATACTTCAGCACATCGTCTGTGCAACGAAAGCCTTCAACAGTCTCACCAGAACATCCGTAGAGTATTTGTACATCTTGGAACTTCGCACAATCCAATGTGGCTTTAAAAGAGGCATAGGAGGGGGGAATAGGAAGTTTTTCGGTATCCACCACATCCTCACACTTTACTGAATACCATTTCATAAACGTTGTGCAAGCAATATTAAAGGTAGCCATTTCAATATACGTCTGATCTGAATACACGTCTGATCTCTCGGGCTTACTGCGGTCGACTGACCACGCAGGGACTCCCAGATAGTAGCATGACTCACGCAGTGGGCGGAGCTTAGAACTTTCACCTACACACACACACACACACCACACACACACACACACAAAGGAGAAAGTGAAACGCTATTTGATTTATTGAGATATTCATATATTTACAAATACGATTCGAGATATTCAAGTTATATAACATATATATTTACAAATAGATACGATTATATACAAGACGTGTGAGTTAGAAGCATCATTGGTATCCAAAGGGTACGGTATCATAGGTGCCAGGTAACTGGTAACGTTTCCTATAGGTGTTACGGCACACCATCGTACCCCTAAGTTCCTTCACGCCTCCCAGCTTCTGCGCCCGAAAATTGTGGGTGCCTACAATTAGTTGGTGAGGTTCCAAACATACTAGATCCTTCAACGACTCAAAGTTAACAACCTCCCGATTCGCATGGTTGAGCGTAATACCCTTTGCCTTCACGATATATTTCATTTCATCCCCTACCCTGACCCGTACCCCATAAGTCTTAGGTCCTGTTGAGATAAAAGAGTCGGCGTATGCGTCGTCCCCATACTCATCCTTGATCTCATCAGTGAGCTCGCCGAGGAACTCCCCAATAGCGGGCATGTAATCACCCTCCCTCTCTGTGAATATCACGCTATCTGTATCGGCATACAATACTCTCCGCCCAAGAGAATGCAATAGACCCCAAAGTTTTATACGGGCGTAGGCTGTTGTGAAGCTCGCCACAGGTATGTTTGTAACCCTTGAGGTATCTGTGGCCAAATTCAGTGTTGTTGTACTTTATTACGTAAGTATTACCTACATTCACGATCTCCATGACCTCTTTATCGGGGGCATTGGCATAATCCCAGACATCGCTATAACTTTGTGCCAAATGAATGTTCCCTCTGCCGGTATTCTGCGCAAATTTTCCCCATAGACTGTTTAGACACAATTTTGCACTAAAGCGCTTGCCAGGATTCTTTACAATTTGGACACGATCAAGTTGTATACCTTCGCGGTCGCGGTAACGTTGAATATAGGCAGACTTTTCATCTTCGGTATCAACTCCTCGCGGATACCCTGATGCTTCAACCTTATCCTTCAAAAAGGCGTTTATATATGGTGTGAAAAGGTTGGGGAGCTTCTGAAACCTCCACACCTCGTGTATCTTCAGTATTCTATAACCATGGCGTACGGCTAGGGCCAGCTCAGGACTTGTATATACGCCTCTGATCTTACGCTGGTGGGGTATATGGTTACATTCGCCGTTATCCTCTTCCGCGCACTTCACGCACAGGGGAAACATGAGCTTGTCGTCGATAACGACAGGTAAGATCGGCATCCATAAATTGCGTGGGGGGAGTACGTCTACGAAAGAGAGCCCAAAGTAATGATCATTCAAATTTTTTGAAAATTCATTGATGGATGGTAGGCTAGGCCCCACCAGTTTCTCAGGAGCGCCCACGGGGTACGGATGCTCTTCATCACGTATGGGTATAAAGAACAGAAATCGTAGTAATGGAGCTTCACGCCCTCCGTAGGTGGGAAGTATAGTCTGAAAGGATTTGTACGTCCTCCAAACAAGCTATCACCACATTTGAGAGGATCCAGCACCATTGAACGCTTGATCGTTTTTATTTCCTCACGGTATACATCGTCTGTCTCCATCCGTGCATCATATTCATGCTCCCACAAGACTTTGTGAGTGAACTGTGATCCTATAAGTTGATCGCGGGTGCGGGTCGATGCAAGACAGTCGGCAGGAGACCTACCGTGATATCTCCGGTGACTCCGCACTCAGGACGGGGGCATCCATGCCACCAGCAACCGTTAAAGGAGTACACAGTCTTCACACCAGTGACACGGTTTTCACTTAACCCATCAACCCAAAAAACACGTCCATTAATCTTAATGGGTACTTCACCCGTGTTGCGGGCGTGCTTTATGTATACACCTGTTTGTTGCTGCAGGTGTATGAGCCAGTAAATAGCCTTGTGTCCGTAACTGCGGGGGTTGTTTCGGTGAATAATGGCTAAGGTGTCTTTAGGCATGAAGTTATTCTTGAACACCGTAAAACATAATGATGCGATGGTGGTTGCGACTTGCAGTGGATCGCATTTGAAACGGGCTATGTACATACTTCTAAAGGCCTGGAAACATACTCTAAGCACGCGCACATCATTCACGCAATAACGCTCACATTCATCAGCTATATTATAAGGGTTACTTTCATTAAAACTGTCGTAGTATCGATCAAAGTCTTCACGTTCATCCATGCAGTCAAAATAATGTTTGGGGGGTGGTGGGCCTACGTAGTTTAAAGTCTCGCTGGTGAGGAAAGTGTATGGGAAGTATCCTTTGGAAACTTCAGCTGCTACTCCCATCACCTTGGGTAGCTTTGCTAATTTACAAGGTGTGAATAATAAAGTATCTTTAAATTGTACATTGCCTCTTATCTGCATCTGTATTAATTTGTTGCCTCTTTTCAATGGATCACCTGTAAATATCTCAGAGGATTCGTGTTCAAGCAACTCCTTATAAAGGAACTGCGTGTCAAACTTTGCCCCGTTATGGGCGAGAATATACACAGTCATTTTTTTGAACTTGTCGGCTAACTTGACAATATAGGACACAAATAGTTTCACAGGACTATCGCTGACATTCGTTTTAAAAACGTTTGTCCGTTTACCGCATTTGGGGCACTCGTCACATTCGATACCCATACACTCATCACAGATGGTCTGGCTCACAAGTAAATGTGGAATTACCTCTTTGGTTTCAGCGTTCGTATATGTTTCTATATCGTAGTACACAGTTATACAAGGGTTATTTTTAGGCTTAGCATCTTTCATATAACACACATGCTTTACTCCATCCGCCTTATATTCCTCCTGGCATGTAGGACAGTGAATTACGTCGCACTTGTGCTTAAATTTTCCCCAATTATCCATTGTGTGAAACATACCACATTCACAGATTCTCATTTTCCTGCACGTACCAATTGATTTATGGAGATCAAAGCAGCTATTATTGAAAAATGTGCGTCTACACACATCACAGTCTCTCTTCTCAACTACACGGCTTTCACATTTGGTGCTTTTACACTGCTCACATACCATGTGACATTCTTTACAATGTCTCACTATATCATCCGCAAACTCGAGGCACCCCTTACACAAATCATGATGTCTCCCATATTTTCGACTTTTGTCATAACTCGCGTAAAGCCCCCTTATATTACGGATGGGGAGATACGTTGTCCCTGACAATCCTAAAATAAGTAGGGGCCTTGTACGATCTCTCACACAGCTTTTAAAAACATACACAGTCCGGCGGCGATCATCCAAACCAAATATAACTATGCGCACATTCATTTCCTGTTCTACCTTTCTCAGCTCTTCAGGACCCATATTACAGTCAAATTCAAGTTCACAGTCTACAGCTAGTTTACGGGCACGCTCAACGATCGTAGGCAGCCAAATTTTTTGAGTCCGTGTATTTTGTACAGTAAACATACGTGCTAAGAGTACTGCTATAAAGCCGCAACCACGATCGACGTTTATATGCCTTCGGTAAATAGTTGGAGAATTGAAGTTAAGAGTGTACGGTATGGCACTATGACCCGCAACACGGAATACACGGTCAATATTTACCGTGAAGTTGTCCATATTGAAGGCTATACTACTTTGGACGGCTTGCATTATACGCCCTAATATATATTCTACATCTTCAGCAGCCAAACGTCTGAACGGTACTATCACCCAATAATCGTCTACATCACCGTCATCTGACCCGAATCCAAAGGACAGACTCGTCCTGACCTCACGCTCGTCGCGATTCTGAAGAGCAAACTCTATAATATGCTGTACTACCCTGCGTATCCCGCGCTCAATTCCATTGCTATACAGGGCTCTAGGGTCGACCCTGACTCTATACCGATTTCTAGTCAAGGCGGGGGTGGGGGCTGCGGATCGCACTAACTCGAACGTAATAACATCCTCAACAGAACGGGGGGCGGATGAATTAGTGGTATATTAGGTGCTGCTGCTGATGGGGGCCCTGTTGCGTAGGAGGGTTGGGGATCTATTATTGTAGACTTAACAGAACGGGGGGCGGAATAAGGGGGTATATTAGGTGCTGCTGCTGGGGAGGTTGTTGCGTAAGAGGTTGAGGGTTGGGGGTCTGCTGCAACAGGTACGTATTTCGGTCGCTTTATACCTGATGTGGGGTTCTCATACCTCCGCTTTGGACGTGCAACCTGTATCGCTGGTGAGGGTTCAGGGGAGGAGATCACAACTACACTGTCGTCGAGGTCATCCGTAATGATAGGGTGCTCTACCTCATCGTCGGTTCTGTGGGAGAAGAAATATAAGGATCAGCACTCAAAATTTGTAATATTTTGTAAATGACCCACTTAGGAGTGTGACGTGTTAGAAATGGACTCTGTAGAAAAATTCAGATTCACGAGCCCATCCACATGTATTATATCTGGACCTACAGGATGTGGTAAAACTGTGTTTATGCTTAAAATCATTAAAGAAAAGGGCGAGATGTTCTCGAAATTTGTGCATAAAGTTATATGGTGCTATTCGACGTATCAATCAGTGTTCAACGAGTACCAAGATGATATTTTGTTCCACAAAGGTGTATATGACGTTAATTCGCTAAAGGGAACTGAACATACAATCATTGTAATTGACGATCTCATGTTGGAGATGGATAAAACGTTTGCCGAGACATTTACAGTATACTCCCACCATCTTAACATAAGCGTGTTCTTCATCAATCAGAATCTATTTTTCAAAAATAGATACATGCGCGATGTGTCGTTAAATACGCAATATCTAGTCTTATTCGCGCAACGTAGAGATGTATCACAAATTGGGGTATTAGCCAATCAAATGTTCCCGAATCAGCGTAAGGAGTTTTTGGAAGTTTATAAAGAAGCTACAAGCACGCGTTACGGATATTTGCTTTGCGACCTTCATCCGCGAAACACGTTTAGAGTGCTTCTGCGAACGAATATATTTCCAAACGAGCCTGAAACGGTGTATATTCCAGAATGACAAAGAGACTAAAGAAATACCATGAATTAATAAAAATCTATCATCGACTGCCCCGGGCAATGCAGCAGATGTTTATTAAAAATATCGACGCCGACTTTTTAAAATGCATCTGTGAAATCTGTCTTAACGTTATAAATTGCAATGTATCAATGAAAACCCATCAGAAGGCTCGCCTACGCCGCTACAAGAACATAATACGTACACTCGCTCGTAAAAGTCAAACTGTAGCGAAGAAAAAACGAGTTATTGTGCAAACAGGAGGGTCATTTCTCCCCATCTTATTTTCAGTTTTGGGCCCTTTACTGACTAGATTAATATAATGAAGAAAGTGGTAGTGATTCCCCACGAGGTGTACGCTTCACTGCAAAGAGACACGGATCTAGATCCCCGTAAAAGCAGACTTAAAAGAATGGAAAGCGAATTGTTAGCCCTATTAAACAGTGAAAAAACACCTGATGAGAAAAGAATCTTATACCAAGAAGCTCTGCAGAAATTTCTTCACGAGTACGAAAATTATAAGAGCCCTACGGAGATTCCTGTGGTTATTAGGCACAGCACGGGGGACGATGGCGACATAGGACCTGTACCCGACGATACAGCTGATCAACCAAAAAGATTAGCCACACAACATATCGAACATGTATTAAAAAATACCCTCCCACTTACATTGAGGAGTAAAGGCTTAAGTCTTTATAATCTATTGAATGAGGATCCCGCCATACAATGGACCGATACAGGGGAGATCATTGTGGAAGGATCAAAGGTACAGGGATCGAATATCGTAGACATTGTCCATGATCTGGTGAGAAAGTGGGATAGGCCATCACCATCAGGATGGAAGCATATTAAAGCAAGACTACAACAAATAAATGTCCCTAAAACGTTGATAGGAAATCTGAACAGGTTAAAAGACTTGGAACACGCAACGTCTGTGGCACAATTGAAGCGCCGTCACCCCCTGCGGTAACACCTTTGAAGAGGAGCAAGAAGAGGTTAAACCAACCCTACCCACCTGCCTCTAAAATACGCAAATGGCTAACGTATTAACTAAACGTTATTATGACATTTCTACCCCATCCTCTTACGGCGGCGTAGATAGACTGCACGTTTACGGAGTAGGAAAAAAAGATGTTGAAAGATTTTTGAGGGAGCAGGACGCTTATACGCTTCATAAGCCTGTGAGAAAAAGGTTTAAAACAGCCAAGACAACGGCTTCCTCGATTGATTCTATTTGGCAAGCAGATTTAACAGACATGCAAAGATATTCTGTGTATAACGATGGTTACCGCTACATTCTATTCATAATAGACGTATTCTCTAGATATCTGTGGCTAGTTCCTCTGAAAAATAAATCACCTGAAACAGTTGCTAAAGCCACCAAAACGCTAATGTTAAAAGAAAACAGGGTTCCTGGCTATTTTTGTACGGATATGGGGAAGGAGTTTATAGGCCGTGCTTTTCAGAATATGTTGACAGAGTTTAATATCAGCTATTACACAACCAATTCTATACATAAGGCTTCTTTAGCTGAAAGAGTTCAGCGCACCATAAAGGAACGCATGCACCGTTATTTTACACATAAAAACACATACAGATTTCTAGACATTCTGGAACCATTGGCATCATCCTACAACCGCTCACACCATCGCACGATTGGGGCAACACCTAACGAAGTTTTAGAAAGAGGTACGCTCCCGAGAAGAGATGGACCACCACCACCACCACCACCACCACACTCTGTGCGCTTCAAAATCAATGATTATGTAAGGCTGTCGCGTTCGGGGAATAAATTCGCAAAGGGTTTTGAGCAAGGATGGACACGCGAGATTTTTAAAGTTAGGGCTGTGAGACCTAAAGGTGTGATAATGATGTATTACATTGAAGATTTGAATGGGGAAGAAATCTCAGGAGGCTTTTACCGCGAGGAATTGCAGAAAGTTGCGTTTAATTTAGAAAAAAATGTGTTTAAAATTGAGAAAATTTTAGGAAGCAAAGGTTCAGGAAGGAGAAAAATGTACCTGGTGAAATGGCTAGGGTACCCAGAAAGCTTCAACACCTATATAAAAGCTGATGCAATAATGAAGCTTAAATAGTATGCAACATGGCTCCTAACCATTTCTACGTCACACTCCCGTCCTCCTCGTCCCTGTCTGTACACCCTAACAACACGCTAGCCAACTTTGTAACAGAACTCCATGGGCACATTGAATTGGGTCGTGATTCGTATGAGGTGGGGATATGCGAAATTCAGCTGGACACCGTCTTTTTAAATATTGAACATGAAGAAACCGTTTTTACGATTCTTAGAGACATTGACGAGTGTGAAAAAGCTGGGGTAGCTATGGATGAAACTATGCGCATCGCTTGGACTAAGATTGCACGGTATTACAGTACAGAAGTAAGACTAGGGCCGGGTCAATATGGTTCGGCCGAGGATGTTGTGAGAGGCTTAAACGTAAGTTTAAGAAACTCAAACCTTACGAATGATTTAGTATATGAAATCGTAAACAACCCTGCACATACACTAATCCTAAAATCAAAGACTAACAGATGTCTTAAAGAACATAGAAAGTTCAAAATTCTAACCAACGGCCGATATAGCGCAGCCTTCCAAAGAGACACATTTCACGAGACACAGTATAACTTGTCCAGATTAATGTATCAATTGAAGATGGAGAAATTGGCTGAAAGGTCCCCAGACATGTGCTATATTTACAGTAATATAGTGGAGCACCAGTTTGTTGGGGATACCCAGGCACGCCTGCTGCGCATTGCTCACATCCCCAACCATAGAGGAAGGAGTTTGAGTATTACATATGACAGACCCCATTATGTGAATGTCGCAACTAATTTAATAACCAATATCACAATATATATAAGAACGATTGAGGGCGAAAACTTCCCATTCGGTAACGGGAGCTTAACAGTGAAGCTACACTTTCGACGCACTGAGTTATAATGGATAGAAAGCCTTTCACCGTCTATCGAGGGATGCGATACCAGCGCGGTAGTGGACTTGGATCCATTTTTTCATCCATACTACGTACGGCTGTTCCTTTGCTGAAGAGGGGTGCCAGATACCTTGGAAGGAAAGCGCTACAATCAGGCCTTAACACTGCAGAAGACATATTGGCCGGGGCTAAACCTAAAGAAGCCTAAAAAAACATTTAAAGCGTACACGGAACGAAATCATCAAAGATGCAAAGAGAAAAATGCGTGGTGGCGGGAAGAAGAGGGCCCCCGGAAGAAGAAGAAAGGGGTCACGTGGTATTAAACGTAAAAGGCTATCAAAAAAGAAATGCTGTAAGCGAATGAAACCTATGGTTGACCACTTTTTTGACTGATATAAGCTAAGGATATTGATCTCATGAATCATAGTTTGTTTACCACTTGTCGAGAGAGGAGTCACTATTTCGCCATGGCACGCTTCATCCACCCATGTAGTTCACAATGCTGTAAATCGGAGCTGTCCTTTTTTGAGCTCCCGCCAACCCAAGTTTCTATTGAGCACAGTGACTTTATTACAATTAACCCTTTAAACACAATTAGTTCCCCGAGTGCACCTATAGAATTCGTGATACCCAGCTCAGGTCCTTACTTTTTTGATCCAAGCTGTGTGCACATGTACGCTAAGCTACGTATAGCCCATTCTGATGGAACGGCCTGCGATGACAAATATGCTGTATACCCTGAAACAAACTTTCTGCACGCCATATTCAACCAGTGTGACGTATATTTAAATCAGACCAACATATCGGCAGGCACGGGGTACTATCATCTACGAGCCTATTTGGAAAATGTCCTCAACTTTTCCAAAGAAGCGAAGGCTACCTTTTTAAGTGCGGAGGGATATTATCAAACTAAAGATGAAAATAGTATAAAGGACAAATTTAAAAATTCTAAAAAGAAAATATACGAGTGTTTTGGACGGTTGCACACAGATTTCACTTTCCAGGAGAAGTTGCTTGTGAACGGGGTGGATATGAAAATAAAGCTCACCCGCACGAGTCCTGAGATCTGCTTAAATCTGGATGCGAATCAAGAAGAGGGTGCAAAGTCCGTTGTGGTTCACATTATGGACACATACCTCCGCGTACGGCGAGTGAAATTAAGTTCACCAAAACAACTAGAAATTGAGAAAAATTTACTAAACGCTACAGTGAAATATCCTATTAACAGAGTGCAGATCAAACTATATACGGTTCCTGCAGGGTTGGCATCGAAGCAGATAGAAAACATTGCCCTGGGAAATCTTCCTAAAAGGATATTAATCGGCATGCAGGACCACGCTTCGGTGAATGGAAAATATAAAAAGAGTGCCTTTAAATTCGAGAATTTCGGACTTAAAAATATAACTCTATACGTTAATGGCACTGCTTTGGGTGGAACAATGGGTACGGACTATTCATCAGACGCTGTGTTACCTCTTTGTGCCAGAGCCTATAGTAATCTGACCCATATTGCAGGTGATTGTGATGAGCTTGGTAATGGGGTAACGCAGGAAGAATTCATTGATCAATTTAACCTTTATCCGTTTGACATTACACCTGACTTATCTGCTAGCGTAAATACCCATTTAACACCACAGCAGAGCGGTAACATCTCAGTGCGGCTGGAATTCGCCAAGCCTATAGACGCTCCTATTAGTGTACTAGTATATCTCGAATCGCAAGCCCTAATAGAAGTAGATAGATTTAGAAGCGTTATCACTGACTTTTAAAATGGATGCTAATACACTTCAGAAAGTAATGGAGCGAGTCACACGTTCCAAATTTATCGGCGTGTTTGCGAAGAATGAAACATTGAGTTTGCCAAGTACGCGAGAATGCGGTAGTCTTATTGTGAACACAGACATCATCGGTAATGAAGGGATTCACTGGATCGCTGTCTATTTTAAAAATAGACAGCGCCTGTACTATTTTGATTCACTCGGTACTCAACCCTGGAGTGACCCTATTATTGTAAAATTTCTCGCTCAGTTACATATTCCCGAAGTTGTATGGAACCCATTTCGTATGCAGGGATATTTTACTAATGTTTGCGGAATGTACTGTGTCTCATTTCTCATGCATATGTCAAATGATAAAGAATTTATAAATTTTTTAAATTTATTTGACCCGTGTCACACTCACCGAAACGATGAAATGGTATGCAGACAGATAAAAAACCGTTTTCCAATTGTACGTACTCGTTGTATATTATAATGTTTTTGTTCGTATATTTGTATATTCGTTTATTGTACTGATTTCTTTCATTTAATAAATTTATGAAAATATATTGGTCTTCTTATCCCAAAAAGATCGAAAAACACTTACATTATTTGACATTGTTGACTGATTAGTATATCATCCGTATTCCCTTCAAAAGATTGTATAACTCGTGTCAAATCCTCATCGGACCTTAAAGGAAAACATATACAGAGTATACAGACAGACAGATCCCCATTATGTGAAGATATCTTTGGTTCGAGGAGTGAACGCCATAAAAATTTCGATTTTAGCATAATGGGGAAATAACATTGATTGACATTTTTGACTAGTATCTATTTGACGAAATACTACAACTCTCCGTATATATATAAAATCGAATTATGGACACTTACATTTCTATGGTAGTCCCTTGCGTCGGATTGTAAGGAGCGTCACTGCAAATATCTTCTACGGTTTGCGTCGAAAATAGTTCGCCACAATCAGCCGCATTGAAAAGACTAATTGTGGTTAATGCTGCAGTATCACGTTCTTCATACAAGTCTGGGGAGACGTACAGGTCCATGGTTGATTATTCACTGATGCGAAAATAGCTACTGTTACTCCCAACTGAAAATATCCCCTTTTATATGCACATTCGCCAAGCTCCGCCCAAAAGACCAGATGTTCGTAGTGATTGGCTGCCGATGTAGCTGGGTGGAGCTATGACGTGTACCAATCCGCTATAACGAGACCGGACGAGTAACATATATATAAAATCGAATTATAGGCACTTACATTTCTATGGTAGTCCCTTATATTATATTTTTTACTTACAAATTATTAGTATTGTTTGTTAACATAATTGTTAACTTATTTTATAATAAAGAAATTATATCCTAATTATATTTTAAAAAGAACATTCGGTTTCAACGTTAAGCTGTGGTCTAAGGCGGCGTGGCATGAATAAATACTAAAATAAAATTAAATGTTAAAAATCTTTATTCATACGTTATTAAAAGTTAAAAATCTTTATTAATAAAACAGGATAGAAGCATATGAAAGTCAAGGTAAACTATAGTTGCAAATTATAGTTAGGTTATACGATGTTTTTCGGGCATACTACTGCCTCGGGTTAAATGATCCTGTTATTTTAAATCACGTATTTGAAAGAGTTAATCATTATTGCTACATAGAAAAAATCGTGCATTACGATGTTTTTCGGGTATACTACTGCCTCGGGTCAAATGGTCCTGTTATTTTAAATCACGTATTTGAAAGAGTTAATTATTATTGCTACATAGAAAAAATCGTGCATTACGATGTTTTTCGGGTATACTACTGCCTCGGGTCAAATGGTCCTGTTATTTTAAATCACGTATTTGAAAGAGTTAATTATTATTGCTACATAGAAAAAATCGTGCATTACGATGTTTTTCGGTATACTACTGCCTCGGGTCAAATGGTCCTGTTATTTTAAATCACGTATTTGAAAGAGTTAATTATTATTGCTACATAGAAAAAATCGTGCATTACGATGTTTTTCGGATATACTACTGCCTCGGGTCAAATGGTCCTGTTATTTTAAATCACGTATTTGAAAGAGTTAATTATTATTGCTACATAGAAAAAATCGTGCATTACGATGTTTTTCGGATATACTACTGCCTCGGGTAAAATGGTCCTGTTATTTTAAATCACGTTTTTAACGACACATCGCGTTCATTTCCATTGCTATATATGGCTCTAGGATCGGCCCTGACGAGATGTATTTCGTAGGTTAGGTTAGGTCTCTTACATATAAAAGTCCATGTGGTAGAGTAAGCAACGAACCCCATCGACGAGATGTATTTCTGAACCCATGTTAAACTGGAGGTCTAATTTACGAGCGAGTGCACGTTCTTGTAACGCCGTAGGCGAGAAAGAGTTAATTAGTATTGCTACATAGAAAATCGTGCAGTTTTTTCGATTATTATTTATTGAACAAAACTCTCGCTCTCTTTCTATATATATATATATATATATATATATATATATATATATATATATAGAAAGAGTGGTCTGGAAGGAAGTTTACCAATGATTAAATTCTCTTTGCGAGTGACCCGTTGCCCGCGTCGGGCTAACCTTTGGTTAGCTTCCGCCCGAATTGTTCATTCTGACGAAGGTCAAGCTTTTCACTCCACCTTAGACCTACAGTTTAACGTGGATTCCGAACCACGACCCATCAGCAGCCCAGCGTCTTGACCACTAGGCCTCCTAGGGTACCCATTTATCTACCAACCACTTTCTTTATTGTGTGGAACAGCTGGGCTTTGCCGTTTCATTGTAGAAATAATAATAATAATGATAATAAGAATTGATGTGCAAGGTGTTTGCAGTTAAGATGTAGTTTGTGTGTAAAAAGTTATTTATTAATAAGTAGAATTTAATTGGCTTCAAATTATATTTTAAAATACGCGTAAATATTTGTAGAAGTAATAACAATGATAAAATTAATATCTGGAGTCAGTGGTGATTTCTGCTCGAATAGCTTGTAGAAGGATAATCCCTCGGGCCGAAAAAGGTCCCTAGAGACCTTTTTCGTTCGAATCGTGTCCCTAGAGACACGATTCGAACTGATTTAGCTTCTGCCTTTCATCGTGTGTGTGTGTGTGTGTGTGTGTGTGTGTGTGTGCGTGCATATATATATATATATTGGGGGGGAGATCTCTCACCCGTTCTTCGGCCCGACCCCGTTTCATTGTAGAAATAATAATAATAATAATGATAATAAGAATTGATGTGCAAGGTGTTTGCAGTTAAGATGTAGTTTGTGTGTAAAAAGTTATTTATTAATAAGTAGAATTTAATTGGCTTCATCAACACATATATATATATATATATATATATATATATCATAAGCTGTTTAAAAGAATGATATAAATTATAGTAAACGAAATAACATAGTTTACCGTAAAATGAAGTTTTCTATTATGACGTTTTCGAAGGTAACTATGTTATTGTTTCTTTAAGTTCAATGAAGTCAATGTTAAATTTGCTTCTAAACTAAAATTAAATGTTATAAAATAAATAATATATAATATATATATATATATATATATATTGGGGGGAAGATCTCTCACCCGTCTTCGACCCGACCCGTTTCATTGTAGAAATAATAATAATAATAATAATAATAATAATAATAATGATAATTGATGGCAATCGCTATGATCCAAAAGAATGGAGACTGTTCATTGACTCTAGTAAACGAAATAACATAGTTTACCGTAAAATGAAGTTTTATTATGACGTTTTCGAAGGTAAACTATGTTATTGTTTCTTTAAGTTCAATGAAGTCAATGTTAAATTTGCTTCTAAACTAAAATTAAATGTTATAAAATAAATAATATATATATTAATATAATATATATAATATATATATAATATATATTGGGGGGGGAAGATCTCTCACCCGTTCTTCGACCCGACCCGTTTCATTGTAGAAATAATAATAATAATAATAATAATGATAATTGATGTGCAATCGCTACACGATTATGGGGACACATGGCGCTATCTGGAATACCTTGCGCTATCTGGCAACTCAGCCAGAAATAGAGGATTATAAAAGATCGCGAAGCTGGTGATGAACCATTCCCCCCTCGGCTCCGGCCGAGTAAGGAGCTCTGCTCCTTCTATTTCAGGCCCTTTGGTAAACCCCATAGTGGCCTCTTAGTTAGAAACGAAAATAAATTGGGGGAGAACTCCACTCTGTCCTTCAGGAGTCTCTCTCCCTCCTTCAGCTCTCTCTCCTGCATGTATCTTCCTCCTTCAGATGTCTCTCTCTCCTGCATGTTTGCCTCCTGCATGTGTACTCATGCATGTGTGCGTATGTGTGTACCTCCAGCATGTGTGCCTACTGCATGTGTACTCCTGCATGTATACGTATGTGTGTACCTCCAGCATGTGTACTCCTGCATGTGTACCTATCCTCTCTCCTTCAGGCGTCTCTCCCTCCTACAGGCGTTCTCTCTCTCTCTCTCTTCTTCAGGCGTCTCTCCCTCCTACAGGCATCTCTCTCTTCTTCAGCTCTCTCTCCTTCAGCTGTCTCTCTCTCTCCTTCAGGCCTCTCCCCCCTTGGCTCAGCTAACTGGCTGATTCTGGCTGATTCGGAGCCTATAAAACAACGCCAGCCCGGCTGGAAGTCTTAGTGTGCACTTGGCTCCTGCCAGGTGAACACCTCTCCTCCTTTCTCTCCTCCTCCCCTTTCTCTTGGGGATAACGCGCCGCCAAGTTTTTCCCCCCACCCCCTTTCCCCCACCCCCCTTTGCAACAACCCCCCTTTGCAACAACCCCCTCCCCCTTTGCAACAACCCCCTCCCCCTTTTGCAACAACCCCCTCCCCCCCTTTGCAACATTACATAATAACCTGCAACATTCCTGCACTCTCCCCCTTTTGCGGCTATACTACTATTAGTAACATCATCGAGAGTCGAACCCCCGACCTCATGTCCTCACTTTGTTTACAGGGAAACGGGTTACTCACTGAAGTAGGAAACATTGGCTGAACGAAGTTATATAATGAAACTTTTGTTCTATATATATATATATATATATATAAAACAAAGTAGATAAAATGTCGTTTTCTTTGGGAAATAATTATTGTGTCTCATCTTAAACTTTTAAGAGAAACTTTTCCTTTCAGTTCGCAAAGACAGACCTAATTCGCTGAAAACATTTTCCTAATTATATTATATATATATAATATATATATATTTATTTATTTATGTATATATACTGTATATATATATTTATTTTATATATATATATATATATATACATATATATTAAAATCTCGTAATAATAATAATTGGGGTTGTTTAACTTCCTTCGCAACATCTAAGGTCATATGACGGAGGGGACCTACAGCTTTACGTGGGATCCGAACCACGGGTCGCTACTTAATCTGGACACTGAGGACGGTCTCCCATCCAACTACTACCCAGACCCAATGTCACTTAACTTCGCTGATCAACGGGAAGCGTGTTACGACATTGGCTACGACGTAGCCCGACTAAAATCTCGTTACAACGTACTTCGTCATAACGTAATTTTCAGGTTAACGTAGTTTTATAAATCCATGTCGGGTATCCCATATAAGTAATGTAGTAAGTATTAAAGTAATTGTACTGTACACGTATGGTTGTGTTAAAAGTGTGAATAGTGGCTAGTAATCTCCAAAACTATGAAAAAATATGTGATCCGGGGTTCGACTCCCGGTGGCGCCGGTAATAATAATAACCCAGGATTTAGCGGAATGAGGCCCGTATGTTTAGCTGAGCGCTGTGATAACTGTGGCCCTCCTCAATAATTAATATTAGTCTGCTCTGAAGGACTTGTAACATTTCTTTAACAAAAAGTTCGATTGACAAGGGTTCCGCATGCTCCTCTTAAAGGAGGAGGCGTGCAATTATAACAGCGTTCGTTATAATAGCGATAGTAAAGAGAGAGGGTGAGACAACAATGCGGAGAAGGGTGAGGGATTGAAGACAGCCAGTAAGAGGCGGCGAAGTGATGAGACGAAAAGCGTTTGAGTAGAGCTGTGTGGGTTCAGCCACCACACACATCAGAAGTGTACTCCATACAGGGCGGACAAGACACCTCTAAAGAGAGAGCAACTGAGTGGAGGGTGAAGAAACTATGGAGCCGGTACAGCACACCTAACCTCTTAAACGGTGTTTTAGAAAGAGAGTATATGCGCGTTTTCCAGGAAATATCAGAGAAAAGGAAACACCAAGAATGTTAAGAGAAGAGGAAGGATTGAGATGTGTATTGTTGAAGATAAGGGGATAGTGGAAGATTGTGACGAGTAGACAGATGAAGGAACTGGATGTTTGAGGCATTGAAAACGACAAGGTTTTCTCTGCCCCAATCAGTGCTAGTAGAAAGATCAGAGGTCAGGTGAGAAATAGGTGTCTCACGCGAAGCATGGAGTGACTGTTGAGAGGGACGCTTTGTGTGGAGAAGTGAATAGTGGAATCATCGGCATAGAAGTGGATTGGGCAAAAAGTACGACTTAAAAGATCATTATCTACAACCGCAGCTATGGATCGACGAGAAAAGAAATCAGATATGAAGGCACAGATAGAAAGATAGAAACCGAAGAAAGGAAGTTTGAAATTAAGGATTTGTGCCAAACTCTATCAAAACCATATTATACGTCTCGCGCAATAGCAGTGTGTAATATTATACAGTATATATATATATATATATATATATATATATATATATATATATATATATATATATATATCAGTGGCGTCGGGTGAACTATAACACTAGGCAACAAATTTCAACTTTTCTTTTGTTACAGACACGTGAACTACTGATTCCTACTAAAGCGCTGATGCTGATTTCAGATCTGATATCAAAATTTCTCTCTCACGTCCAGATTTTGGTAACCGAAAACCCCTATTTTTCATTTTTTTTTCTCACCCGCTTCTATTACGAAAGCCGTCTAAGCTACTTTTCCGTGCCACGTTTTATGTTAAGCATACTTAAATAATAGTGAACAGGGATGTCTTTCCTCCTTATTCTGGCTTAAGACAGACAGCGGAATTCCGCTGGCGGAGTTACCACCCCTGCGCCCAACCATCCACCAAAGCGCGTTAGTATTTTGTTGTTACTACTAAAAGGCAAATTCCTGTTCTTAAGTGAAACTTTGGTGTGTCTCTTCCTTTGTCGCTTGTAGGATGACGAGCTCTCCTTCTGCAGGAACCAACAATAATCTCCCATCATATTTGGGTTGAAATTACCTTGGTATTGTTTTCCATAACTGAGATTGTTGGTGGAAGCGCTCACCATGCTCGTCACTTACAGCCCCAAGGTTGGCCGGGAAGAAGTCAGATGAGAATGTAAAAAATGAATTTTCAAAGACATCTGCATCCCATTATTTCATAAGATTTAAGCATGTTTTTCTACGAGTTTACGGGTTTTCAGCTTTGTGGTTTCCAAGAAAATTTTTGACAACTTCAACGAAAGATGTCCATGCTCCTAGTTCATTCTCATTAGGTTAGATGGAAACGATGAGTCGTGGATGACACTGCGGATCTGTGGTCCAGTGAAAACTCCAGCTTCTAGCTTAGCATCTGTCAATATTCCTTTGAATTTATCCTTTAAATATTGGAAACCACTACCTTGATGATCCATACCCTTCACGAAATTTTTCATAAGGCCAAGTTTAATGTGAAGTGGTGGAAGATGTACTTTCTAGGGTCAATAAGTGCTGGGTGTTTCACATTGTATTTACCAACAATATGTTCAGTTCTAGATGGCCAATCATGTTTTTTGTAGTGGTTCTTGTCATCTCTGCTGTTCCATAGACACAAAAAGCACATATGCTTTGTGTAGCCCAACTGTAACCAAGAAGTAATGATCAAACTTAAGGTCGCCACAAATATTCCATGTGTGGTCCTTATATTTGATGAGTCTTAGCAGCAGTTTCATCGATTCATAAGTCTCATTAAGGCCAGTGGCATGTGCTACAGGTATGAAGGTTTTTCATTGCCGTTGTTGCAGTAATACAGCTTTAAGGCTAGCTTACTAGAGTCAATGAACAGTCTCCATTCTTTTGGATCATAGCGACAGCCAATCCCTTGCATCAGACCACTGATATCGTGACAGAAACAAACGTTTTCTTCCCGTAAGTAAAATGATGAAAACTGCAAATGGCGATGGCGGAAATGGGAAACTTTGGTGTTTGGTTGGAGAAGATTAAATTCTTGAAGTCTTGAACCAAGCACTCTGCCTTTCTTTTGGTAATTCCAATCGCGCACTAAGTCATTTAACCTCCGCTTGACTTAACAAATGTGGGGAAATATTTGCATCTGGAACATATATGCCATCTTTCCCTGTTTCTATACACTAGCAGAATCTTCAGATGAACTGCTGTCTGTTATCGTTGCTGGTGGAATGGTGGTGGATTTTGTTTCATCATGTGGTACTGGTTTCATTGCTGATTCGCAGTTTGGGTACGTGATCTTTGATTTGTTTTTCTTTGTGAAACCAGCAATCTTTGTCAAACAAAAATAACAATCATTGAAGTGATTTTTCGGCTCACGCCAAACCATGGGGACTGAGAACGGCATAGCTTTTTTTACCATTCATCCAAGCTATTAACATTGCATTGCAGGTGCACAGCAAATATGTGGTGCCCAGTCCCTCTGTTGGTCTCCTAACTTACAGTCAAAATAACACTTGTAGGCAAGTTTAATCTTTGTGTTATGTTTCTACGTTGTGGCTTAGGTGTATATTGTCCACAGACAAAGCAGAAGTTGTCTGGGTGATTTACACAAGCACGTCTATTTGATGCCATTTTGAATTACCATACAATATCTGAAAAACAAGTAGAAAGTAATTATTACGATGTGCAAAATAAAAAGAAATACACACCGTAGTACAAAACAAATGCTATAAAAACACACAAGTCACCACAACCTGTCACTTGCTCATCAGCAGAGAGCTTCAACAACCGTTCTGCTTGACTGTCACGTAGCGACTGACCGTTGGGCCGTTGCCCGTTACTATGCTCTTGACTCAGTGTTGCCAACTCGGGATAATTTATTTATCAAAATTGTTCGAATTTGTATATAGTTGGCAAAAAAAAATTGCTTTAACCTTGAAAAGCAAGTTTCATATTACTGACATTAAGCCGATTAAAACCAAAATCTGGACGTGGTAGAAAATTTTACTAAAAGTGATTTGCATTTTACACAAAATCTAGACGTGATAGAAAAAATCTAATTATAGATTTGAAATCAGCATACCGAAATTAGCTAGGAGCACCTATTTGGTCTTCTGTAACAAAATCTTTGTTGCCTAGTGTAATTTATCCGGGATAACTATTTTTGTAAAGCTATAGCTCTCACCTCATTTGTAAAGTAACTCAGCCCGTCTGTTTTTCTGTTCTGCGAATTTCTTGATGACTTTCTGGTTGAAGTTGACTATTTTTGCTATAAAGTCTCTTTCAATCGAAAGGACTGCCGTTCTATTTAGCCGATCTTGTCCGATGGTGTTCCTCAAGCAGGTTTTTACTCTTTTCACAAAACTGAAACATCTTTCAGATTGAACTGTTACGATGGGCGATGTTAGGCCATGTTTAACAGTTTAACTGTTTCGGAAAAAGCAGACATCAAATTGTTTTCATATCGAAAGCAGTACAATTCATTAATTGTTTTTATATTTTTAAATTCTCATTGTTGTATAGACGCGTAACTCACTTTTAGTTTTTTCTTCAAAAAAATGGATAGAATTTACAAGATTTACGTATATTTGGAGAAAAATTATTTTCTGAAACGTAACAAATTTTGTAGGATCAACTAAAGTGGCGCACTCGAGATGTTCAGTTGCACACAAACGGTCTTCAGCCTCTTGTAGCATAAAATCACAGCATTCGATTGCACAGACTTTTTGTTGTCGTTTCTTCTTCGTTTCGTTTCAGTAGTTTCTTCCGAATATCAGGTAACTCTGACAGACTGACACCTTTTGACAACTTTCTTTTATAGATGTGCAAAATGAGTGAAGATGTTGCTTGACAAACAGCGTTGTAGTTTTTTTTTTTTTAAAGACTGTTATAGAACAACTCAATTACCGGCATAATTTCAGACTAATATATTAAAAAAGAAAATGAACTGATCATTCTCCAAGAAGTTCAGTAGAGCACTTGTTTGTGTTATTGACACAGCGTCCCATCCAGGTTCATTCTGGATTCGTTCTAAGCACTGCATCAATGATGCTTTATTTTCATACACAGAATTTACGACTCTGCTCTGAAAATTACATCTGGTTACAATCGCACGCGGCAGACGTTCTCCGCAAACTTCTTGCAGCATAGCTGTTCTTTTGGAAGAATGTGAGAAAAAAGAGGAGAATGAAGTCAAGTTAGCGAAGAATATCTTAACGGGAGCAACAGCAGAGCAAACGTTTTGCATAACAAGATTTAATTAATGGGCATAACAGTGTACAAAATGAGCATGAGGATAGGCTTCGCTTATCAATTTCTGTACTCCGTCACGTTCGTCACTCATCACTGGAGCACCATCATAAGACTGTGCAACCAATTTATTTTTCAAATTGTACACCTAAAATTTCTTCAGGGATGCACTTTGTTGTGCCAGCAGCAGATCTATCTTTATAAACGAAAAGCATACAGTCCGCAACTCATTTTGGAGAGTAGCAGAAGTGTTTTGAAACAGTTGCATTTTGTAAATGTTCGTGCAACTGACTGTCTAATTTGGCAAGTTCACTCAAAAGATCCAAGAATACATCTTTGTTGCGAGATTTTTCTGTTTCATCATGACCTCGAATAGCAAGTTCATGGTTGCCACAAAATTTTAAACAGTCAATAATTCTATTTAAAACCTGGCTATTTCTGTCTACTAATTCGTTATGCCGTTCGACTGAAATCTTATGCCCTGCGTCTAACTGCGTTGGTTGCAGTATTCACTTTTCTAAGTAAGTTTGTTTTTAAACAATTACCAATGTGACAAGAAGTTTGTTTATGTGTTTTTATTCTTTTTGAGAGGTGTTTCAGATCTTTTACACCATTACGAGTCCAAGCAAGTTCACCTCCAAACAACAAACAATTGAAACGGTATAAACTTTTACAATTTTCATTAGCTGTTAGCTATGGCTTTCTGTTATACCATTCAGTATTAAATGTTCTTGACTGTGTTTTGTGTGTTTGATTTATTAATATATTAGGTTGATGAGGCCCTAATTCTTTAATCAACAATTTAGTTTGTAAATCTAATCCACTAAATGGATTATCTAACAAAACGTCAACCTTATTCATTGTTTAGCACTTCACTCGCAGGATAGCCTATGAGTGGGTAGGCAGAACACAACCACGTTTAGCTCGAGCTGACGCGCGACTACTTTCAGCTAGCCCTGTTTCCCAGAATCACACACGGGTCCTCCTCCCTCCCTCTTCCTTCCCTTCTCCTGCACTCCACCGCGACAATCGTGAAGTAGCCCCACTGGCCAACGTTTTTGCTGCTACCAGCTACCAGCGTACAGAAGAAAGGTTTTGCTTATATTATAGGCAACTTTTACTTATATTAAAATTGAGATGTTGAATGAATGGCAACTTATGGTCAACTTCAGATGTTTCATAAGTGAGAAATATTCATGCGGGGCTAGCTCCGGAAGCCCTCATGCACGCAACGCCACTGATATAGATATATATATATATATATATATATATATATATATATATATATTATATATATATATATATATATATATATATATAGTGGTGCTCATAAGTATTCGTACAGAGAAATATTCAGCTATATTCGTCCTTATCTTTTGTACCATGCATACGATAGTTAAGAAAAGTTTACCGTTCGTTGGAAAAATTTAACAAATAAAAAGTTAGTTTAACTCCAAATATTAATGTAAAAACATAAAAAAATTTGAGTAAAATAAAAAAAAAAGTTAAAATGCAAAGTTTCGTACATTATTTATAAAATTATTTAAAATCTTGTGTGTCCACAATTCTGAATTCTAGAATTTCTCTTTGAATCTTCATGGAAGACGGAGACTGTACAACCCATTAGTGAGCAATGAGTCGTCGTGGTAAAGAGCTGTCTACAGATAAGAGATTGGTTATTGCTGCACACTTGTTTAAAAGAGTTACAGGAAGATAGGAAAAAAATTTCGAATTTCATTTACGACGGTTGCTGCAATTATAAAGAAATGGAGAGGCTTTGGAACAAATTAAACTCTATCAAGGTGTGGACGACCTTGCAAGATTTCAGAACGTACAGCTAGACCAATTGAAAGAATGGCTACTGCGAATTCACTAGTGACTGCAGGTGATATTTGCCAAATATTAAGACTGTCTAAAGTCGATGTCTATCCCTCTACTGTACGTCGTACATTGGGAAAGAATGTTCTGCATGGAAGATTTGCACGAAGAAAACCTCTGCTACGAAAGGTGCCCAAAGAAGCTCGTTGTATAAAGTATGCCAAGGATCATCAAAATGATGGACTTGCATTCTGGAAGAAAGTTCTCTGAACAGACGAGACTAAAATTGAATTTTTCTGAAACAACGAGCAACGGTATGTTTGGCGAAAATCAAATACTTCATTCGAGGAAAAAATTATCCTTCCTACGACTAAACATGATGGTGGTAGATTGCTGCTTTGTAGATGCTTTAGTGCTTGTGGTCCAGGAAAACTTGTCATCACTGGAATCTTGAATTCGAAGAAATATCAGGAAGTTTTAGAAGAAAATGTATTGCCTTCAGTTCGGGAGTTGCAAATGGGTCTCAGTTGGGTACTGCAACAAGATAATGATCCAAAACATAAAAGTAAGACCACCATGAAATGGCTTTAACAAAAGAATTTCAAGCTTCTCGAGTGGCACATCTGCAAGAGAAACCCTTCGAATCTGAATGAATTGCAACAATTTTCTATAGAAGAATGGACTACAATTTCTACCGAAATGTCGAAACCTCGTAGAAAAATACCCGAAACGAATCAAACAAAAGTGTTAACACAAATTATCCAATAATTTTGTAAATAAATGTACGAAAACCTTGCATTTTAACTTGTATTTATTTTCCTCAAATTCTTTGATGTTTTACATTATATGTCGGAGTTAAACAAACTGTTTTATTTGTTAAAATTTTCCAAACGAACGATAAACTCCTCATAACTATCCTACGCATGGTAAAGAAGATAAGGACGATTATAACTGAAATATTTCTCTGTACGAATACTTATGAACGCTTCTGTATATACTACATATAAATAATGTCCAACAACAGAAAATCGGAGTATAACTAAAGAAAGATAAATTAACGTATATAATCAAAATTACTTAGTAAATTGAAAGAAAACGTTTTTTAATGATGAAAAATAGAATAAAAATTCCTAAACGAATATGTCGTAATTAAAAGTTGGTGAATAACAATAACATAAAAGTAAATTGAAAAACATTTCAAAAATGAAGAGCTTGTTAATTATGGTAATTTAGAAAGAAAGTATTTTGTTTTTCTCTTGTTTTTGTCATAAAAACAAATGACATTTTTCCTTAATTTTCTATATTTTTAAGTAAAATTTAATATGTAAACACACACACACACAGACACACGTTTTGGGTATCTTACAAAACCGCGACATTTTGATATTTTCAATTGTGGATAGCAATGTTAACCGAATTAAATTAATCTAACCTAACCTAGTCTAACCTTCGTTATATCCTTCGTTCCTGACATCTAATAATTTTTCAATTAAAAATGTAGAAAACTATGGCAACACCGCTAATGTCGCTTCTTGCGCGTTCGTGTCGCGATTGAGCTATGTGTGTATCCTAAAGATTGTCGCAGTAAAGTAAGACATCCCACACACACACACACACAGCAATTTAAGAAAAAAACACACTGAAACTTGCAACAGAATATACTACTTTTATTTGCAGACTTTAGGCTAATTGTCTTGTTAAGTTTATTCATTATAAGTGAACATAATGCCAGTGATTAATAAAACTTACCGTGTCTAAGAATCTGATGTCAAGTGCTTTGTTTTTAGCATTTCAAGTGGAATCAGTGCATTGTACATATATCCTTAAGGAATAGTAACAGAATGACCTCTAAAAGTGTTTTGTCACTACAGATACAGAAGTCTCCGCCTACGGAGGAGGGACTTGTATACTTTTCCCTAACGTGTATTCAATCATACTGGGTTACAGATTATGAATTGTCCATTCAAGGGTATGAATATAACTAAATGAACATGGCAGGTAGCCAGCTCAACTCAACCCGAGGAAGTGGGAGAGGTAGAACCAAAGACCTTCAAGGCTCTGAATCCAATTTTTAGTCATAATCTAATATAAAAGTAGTCATACAACGCTACTGATGGTGTATATGAAAGTGGGCAGAAGCCAAACTGATAATGGCTTCAAACTATATCAAACAAAAAAAAGCGAATACAAATCAACTTGAATTAGATGACAAACTAAGTAATTATTCTCTAAATTTTGTATGTATTTCTCCATATAATAGCAGAAATATTATATTTAACTAAAGGCGTGTGATATTTCTAGAAACATTTATGAACAAAAAAAATGGAATGCGTATTTAATACATCAACCTGCTCAGTTTATTTGCGCGTCTTTATTATGAACTCCTTCGGTCACGTACCACCTCTCAGAAAATGAACTGGAAACGGACAATTAAACACTTCTCTTAGATCGTGCTGATAGATCGTAGTAAATTTCAAGCAAAGATGATAATTTATCACTGATTAGTTGTTAGTTTCATGTTATATTAAGTGAGATTATATTAACTAGATCTACTCCGGACCTCTAAAATGTAAATGGTTTATTATACAACTTTTCTTACATAAAAAAAAGCTGGATTATTATTAAATAAACATTTATGTTAAAAATTATGACAAACCCATGTGACCATGTACAGCCAGAGAGATTTTTAGGAATTAATTAAAGGCAAAGGAACCAACATTGAACTAGTGCTAACCCGTATAAGTTCTTTACTTTTATATGGGTTATCGTCAACAACCTCTTCAGCCAATCACTTATTTCCAAACCATAAGCTGCGTAGAACCCCTCCTATACTTTCGTGATGTTGACAATGTCCATATGTGTACCTTGCTCGATAGAGATAATTTGGTCAAATAATTCTGTTCAGAAATTTATGAACTGTAACATTACAGATGTACAGTAATTACAGATGTAATGTTACAGTTGGATTTACTAATGTAAATTAAGAAAACAAAGGAACAGCAAATGATATGCAAAATTTTAATCTTATAAGCAAAATTTTTTGAGACCTTTTTTTTCAAAATAAAATTATAATAAGTTTACAATTAAAATATCAGGAATATTTCGTCCAAGTGTATAATCATAACACTCCCTTCTTGTTTCGAGTAAATGGCAAATTCAGACACAATAAAATCTACTTCAAAGAGGAACTCTTCTCCTCCAAATACCAAAATAAAGAAAAAGGAAGAGAAAATAAAGCAGATAAAAGAAAAACAACAAAAAAAAGACGGGGGATAAAAAATGGGCATCGTGTATACCTGTTTTCGGCGGAAGAGCGAAGCGAATGTTCGGTAGAAGCTTTTAATCTGACCATCCTTTTGATAAGATTTGGCCACTTTTCTACCCCTAATCTCATTTACTGCCTCAAATACTCGAGTTCACCTCCGTGCAGTCGCTTTTGGCTCTCACCTAATTCCGAATTGGCTCTCGTAAACGCGACTTCGCGATGTGTACCTCATCGCTAATTTGATTCCGATTTCGTTTCGTACCACTTTTTAACTAATTCGAGTCCCCGAAACACCGAATAACACCGCATAACAAAGCTTTTTAACTAATTACCCCTCCATACAAGATTTCGGCCTTCATAGACACTAACTAACCTTATCCGTTCACTATTGGTAGTATCCACCTTATTTGTACATGAAGATTTTCCGAGCACGTTAGGTAAATACTGTGTTTTAGGTTAAAAAGCAAAAAGAAATAAACTTGGGTTTTGGAATGCTTTCTAAATTAACTTTTTATACAAATTAATTTGCATAAAAAAATGAATTTAATACAGTGTACAGGGTCTTAAATACGAAATTCTAAATTAGTTTCGTAACTACCGCTCCAAACGAGAAAAACTTGGCGAAAATGTCAATTCCGATATATAAAAGTGTGTGTGTGTGTGTGTGTGTGTGTGTGTAAAGAATTTGAATGCAATTTCGATGTAATTAAGTTTTAAAACTATTACGGCGCAACAACCTAAAATAATTGACTTCAAAATTTAATATTGGTTACAGGTGGTGAAAAGGAGAGGGAATTTCACTGTATGTAATAGGCTGTGATATAATACATGTACCATCTGTATACAGTTATCACCTGAAGTTGTACGTTAAAAGGAAATATATCTATATATATATAACATTTGGTAGCTTCCGCCCGAATTGTTCATTCTGACGAAGGTCAAACTTTCACTCCACCTTAGACGTACATTTTAACGTGCGCCCAGCGTCTTAACCACTAAGCCAACCATTTATCTACCAACCACTTTTTATTGTGTGAAAGGATAAACAGCTGGGTTTTGATGCGCGCCGGCTGCCGTCACCGGTCTCGAACCCGGGGCCGATGGATTCGTAGTCAGCGACGCTAACCATTACACCACCGAGGCGCATAACAACACGTTCAGGCGCTTTCGAAGATTGTTTTTCTGCCTTCACAAGAAACTTATTCCCTCGAAGTTCTCCCTCCCGATTCATGTAAAGCCTTCTTTGTTTCATTGGCACATAACTTCGACCAGATGAGAACAGCAACCATGGTAAAGTCACATTACACCTTGAGTCGAGACTTTTTCACAAACGACCATCATCAGTTCTCGCTGGCAAGCGTCCAAGATGCCACGTTTATTTAGCAGGTCTACAGTACATTGGCTATATTCATTCCTCAACTTGAATTACCCCAAATTTATTCAATCGCGCCATCTTGCCTTTCGTTTAATTTACGAGCGTGAATTTGACTTTTTGTAATCAATGTTAATCAACAACTCGTGAACATTTTCTTCACTCCACAGTTAATCAAGCATTGTACTTATTTCACTCCGTGACATTTATCCTCATTTGTTTTGTTAATCAAACTAAAAATCATAAAGTTTATTAATCTCCTTTATTAATAACATTATTTTGGTGACCTCCTCAAGTACTCAAACACATTAATTACTTTAATAATCTAATTACAAAAATTCTAGGGCCTACATGACTACTAAAATATGATTTTCATCGCTCTGCCGGGGGCAGAAGATGATTACCTATTAAGCTAAGATTTTGCAGAGGCTAATTTCTCATGCATGCGCAAGTTTTTGTCTCTATTAGAATATGGAAATCGAAAAAAATGTAAAATCGATCCACCCTAGCCTACAGTCAACAAGCCACATCCTATATATATTATATATATATATATATATATGAAAATTATTTCACGAAGGTAACACGTGAAAAATATTTATGATGAATAAAACCACGAAGGAAAGGAAACACAAAATGGTGCTCAAGCGCTTTCGTCTAATGACATCCTCAGGAACACTGAAGTACATAAAAAGGTTAGCCTATATATAGGTTACAGAAAGAAAAAAAGAAAAAATAAATAACATACATACACACACACACACATATATATATATACATATACATACATATCTATATATACAAATACATACATACATACATACATACATATATATATACAATAAACAGAGAAGTAAAAATAATAAAAAAAAAAAAAAAAAAAATTAAAAATTAAAAACCTTAAAGGATTACCAGTGAGGCGTACAGATTGTAAAGAAAAATATCGATTTTTATCACAAGATCAAATGGATTATAAAAATACAAATTTATACTGGAACTCTGCCGGGTTTTAACACAATGCTGCCTATGGTCAGGTTCGATATATATAAAAAAAAAAATGCAAATTAAAAGTTAATCGATTTTTAGCACAAGATCAAATGGATTATAAAAATACAAATTTATACTGGAACTCTGTCCGGTTTTAAACATTGCTGCCTATGGTCAGGTTTCGATATATAAAAAAATAAAATGCAAATTAAAAGTTAATAAAGTAGAAGACAAGTTTACCAAAGATTTAATGTACCCTTTTATCTAAATCTGTTTTGAAGGAATTCAAAAACAGGATCGAGTTGAAAAAGACCTTTGCTTATGTTGAAGTTATTTGAAAGTTGGATAATGGCAGACTCAAGAATATTTCTATTAACAATGTTGCTAGAATGAATAAAACTGAAGCATTATTCCAATCAATACAGTGGGATAACTCTGACAAATGGACAAAAAGGGCACTGGACAACTGTCCTGTTCTAACGGAATATTGATGCTGTTTTATACGTGTGTGCAAATCCTTTCCCGTCTGACCTATGTAAAAGGAATCACATTGTTTACAACCCAATTTTATAGATAATGCCTGAATTATTGGTAGGGCTATTTTTTACTATGATATTTTTCACAATATTGTTATATGAAAATACTACATTAATATCCAAAAGTTTAAGTACATTAGCAATGCCTAAAAAGCCCGGGAAAAATGGAAGTACTAAAATATTTTTTGACAAAGTACGAGTGTTATTATTGACACGATAGAAAGTTCGTTTTGCCTTGTTGAGACAAGATTCCATAAACGCAGATGGATAACACAGATCACTTCCAATACCGTTGATTTTTTCCAATTCGGCATCGATGTATTCCGGACTGGCGATCCTAAGGGCGCGGAGAAACATTGATGAAAAAATGGCCTTCTTAGTGGGGGTTCATGTCCCGAGTAAAAGTGTACGTAGGACAAATTGTTTGTTGTTTTCCGATAGATACTAAACTTAAAACCTGGGCTTTCCCTATGTACACGCACATCCAAAAATGGGATTGAATTGTCTTGTTCCACTTCTAAAGTAAACTTAATGGAGGGGACTTGATCATTTAACTGAAGGAGGAAGTTATCCAGGTCACGATTCATGGGCCAGATACACAAAATATCGTCGACGTACCGCAACCAAGGGATGCCAACCCCCAGGATTCTCGGAATATAAGTAATTTCGAAAAACTCCATATAAATATTGGAGAGGAGGGGCGATAAGGGGTTGCCCATGGCCATCCCAAAACTTGTTGATAATACTCGTTATTGAAAGTGAATTTACAGTCTTTGATGCAAAGCTTAATAAGTTCCAAAACAATGTGTGAAGGTAGTGGCAGGTCATACTTATGTAATTCTTGGGAGAGAAAGTCAAGCATATCGTCAATCGGCACTTTTGTAAACAATGAACAAACGTCAAAACTGATCAATCTATCGTTAGTTTCAGTACGTGCATTATTCAATTTTTCAGTAAGATCCATGGAATTTTTTACATGTGAATCAGAGATAGTTCCGAGAATGGGGGACAAGACTTTGACAAGCCATTTGGAGAGTTTATAAGTAATAGAGCCCACCGAGCTAATAATAGGGCGCATAGGGTTGCCAGGTTTGTGGGTTTTAATAAGACCGTAAAGGTAGGGCAGAGAGGTGAAGTGGACATGAAAAGCGGAATTAAGTCCTTATGATCTTTGAGAATGCGTTTCAAGCCACTATTAAATGATTTGATGACGTCATCCTGCGGGTTCTTCCTAAGTTTGCTGTATGTGGCGGGGTCCTGGAGAAGCTCGTTCATCTTTCCGATGTAGTCCACTTTGTCCATAATAACTATGGTGTTAGCCTTGTCTGCTTTAGTAATATGGAGCTCCCCATCTTTTTTTAATTGTGAGAGGCTATCGCGAAAACGTTTAGGAAAGTTATCTTCGTAATTACCATTCGCCGCACTATAAACGAGGCCTTTAACTATGTTAAACAAATACTGAGGGAGATTACACTGTTTTTCAAAACACGCGAGACTGTAACAAATTTGTAAAGCCGAAGGTTTTTTAACAATAAAAAAGGACATACCATATCCAAGGGCACTTTTTGCATCGTCACTAATGTTTTTCGAAGAAAGGTTCAAAACACACTTTGAGCTTGCTTTTTTACTCCACTGACTATTCGAATGAGACTTTTAATTTTCCGATCCAAAATGTTACGAAGTGAAGTAGTTCTCCGACGCAACTCGTTGTAAATTTCATCAAACAAAGGTTGGATCCACGGTTGGGGAATAACGGTTACAAAATTATGTTTGGCGATGTTTAAATTTTTGAAGGCACCAGACAAAATGAGTGCCGCCTTCAAAAATTTAAACATCGCCAAACATAATTTTGTAACCGTTATTCCCCAACCGTGGATCCAACCTTTGTTTGATGAAATTTACAACGAGTTGCGTCGGAGAACTACTTCACTTCGTAACATTTTGGATCGGAAAATTAAAAGTCTCATTCGAAATAGTCAGTGGAGTAAAAAAGCAAGCTCAAAGTGTGTTTTGAACCTTTCTTCGAAAAACATTAGTGACGATGCAAAAAGTGCCCTTGGATATGGTATGTCCTTTTTTATTGTTAAAAAACCTTCGGCTTTACAAATTTGTTACAGTCTCGCGTGTTTTGAAAAACAGTGTAATCTCCCTCAGTATTTGTTTAACATAGTTAAAGGCCTCGTTTATAGTGCGGCGAATGGTAATTACGAAGATAACTTTCCTAAACGTTTTCGCATGCCTCTCACAATTAAAAAAAGATGGGGAGCTCCATATTACTAAAGCAGACAAGGCTAACACCATAGTTATTATGGACAAAGTGGACTACATCGGAAAGATGAACGAGCTTCTCCAGGACCCCGCCACATACAGCAAACTTAGGAAGAACCCGCAGGATGACGTCATCAAATCATTTAATAGTGGCTTGAAACGCATTCTCAAAGATCATAAGGACTTAATTCCGCTTTTCATGTCCACTTCACCTGCTCTGCCCTACCTTTACGGTCTTATTAAAACCCACAAACCTGGCAACCCTATGCGCCCTATTATTAGCTCGGTGGGCTCTATTACTTATAAACTCTCCAAATGGCTTGTCAAAGTCTTGTCCCCCATTCTCGGAACTATCTCTGATTCACATGTAAAAAATTCCATGGATCTTACTGAAAAATTGAATAATGCACGTACTGAAACTAACGATAGATTGATCAGTTTTGACGTTTGTTCATTGTTTACAAAAGTGCCGATTGACGATATGCTTGACTTTCTCTCCCAAGAATTACATAAGTATGACCTGCCACTACCTTCACACATTGTTTTGGAACTTATTAAGCTTTGCATCAAAGACTGTAAATTCACTTTCAATAACGAGTATTATCAACAAGTTTTGGGATGGCCATGGGCAACCCCTTATCGCCCCTCCTCTCCAATATTTATATGGAGTTTTTCGAAATTACATATTCCGAGAATCCTGGGGGTTGGCATCCCTTGGTTGCGGTACGTCGACGATATTTTGTGTATCTGGCCCATGAATCGTGACCTGGATAACTTCCTCCTTCAGTTAAATGATCAAGTCCCCTCCATTAAGTTTACTTTAGAAGTGGAACAAGACAATTCAATCCCATTTTTGGATGTGCGTGTACATAGGGAAAGCCCAGGTTTTAAGTTTAGTATCTATCGGAAAACAACAAACAATTTGTCCTACGTACACTTTTACTCGGGACATGACACCCCCACTAAGAAGGCCATTTTTTCATCAATGTTTCTCCGCGCCCTTAGGATCGCCAGTCCGGAATACATCGATGCCGAATTGGAAAAAATCAACGGTATTGGAAGTGATCTGTGTTATCCATCTGCGTTTATGGAATCTTGTCTCAACAAGGCAAAACGAACTTTCTATCGTGTCAATAATAACACTCGTACTTTGTCAAAAAATATTTTAGTACTTCCATTTTTCCCGGGCTTTTTAGGCATTGCTAATGTACTTAAACTTTTGGATATTAATGTAGTATTTTCATATAACAATATTGTGAAAAATATCATAGTAAAAAATAGCCCTACCAATAATTCAGGCATTATCTATAAAATTGGTGTAAACAATGTGATTCCTTTTACATAGGTCAGACGGGAAAGGATTTGCACACACGTATAAAACAGCATCAATATTCCGTTAGAACAGGACAGTTGTCCAGTGCCTTTTTGTCCATTTGTCAGAGTTATCCCACTGTATTGATTGGAATAATGCTTCAGTTTTATTCCATTCAGCAACATTGTTAATAGAAATATTCTTGAGTCTGCCATTATCCAACTTTCAAATAACTTCAACATAAGCAAAGGTCTTTTTCAACTCGATCCTGTTGTTTGAATTCCTTCAAAACGATTTAGATAAAAGTAACGCTAAATCTTTGGTAAACTTGTCTCTACTTTATTAACTTTTAATCTTCATTTTATTTTTATATATATCGAAACTTGACCATAGGCAAAGTGTTAAAACCCGGGCAGATTTCCAGTATAAATTTGTATTTTTATAATTCATTTGATCTTGTGCTAAAAATCGATATTTTCCTTACAAATCTGTACGCCTCTTTGTAATCCTTTAATTTTAATTTTTTTTTTTTTTTTTTTTTTTTATATATATTATCTCTGTTTATTGTATATATATATGTATGTATGTATGTATGTATGTATGTATATAGATATGTATGTATATGTATATATATATATGTGTGTGTGTGTGTGTATGATTTATTTATTTTTTTTTTTTCTTTCTGTAACCTATATATAGGCTAACCTTTTATGTACTTCAGTGTTCCTGAGGATGTCATTAGACGAAAGCGCTTGAGCACCATTTTTGTTTCCTTTCCTTCGTGGTTTTATTCATCATATATACAGGGTGGCGGAAAGTAGCTCCCTATTTTGGATTGGTAAAACAATACGTATATTATCCATTTATTTCAGAAGAAATAATATGGAAAGGTAGGCATACATGGTAGGTTTTCTCTAAAATTCAATGTGGGCTCCAACTCTTTCCACCAGCTTCTGGAGCCGCCCAGGAATGGCGTCCACTGACTTTAGCAGGAACTCCGGCGGGATGGAGGACATGATTTCCCGAATTCAGTCCTCCAGTTCTTCCAATGTCCTCGGTTTGGTGCGGTAGACTTCTTCCTTTACCCACCCCCAAAGAAAGAAGTCGCACGGTGTCAAGTCGGGGCTCCTGGCTGGCCATTGATGTGGACCACGACGACCCATCCAACGCCCAGGGAAGTGAGCATCCAGCCACTCACGGACAACAAGAGCGAAGTGCGGAGGGGCGCCATCTTGCATAAATATCAGATCGTCGATGTTCTCCCATGTGCTGACAACAGGCCAGACCTCGTTTCGCAACATAGCAAGGTACCGCTCAGCATTCATGGTGTTGCGCAGAAGGAACGGGCCCACAAACTGATCTGAGGTCATACCACACCACACCGTTACACTGAACCGATTCTGCCGTTTTTCAGCGGTAACCGTGCGACTTCTTTCTTTGGGGGTGGGTAAAGGAAGAAGTCTACCGCACCAAACCGAGGACATTGGAAGAACTGGAGGACCGAATTCGGAAGTCATGTCCTCCATCCCGCCGGAGTTCCTGCTAAAGTCAGTGGACGCCATTCCTGGGCGGCTCCAGAAGCTGGTGGAAAGAGTTGGAGCCCACATTGAATTTTAGAGAAAACCTACCATGTATGCCTACCTTTTCATATTATTTCTTCTGAAATAATGGATAATATACGTATTTTTTTACCAATCCAAAATAGGGAGCTACTTTCCGCCACCCTGTATATATATATATACATATATATATATACATACATACATGTGTGTATGTATGGAGAGAGAGAGAAGAGAGAATGTACAATATATATATATATATATATAATCACGCTAAAAAATATTACAACTTAAAAAAAATAAAAAAATAAATAAATAAATAAATAAAAGTAAGAAGCTTTTATTTTCCAAAATGTTTCAACCACTTCTTCCATATTTTAAAGACCTTTTTCATCAACTCATAATTTTATTGCCATAAAACTCGGGTTTTAAAACTCACTATTTCCTTTCAATTTCACCGCTATCCTCCTCTTAACATTAACTGATTCTTTCGGATTTCCACAAAATAGAAAAAGTTTTTCAAATTAAATTATTTGGTAACGCGGAAGCTTTTACATGGCGTTACACTCACAAATGATGGAAATACTCTCCCATTTTCTTTAGTCTCCCAGAACATTTTACGCAATTAAGGAAGAAAATGGGAAGCTTTATAAGGAAATTTACATAACGACTCGGCGAAACTATGATTATATATATATATATATAGAGAGAGAGAGAGAGAGAGAGAGACAGACAGACAGACAGAGAGAGGAGAGAGAGATATAATTGTTGTTTGATTTTAGTACAGAGACCAAGGAAAATGTGCAGTTTATATATATACAGTATATATATATATATATTTCTCTTTATGGGATTTGTTTTCTGCCAATAAACGCTATCATTATCATGATTATCATATATGAGGCGCTCCGGACCACAACCTGCCAAGCGCCAGTGGGGCTAGAATTGAGTTATTTATACCACTATATTCTCCCACCCTTCCTCTTACCCCTTGGGTGAGTCAGGGAGCAGAGCAGATTGTGGACCTGTACGTATGGTCGAAATCAATCCAATATCGTTATTGGTTCAAAAGTTATGACATTTTGCAAATTGACAAACTTTAACTGCATTTTTCTCCATTTTTTTTAACTTTGGCGCTTGGCAGCTTGTGGTCCGGAGCACCTAATATATATATATATATATATATAATAATGATGGCGTTTATTTTTTACACGAAAGCTTTATACCAAATTCAACCTCTCTCGCTCTCTCTATACTGTATATATATTTTAATTGGGGTTGTTGGGTTGTTTAACCTCCTTCGCAGCATCTAAGGTCATATGACGGAAGGGACCTACAGCTTTACGTGGGATCCGAACCACAGGTCGCTATATAATCTGGGCGCAGAGGACGGTCTCCCATCCAACTACCACCCAGACCCAATGTCGCTTAACTTAGCTGATCTCCGGAAAGCGGTGTTATGACATTGGCCACGACGTAGCCCATATATATATATATATATATATATATATTATATATATATACTCTGGTACTGGAGTAATTAAACAATTTTTATGTAAAATTAATTGGTATTTACAAGATGGAAGTAAAGTGTTATACCCAGTTTTGCTTGTGCTCTTAGCCCTAGGCTCTTCTTTTCAGAATTACATATGCATCATATGTCGGCTTTTCTATTCCTGTTGAACCTGCATTTATCTAACCAACCAATGCCACATTTCACAATCAAATTACCATAATTTTATCAAGAGAAGTTAAAGAATGATTTACACTTTTAAAGTCATGAAGTAAATTTATGTTGCTCTTGAAACTGTAGACCAGTGGTTCTTAACCTTTTAAGGCCGCGACCCCAAATTCTGGTTGCGGGCCTAGCTCGGCGACCCATACCTTCAGACAGTTCACTCGTAATAGATAATAAATAAATAATTAATTGTAAAATGATTAAGGATAACATAAATAAATGATAAATGACAATTTAATAGCCAATCAAAATGGTTTGGCGACCCAGGGGTTAAGAACCACTGCTGTAAACAATATACCACAGAAAGTATATAAAAAGTTTTAAAGTTTCTCTTTTCTCTCTCTCTCTCTCTCTCTCTCTCTCTCTCTCTCTCTCTCTCTCTCTCTGGATTGGAAACAGAATCAGATAAAGGTGAATTCCATAAAAATATTCAGATGTGAAGTTGGCTCAAGGACCATTTACTTTGTGGATTCATATTCAGATTTAGATTATCAAAATAACTGTTGTTTCGATAGACAAAACATTTAAAATGGTTATACAAATCGGATTCAGATCTGATTTTGAATCCGAATTCGTTTACCTTTATCTAACAGTCCCCCCCCCCACACGTATATATATATATACACAGTAAACCCTCGTCCAACGCGGGGGTTAGGTTCTTCGAGAACGGCGCGTTTGGTAAATCCGCGTTGGACAAACTTAATTCCTTATGGGATAAATGGGGATACGTGAACGCGGCCGCGTAAAGTCTCCCATTAATACTTAGATATGTCAATTTTTTATTCACACACAAATGAATTTCCCTACCTATATTGTATATGAAATAAGAACATAATAAAATGATAAACATAATGATATTTACATATGATAAATAAAAATATATTAAATGAAAATAGCACGTATCTTTTCTTCACTCTTTCGGATGGTGCGTATGGTAGACTCATTCACGTGATACTCGCGGCCAAGTGATGTTATGATCATACCACTACGCAACTTATCTAGAATCTTTATTTTTTTCGCTAATGTCATAACCTTACGACTTTTTTCTCTTCACTATCACTCGCAGATGCTTTACGGTTTGGTGCCATACTGCTGTCTAAGGGTAATAGCAAAACAACGGCAAAATACGACAAAAACAATCCAACACAACACAACTTCACTGAACTTAACGCGGTAGCGGGACTGAGACAAAGGGTGATGCGAGGGGTGACGCGAGAGGGAGGGAGATGCGGGAATGTTGGAGAGTGTAGGAGAAAACACAAGAGCGTGCATTGGCACGCTTACAGTACTACTGTATTAGAGCGTGTTTGGCGGACCGCGTATAATCAAATTTTCCGCTTTCAGCAAATAATAATTATTCGCATTTATTTTTTCGTGTATAAGCAAATTCGCGCTGGACAAACACGCGTTGGACGAGGGTTTACTGTATATGTACAAAGGGTTGACAAAAGTAAATAGACATTGACATCAAGATGATTGTCCTCAAGAACAAATGGCAAAGCTCATGAATGGAATGGCAGAACGTGTGTCAAAAGAGGAAACCAACACGATTCTAAATACAGGGTGTCCCAAAAAAAAACTGTATACTCTTTATAGTTATTAGCTTTATAGCTATATAGTTTTTTGGGACACCCTGTATAATGATTCAATAAATCCGTTATTATTAATCGACTTTTATTATTAAATCGAAAACTATGGAAAAACCGAAGGTATCTATTCGTATTTACCTTTGTCAATCCTCTGTATATAAATATACATATACCGTTCCTCGGTGGTGTAGTGGTTAGCGTCGCTGACTACGAATCCATCGGCCACGAGATCGAGACCCGCTGACGGCAGGCGGCGCGCAGCAAAACTCAGCTGTTCATCCTTCCACATAAAAAATTGGTTGGTAGATAAATGGGTACCCTGGGTAGCCTAGTGGTTAAGACGCTTGGTTGCTGGTGGGGCGTGGTTTGGATTCCACGTTAAACTGTAGGTCTAAAGTGAAGTGACAAGCTTGACCTTCGTCAGAATGAATAATTCGGGCAGAAGCAAAAACTAAGGTTAACCAAGGTGTATACATATACAGTATACATATATGTTACAAGGAATCTGCGTAACTAGGGATTTCATGAAATTCCTAAAATGTTCAGGGATTTCATGTAAGATTAAGTCGTGATATTTTTGTTAAACCTACGGGAAAATTATTGACTGCCCGGTTAGGTCAACTGTACGCCCTTGACGATTGGTTTGATCAAGTCGTGATATTTTCGTTAAAACTAACGAAAATATCACGACTTAACCTTACATGAAATCCCTGTACATTTTAGGGATTTCATGAAATCCCGAGTTGTACAGATTTCCTGTAATATATATATATATATATATAATATAACGTTCCAGCCGCACATACAGACTTCATTTCGTTGACGATGAATGTCACTGAGATTCTAATAACCTAATTTTAATTGTCCGAACCACGAGTCGCTAAAATGTCATGTCCATCAAATGTCAATAGCTCGTTGCAGCTAAGATCACACACACACACACAAGGGAGTTAAGAACAAAGGACGTTAAGAAAATTAGGGGATAAATTTTTAATATAGACTTAATTAATATAATATAAAATTTATTTGGAAGCACCTGAATATATGAACATCTGATTCTAAGCATTTTTTTTTTTTTTTTTTTTAGCAGGTGCCATTTTTACGTAATTATTTATTAACACGAATAAAAATGAACACAAATATTAGATTAAGATTTTTTTTGGTAACGAAAATTGAGTGAATTATTAATTCAAGAATAGATTTATTATTATTATTATTATTATTATATGAAATTATATTTCAATCCTATTCATTATAAATTCAGAAATATACCGGGTGGGTCAAAAACAATTACCATGTTAATACAAATGGCTTTATTAAAAGTCAAAAGATGAGTCTGGGTTACCAATTCTTTTACAGGACTACTTTAGAGTGTCGATAAAATTATTTGAACATTTGTTCAATGTGACTTTTATTTTGCTGAATACATATGGTCAAACCTCACTCATCAGTGCACCTGTCAATATACCGCTGTGACACATTGTTCTAACCTTTCAAAATTCGTTCACGCAATTCGTTCAAATTTCGAATTCTTTCACCAGCGAAGTCTGGGGTTTCTTTTGTGTGTAAGCCACAGTTCGTGTGATCTGTGCGCAGGAGCACCATCTTGCTGGAAAGTGTAATTGTTAAACTAATTTTAACCGAATATCTCTCAAATTGTGGTAAATCCTGCGTGCAGTAATATTCGGCATAGATTTTAGCTCGGGGTTCAATTATAACAATATTGGTTTTCCCTAACTTCGAGACACAGGCGCTTACCATTATGCTACTTGAGAAGTTTGAAACTTCCTTCACTAAACGCTCAAGTGTTTTATCTCTTTCTCGTAACATTCTCATAAACACGATTATTCTGGTGATTAATTGGTGGTATAATGGAATATTTTCTCTTCAGAAAACCATATTCGCCTAATTGATTGGCCCTCAAATCTGTTGAGCAAATTCTGAGCGCAAGTTACGCGTTTGGCCTTGTTTGTACCCGTTAGTGATTGAAAAGATTGCCGTCTCTAAGACCGTAGCCCGAAATAATTTTTTGAAATATTCCCAACGGTGCTCACGGGAAATAGCAGTTGTTTTTTTCGATTTCCCTCGGCGAGAGATGAGTTCTGGGCTGATCTTCTTGACTCAAGATGTAACTTTCAACCAAGTCGCTGTTATCCTCCGTTCTAGCACTCCGAGGTCGCCCACTTCCTTCATTTAACTCAACATATTTAAGTTACCTTCCTCATTGTATGAGGGCATTTTATACACTTCTTAAACAAGCTACTGAACACTTTACAATATACTTATTCTTTTCTAATTCATTAAATCTGAAAAAGAAGAATAGGAAAATGAATACAATGAACGCTTATACATGGATCAAAATTTCAGTAACATTGATTCAATATGAGGACACAAAATACTGTGAACATTAGCGTGGTCAGTTATTTTTTTCCCCACCTGGTATATATATATATATATATATATATATATATATATATATATATATATATATATATATATGAGCATAATAAATTTTTATTAACTTCAAAGTATAGGATGAAAGATTATTTTTATACATATATTGGATACGAAATCATTAAAATTCATTTAATTTACATTTTAATTAAGTTTTTCTCTATTAAATAATAAATAAATTTATATACGCACATGACAACACGGTATTAGTACAGTGTGAGCGAAACGTCACATTGCACACCGCGACTATATACAAGTGGTAGACAGTGACTTTCGCATCACCCTGTCGAAATAATAATAATAATAATTAATTAAAGCTTGAATAGGCTGTTGTTTTTGTTTAATGGGGTTGTTTATCCTCTTTCTTAACAACTTAAGTCGAATGACAGAGGGGACTTGCAGCTTTAGGTGGAATCCGAACTAAGAGTCGCTACATCATCTGGGTACAGAGGTAGGCCCCCACCCAACTACTATTCAGACCCACCGTCGCTTAACTTTGTTGATCTAGCGAGAAGCAGTGTTACGTGGCCACGTCGTAGGCCGACTTAAACAGATAAAGCTTTCCTTGGATCTCGTCCGCCTCTTCAGATGCCTGAACTAGTTGGTTGCTTGATCCGCTTAACGTCCTTCAACCACGAAGGGTCGTTGAAACGGGTGCTAAGGCAACCAAGAGGGAGAAAAAGTCTCATTTAAAAAAAAAGAAGTCGAGCCAAATAAATTACATGCAGCGGTCTCGTCACTGCCCTCCCTGAAGAAGAGAGGAAATATCCCAGATTTGAGACTCAAAATAAAGAGAAACAGCCCCTGTGCATAATAATAAAAGAATTTGGGAGGGGGGGGGCGTTATTTTACCTTTCTTAAGCAAATGAATGAATTTAAGATTTGCTTTTAGAAAGTTGTTAGAATGATTTTTCTTTAGTATTATTAGCAATATGGGTTAGCGGATCTTTACTGTTCATATAAAATACTGGTGGTGCGGGTAGTGTACTGTCAGGTAAGAAAAAATTTATACACCCTACTTCAAAAAAGAAATTTATTTTCCCGTGTCTACATCAGCGGTTCTCAAGTTTTTAATGTGTGGGACCCATTTTCCCAACCCTTTGAACGTTCCCGATCCCGATATATATATATATAATATATATATATATATATTATATATATATATTATATATATATATATATATTATATATATACACACACACCGGGTGATTGAAAAGTAAGGACCCAATTTCAAATGGCTGTATTTACTAAACGAAAAGTGGTATTGCAGAAATTCTTTCAACATTTTAAAACAAAAACATTGCCATTTATTCTGCTCTCTCAACATAAGCCCCAGCATTCTGAACACATTTCTGTAGCCGCGAAGACACAGACGCAACACTTTTCCGTAAGAAGTCTTCAGGCAGAGCGGCAAAAACATCTCGGAATCGCTGTTCCAATTCGTCAAGTGTCCGGGGTTTTGCTCGGTACACTTCCTCTTTAGCCGAGCTGCCTGCCGTATGGATTTCTGTGGGCTCCTCTGAAACATTTCTCTGACAACATTCACATTTTCCTCTGATCGGGATGTCGATGGTCTCCCGGACTGCGCTTCATCCTTCACAAAACCCATTGTCACGAGCTTTGTGTGACAGTTTCTGATGGCCTTTGCACTGAGGGTAGCGTGTCTTCCATGAAGTGACCTCCATCATCGCTGCGCTTGAATCACAGACTGCCACAACTCGTGCCTGGCAGCTATTTGAGCGCGTTCCCGTACTGTCAATTTTTGTGCCATTGTTCACCTGCAAAACAAAGGGAAAATTGTATTAGTTTCAAATGGCAATGTTTGTGCTTTAAAACTGTGCAAGAATAGTAGCAACACAGCATTCCGTTTAGGAGATACAGCCATTTGAAATTGGGTCCTTACTTTTCAATCACCCTGTATATATATATATATATTATATATATATATATATATATATATAAATGTGGGAATTAGGTCTAATCCTTGAAACAGCAAATAAATCTGATTTAATTTATTTTCATATGCATATCAATATTTTTCACAGAAAATATTTTTAGCATTGTAGGTTCGTGCGGCCCCAAGAAAATTGCTCAGCAACCCCATTTGGGGGTAACATTTTAAGGAACAAAGTTTTATTATTTGGGTCATTATCATTATCTTTCTGACTACCTCCTGATTAAAATGGAAGATGGAACAATATATAAAAAAGAACAGACCAAGTTTGGAGTTACAAGTATAATTATTGACAACAAAAAATACCTGGACTTGTCTGCAGAGTTACACATTCTTACAATAAGATAATATATATATATATATATATATATATATATATATATATATATATATATGCGCCTTGGTGGTGTAGTGGTTAGCGTCGCTGACTACGAATCCATCGGCCCCTGGATCGAGACCCGCTGACGGCAGCCGGCGCGCAGCAAAACCCAGCTGTTCAACCTTCCACACAATAAAGAAAGTGGTTGGTAAATAAATGGGTACCCTGGATGGCCTAGTGGTTAAGACGCTGGGCTGCTGGTGGGGCGTGGTTCGAATTCCACGTTAAACTGTAGGTCTAAGGTGGAGTGAAAAGCTTGACCTTCGTCAGAATGAACAATTCGGGCGGAAGCTAACCAAAGGTGACCAAAGGTATATATATATATATATATATATATATATATATATATATATATATATAATTAAAGAGTTAAAGAATGGTTCTTCGCCAGGGGTAAATAACCTATCGAATGAGCACTTGAAATATGCTAGTGACGTGATATGTCTACATGTATCATTGCTCTTATCAGCCATGCTTGCTCATAGCTATATCCTGCAGAGTTCGTGAGGGTATATATCTTGCCCCTGGTCAAAAATAAGTATGGAGACATTCTGTCCAGCAATAATTACAGGCCTATTGCTGCCGTTTCCTGCTTCTCGAAACTATTAGAAAAACTCTTGTTACTCTGATTAAATGATTATCTATGGACATCTCTTAATCAGTTTGGTTTTAAAAGGTTCCACTCAAATGACCTGTGTATCTATGTAATTAAAGAAATAATATCTAAATACACTGACAGTAATTCAACTATTTATAGCTGTTTCCTAGATATAAGTAAGGCATATGATAGAGTGCAATATTTTATTTAAAAAACTAGAAGACAGGAAGGTCCCCACGTACATATTAAATTTATTGAAATTTTGGTATTCCCACCAATCTTTTACCGTTAGGTGGGGCAATGTACTATCCGAATGTTTTGGCTCCTCTTGCGGGGTGAGACAAGGCTCCTTGCTCTCTCCTATGCTGTTTAATGTGTATATTGACGGATTAATTGCGTCACTTAATGAGGCAACAGTGGGATGTTGTATAGATAACAAGGATAAATAACTTAGTTTATGCCAATGATATGGTGTTAATAAGTCCCTCTGTTGAAGGTCTGGATGGGCTACTAAAAGTCTGCGAAGTGTATTCGCAGAAACATGATATTCTTTTTAATGTTACAAAAACTAAGTTTATGCAGTTTCATCCTAAAAGCTGTAATCAGCCAGCTGATATTAGGTTTAAAATGAGAGGTGAAGTAATTGAGGAAGTACAAGAGTTTAAGTATTTGGGTCAAACTATCACCAGCTCTTTAAGTGATAACTCAGATATAAGAAAACAATCTAAAACCTTTGTGCTAAAGCGAATATGACTATAAGGAACTTCCGGTTCTGTATAAGTGAAGCTAAAGACACTCTTTTGTACTTTCTGCAGTAATATATGCGGACAGCAACTCTGGGTGAATTATAAAAAAGGTTCTGGAAGAACCCTAATTTGCTGTACAACAAATCTTTTAGACTCCTACATAAATTACCCCCGAGATGCTCAGCTTCGCAAATGTTTGCTACTTGCAATGTCCCCAGCTTCCTGGAGGTGACAAGACGTGCTGAATACAGTCTAATGCAAAGAATTAAAAAATAAACCAACCCGATTATCCAATCTATCCATGAGTCCTGCCGTTTGTCTTCTAAGCTATGGAATTCATGGTAGAAAAACGTCTGTCTGTAGCTCCACTTAACTTCAACATTACTGTATTATTTTTAATCAATTGTATATATTTCTATCCTTAGTATGTGAACTGTCATTGTATTATTAATATTTGTCATAGGGACAGTAACCCGGTGCCCACGTTGGGCTTTCCATCATGAAAAGGATGTGTGTTCCTGAGGATGTCATTAGACGAAAGCGCTTGAGCACCATTCTGTGTTTCCTTTCCTTCGTGGTTTTATTCATCATAAATATTTTTCACGTGTTACTTTCGTGAAATAATTTTCATATATATATATATATATATATATATATATATATATATATATATATATATATATATATATATATAATATATAAACGCATAACCGCGCATTTTTGCATTTGTGTAAATCTATCCTTCATCTCTTGATACTGGGTGAATTATAAAAAAGATTCTGGAAGAACCCTAAATTTGCTGTACAACAAATCTTTTAGACTCCTACATAAATTACCCCCGAGATGCTCAGCTTCGCAAATGTTTGCTACTTGCAATGTCCCCAGCTTCCTGGAGGTGACAAGACGTGCTGAATACAGTCTAATGCAAAGAATTAAAAAATAAACCAACCCGATTATCCAATCTATCCATGAGTCCTGCCGTTTGTCTTCTAAGCTATGGAATTCATGGTAGAAAAACGTCTGTCTGTAGCTCCACTTAACTTCAACATTACTGTATTATTTTTAATCAATTGTATATATTTCTATCCTTAGTATGTGAACTGTCATTGTATTATTAATATTTGTCATAGGGACAGTAACCCGGTGCCCACGTTGGGCTTTCCATCATGAAAAGGAAAAACTATAGTATTTGTCATTTATTATTACTTATTCGAACTATAGTAGATGTAATTTCCCAGAAGAGTTCCTTGTTCCATGCACGGTCTGTGTTTAACACACACACACCCCATATATATATATATATATATATATATATATATATATATATATATATCGATGAATCGGGACAGAATTTAAATTCTGTACCGATTCATCGATTTGTTGTACCTAGTATTCCATACATTAAAAGCAAGCTCACCCTCTTGTCTATTGTTAATTTCGCAGCCATCCCCTACCCGAACGAAAAAAATAATATATTATAATCAACACTGAAAATTCCTATGATGCACGACTTTCGTGCCACCCTGTATATATATATATATATATATATATATATATATATATATGATGGATAAAACCACGAAGGAAAGGAAACACAGTGTGTTCCTGAGGATGTCATTAGACGAAAGCGCTTGAGCACCATTCTGTGTTTCCTTTCCTTCGTGGTTTTTTCATCATAAATATTTTTCACGTGTTACTTTCGTGAAATAATTTTCATAATATATATATTATATATATATATATATATATATATATATATAAACGCATAACCGCGCATTTTTGCATTTGTGTAAATCTATCCTTCATCTCTTGATACTGTTTCCATGCGAGTATAAAGAGGATTGACAAAAGTAAATGGACACCTTCAGTTTTGTCATAGTTTTTCCATTTAACAATAAAAGTCAATAAATAATAACGGATTTATTGAATGGTGTTGCTTTCCCCTCTGAATTATGTAAAGCTAACGCACGTTCTCGCATTCCACTCATGAACTTTGACATTTGTTTGTCCTTGTGGACAAGCATCTTGGTGTCTATATACTTTTGTCAACCCTCTTTACTGTACGTATTTATTTGAACGTCTGAATTAAAGTTTATATTTGGTTAAAAACTTCGTATATCGTTCAAGGCATGAAATAATTACGTAGGAAGCATTTTGTCAACATTTAAAATATTTACAGGGTGATACGAAATGTTTCGTACCAAATATTCGCCTCAAACTCAGAATTTTATATCTGCAAGAAAGTAATTAAATATATCATGAATCGAGAGATATATATATATATATATATATATATATATATATATATATATATATATATATTGCCCAAACTAATACCCCCAAAATTGCCCCCACTAGTGTTCGAACTAGTGATGTGGTTCGCTTTTTTTTTCTCGCTTTAAAAACAAATGCAAAAATTTTTTAAAATATTATCGGAAAGCAATTCCCTCCTTCAGCAAATCCCGCAAATAAAGTGGAATGCTGCAGAGGGGTCGACTTCAGATCGATCCTGAATCATCGTTGAAACCCTCATAAAGCATGAAGCAAACAAAGCTAAAAAATCAAGTGTCGAAAATTCAAGAAATGACAAAAAAAAAAGAAAAAACAACTAAGAATTATGTTCTGGACTTTTTAAGTTTTATTTCACTAATGTTAGCTAATTGATAATGGATAATAGCTAATAGATAGCAAATAGCTTAATAGATAAAATAGGTTAATAGCTAATGAGGACAAATGATAATTAACTTTTGTTATAGTTGTATTATCATTTTAACAAAATTTTAGTTTATCCTTTCATCTTAAAATTATTGAATTAAGTGATAATTTTCAGAATATAAAGCAACAGGTTATTTAATACAATTTAAAAACAAAGCAAAAGGAATAAAGGATAAAGGGTCAAGCTAATTAGGAAATTGTGAAATTAAATAATTAATATTAAATCATTCGCATACCAGAACCAGACCCTTCAACCCTATACAAAGTTATAACTTGCTAAGTAGTATTGGTGCTTTCCTGTTAACGGGAATACCCAACCGCCCGCCATCATCTGGACTCGTATCTTGAGGAATTCATGTGGCGACAACGTACCGAAAGCAGCGACGTTTTTTCTGCGATTTTAGATGACAAAGACATTTTGGCCCATACTAACTGATTATATCGCTTACATATTAACTATTTTCATTTAAATGATTAATAAATTGGGTACTTACTACTTACGTATTATCGGGACTACCAAACTGTTTATGATGTATTTTTGCTCTCGTCATTTTCGTTTAAACTAACGAAAATATCACAACTTAAACCTAACCAATTATCAAAGGCGTACAGTTGACCTAACCGGGCATTCAATTAACCTAACTGGGCATTCAGTTGACCTAACCGGGCATTTTTCGTTATATTAACCTGTTAGGTTAATTCAATGCCCGGTTAGGTCAACTGTACGCCCTTGATGATTGGTTAGGTTAAGTTGTGATATTTTAGTTAGTTTAAACGAAAATGACGAGAGCAAAAATACATAACAACAGTTTGGTGGCGGGCGGTTGGGTATTCCCGTTAACAGGAAAGCACCGTGGTGGTGCTTTCGTGGTATTTTATATAAAAGAATGAAACAAAAAATAAATTTTGATATGTAATCCATGATTAAAAGTTAGTGACCTTTTAGGTAAATACTAGGTAGTTGCTTTTATGTAATAACCAAGTACTGTAATACTGTATTCACCCTATTTAATGAAATACATAAGAACTATATTATTGAATTAAGAATTTTGGATATTACCAATTTACAATTAACACATTAGCTTCTGTCACACTCACTCACTACTCATTCTCTGTATCATCAGAGTCAGTCGGAGGCTCAGAGCTTACAAGACGGTTAAGACCCTAAATTTACTAGCTCTGGTTCTTGAACTTCATCATCATCAGGTTGAATAACTGGTTGATCTGGATCATCTACATTAGATATTTTCAGAAATAGAAGAACGTCTCTGTCACTTCTTACTACAACCACTACTTCTTGTTTTCTGCAGTAGCTTTGTATTCTCCTTTATGTATACAGTTTTTCCTGCCTAGTCCGTTGTAAGTCTGGGAGCAAGTGTAGTTTACGTTCCCCTACATTATCCGTGTGTAGTTTACGTTCCCCTACACTATCCTAGTGTACTTTACGTTCCCTATATTATCCTAGTGTAGTTTACGTTCCCCTATATTATCTTAGTGTAGTTTGCATTCCCCAACTTTGTCCGAGTATACCTAATCAAAATAAAACGTTAAAACTAACGAAAATATTAAGACAACCTAACCAATCGTCAGTATATATATATAAATTGACGATTAGTTAGGTTAAGTCGTAATATTTCCGTTAGTTTTAACGTTTTATTTGATGGATTCATTTAAAAAATGTCTCCTGAAGATCCTAGTGTAGTTTGTTCCCCAACTTGACCTAGTGTAGTTTGTGTCCCTTTTTTGCGTCAGAGGGACGTAAACTACACTTGCTCCTAAGTCTGTTTGTTTTTGCTATAAGAATGCAGAATATATGTGCTGTTTATAATCTTTATTAGTCTATTCACTTCTGCTACATGGTTTTGTAAGCATTGTCGTGAAGAAATATCCACAAAGATAAATTGAGGCCATGCTCTATACAACGGAAAGAAAAGTATTCTTCTTGGAGAATCTTCCCTGCTGCCTTCATGTTACGAGTAATAGTATTTTCTGTAATAAATCCCAAAATAAGTAGTTCTATTGTCAGTAGTAGCTTTGATTTCTTCATAACCTTTGTAGTTTCATTGCCAATGTATTAGGCAGTATGGCTATCTGTACCAGTAGGAATTGTTTTCAAAATACTGGATCAGGAGTACTCACAATAAAGTTAATGATGGGTTCATTTCTTATGTTACTCCACCCATCACATATAAGGATCATAGAATCTGTTTTTGCCAATATCGCTTCTATTTTTGTGTGAACTCTTGTGTAGTAATTTTTCAAAAAGCGAGG
>JAJOZX010004749.1:0-107500 GCA_023014485.1 Bathynomus jamesi
CACCAAAAATAAATGAAGTAAGTATTAAATTCTTATTTTGGGTTGCGTAATGAAGATGGTTGGAATATAATCAGTCATTCATTTTTGTATGATTTAGTAGTTCATGTGAAGAATTCATAACTAAAGACTAGTACTCAGTCATTTGAAATCTAAACCAAGCTTTAATTTTATATTGTTAGAAATTACAAATTGATGATTCTGCTTTTAATAGTTTTCATGTCAATTGTTTTCATGACACTATGATATCAATGCTTACCATGTCTATTCTTTTCCATATCACAAACAATTTCAGTTTCTTGAAAAGTGTTATTACATGTGTAAGATCATAAGAGATGTTAGCTATTCAATGACTTTTTATATACATTAGTTTTACTAATAAATAGGCCACTTATCCATTTTTTCTTGTGGAGAAAAATTACATATGAATGTGAAGAAATGTGATTTTTTTTACATCAAATATCATGATTATATTGGCAAAATTCTTAAGAATTTTTTTTAAAACAAATTGGATTAAATTTATAATTCATTTAATCTATGTTCAGGTTAAAAGTGCATAAAAATTTTTCTGAATGTAGAAGAAATTATAAATTTTAAGAGTATTCCTTAAATGAATTATGATTGTGGCAGTAATGAAATAAAAATATTGTGACTATCATTAATGAAAAATTATAAACATTTTGATACAAAAATAATTAGGTCATTGCCTTTAAGGAAGTAGTGATCATTTTTATTTAGTTATTCATGCTTCAAAATGGAAGGATTTATAAATCATTTAAGTTGAAATGTCCTTGAATTTGTTTTTTATTATAGCTAATTTTTAAAGGACTCAGGGATGGTCAAATGTGACAAATTGGACGGGGGATGATACTGTGACAAAATAAGGAATTTTCTTTGAAAATGTGACAAATAATATTAAAACTACTACTGATTACATCACTACAAAGTTGTGAGCTCAATTCCTCATCAGTGAGTTCATGAAAGTTCACATTTTCAAATGGTCAAGGAACCCACTAGAGAATGCAATATTCTAGATTTAATTTTAACTACAGACTTACACTTAATTGATAATATTTCTGTAGGAGACTACTACACCTGTGATCACAGGCACATAACATTTGAAATTAAAGTTAATGTTCATAATTTGGAGAACCTAGTATACTTTTTGGATTTTAAAAGAGCTGAATTTTGTGACCTGAAACTACAACTTTCAACCCATAATTGGGTGAGGCTCTATTGCATGATGATATCAATGGCACATGGACTTCCTTTTATAATTATTTCAAGTGTCTAGAATCGAATAATGTCCCATTACATAAAAAGAGACTGGCAAAGTCTGTTAAACCTAAATGGTGGAATGCTGAAATTAAAAGTAGCTTAATGTTAAAAAGGAATGTGTGTGTTAAATTTAAAGAATCAAATAATTTGTCTGATGAAAATGCCTACAAACTATTGAGAAGGCAAAACAAAAACCTTATCAGAAAAAAATAATTGCAACTATGAGCTTATATATAGTGAACCAAATTAAATTGAATCGAAAGGAATTCTATGATTATATTAGGAGTAAAAAGTAGCTTTGCAGACTATTGGCCCACTCATCAGTGAAAACAATGAAAAAATTTACAATGGCTTACAAATGATGGAAGTTTTAAATAAATTATTCTCTTGTGTGTTCACGAATGAAAATATGAACAACATTCCTATTCCTGTAATCATGCTTAGTGATCATCAGTTAAAGTTTTATTATTTTACCATCAGTAAAAGCAAAGCACTCTGAGCCATAGGTAAAATTAATCCTAATAAAATTCCTGGTCCAGATAAGCTCTACCTAGGGCACTTAACCTTTAAAGGTCAGGCTTGGTTCATAAATCATGAGTGAAATTTTGAAATTATTTTTTTGTCTCCTGGGTGCATGGAAGCCTGCACCAATCCCAACCCTTAAGAGTTAAAGAAGCGAACTGTGCAATAGTCTTTCCTCATACATATATACTGTATTTAATAAATTGTTACAGTCTGGAGAAGTTCTGGTTGATTGGAAATATACAAACATTATGCAATAATTAAAAAGGGGGACAAATCACTCCCAGGAAATTATTGTCCCATCAGCCTGACTTCAATAGTTCGTAAGATGGAGATGATTGTTTGTGACAAAATAGTTGATCACTTAAAAATTACTAAATTAATCAAAGATTCTCAACTTTCAACATAATTGTTCTTGTCTTAATAATTTGCTCAATTTCTTTAATGATATTGTAAATATATATGAGGGGTCGAGCGTCTTAAGGTACCTAGGTGCCACCACAGACAAAATGTGCTTTTGATAGATATCACTATTTTCACCCTTCCTCTATCACGTGGTTTGGGTTATGATGACCTTACGACACTAGAAGTATGGTTGAAAACCTTATGAAGCTAACTACTTTTTTCACCTCATTCTGTGCCAGAAATCGCACCCAAAGTTCGGCATAATAAGAAAATCAAAAAATTTAAAAAAATATATAAATATGAAAATCTATTCCAAAAACTCATCTTCATTAGCATACTTAGAACTCTAATTTAGCCAAAAATTAACGTTCTAGTTCAATTAATAACAGAGATAGTATTGCCAGAATATTGCTGAACTTTGGAGGTGATTTGTGTCAAATTTTAATTTTGGCACTTAGGTACCTTAAGACGCGGGACCCCTCATATGATGAGAGTAAAACAGTAGATATTATACAGGGTGTACATAAAGTCAGGATCTATTTTTGTGAAGCACTTGGAAATTATATGGAATTCAATCATAAAATGATAAGTGGTAACATTTATTAAATAATTAAGAGTAGGATTCGACGTGACGCCCATCAGTATCCCTGCACAGCTCAAATCATTCTGCAGCATTTCTAAACACATTCTGGAGCATTTGCGGGGTTATGTTATCTGCAGCAGTTTGTATACGTGTATGTAAGTTTTCAAGACTAGTAATCTTCGTCTGATAGACGTGCGATTTGATAAAGCCCCATGCAAAGAAATCTAAAGGGGTTAAATCTGGTGATCTCGCTGGCCAAGGTCTGTTGCTTCCGTGTCCGATCCAGCGATTTGGAAAACGTCCATTTAGATAATCCTGAACAATTTTGGCATAGTGACAAGGAGCACCATCATGTTGATAGACGACGGTACTAACAATCCTATCCCCATCACCTATCAACATGATGGTGTTCCTTGTCACAATGCCAAAATTGTTCAGGATTATCTAAATGGACGTTTTCCAAATCGCTGGATCAGACGCGGAAGCAACAGACCTTGGCCAGTGAGATCACCAGATTTTAACCCCTTTAGATTTCTTTGCATGGGGCTTTGTCAAATCACACGTCTATCAGACGAAGATTACGAGTCTTGAAAACTTACATACACGTATATGAACTGCTGCAGATAACATAACCCCGCAAATGCTCCAGAATGTGTTTAGAAATGCCGCGGAACGATTTGAGCTGTGTAGGGATACTGATGGGCGTCACGTCGAATCCTACTCTTAATTATTTAATAAATGTTACCACTTATCATTTTATGATTGAATTCCATATAATTTCCAAGTGCTTCACAAAAATAGATCCTGACTTCATGTACACCCTGTATGTTTTGATTTTCAAATGGCATCTCAAATGGATCAGAAATTGGCTGAGTGGACATAAACAAAGAGTGGACATAAACAAAGAGTGGACATAAACAAAGAGTGGACATAAACAAAGAGTGGACATAAACAAAGAGTGGACATAAACAAAGAGTGGACATAAACAAAGAGTGGACATAAACAAAGAGTGGACATAAACAAAGAGTGGACATAAACAAAGAGTGGACATAAACAAAGAGTGGACATAAACAAAGAGTGGACATAAACAAAGAGTGGACATAAACAAAGAGTGGTCATAAACAAAGAGTGGTCATTAATGGCAAAGTGTCTAACTGGAAAAGGGTAACTAGTGGCATGCCTCAGGGATCAGTTCTGGGGCCAGTTCTTATTATTTATGTCATTGACATTGACTTGGGAATTAAGAGTATAATTTCAAAATCTGTGGATGATACCAAACTAGGGGGACAAACAAAATCATTTGAGTTTGTCAGAGAAAATAATGTTAACATTATATAATTCTCTAGCACATTGCCACCTGGAATACTGTGTCCAATTCTGGTCCCCATATTTATGACAGGACATAGACAGAATGGAGAGAGTGCAGTGACAGGCTACTATGATGCTTCCTAGACTAAGAAATAAGTCATATGCTGCCCATTTGCAAATGTTAAATTTATTCTCACTTGTAAAAAGGTAAATTTGAGATTTAATCCAGGTGTTTAACATGATTAAAGGTTTTGATAATGTTGACACCAAAAAATATTTCACCTTCAGAAATGCAAATGGAACTCATGGTAATGGTTCCAAATTAGTGGGTAAACATTTTAATTCTAATCTACAGATCTTCAGAAGCTAAGGCTAACAAAGACACTAAGATCCACTCTAAGGTTAGCCTGAGAGAAAGAAGAGAGTAGGGGTTTAAAAGAATAGCAAAACCTATCATTTGTAGGTTAAAATTTATTCAGAGAGAGAGAGAGAGGGAGGGAGAGGGAGACTCACCATCATCATCCATCAGCCATTGCCAACAAGTTGGAAAAATAGTTGAAGAGAATAGGAAAGGGGTGAAAGCTGAAAAGAAGTAAAATAAGAATGCTTACAAACCATGCAAACACAGTCTTAACTCAAAGTAACACTGTAAAGTAGAGAGAGGATGAGAAAAGAAAAGAAAAAGTATGAAGAGTATCACAAAAAGTGGGTTAGTTTATGCTGAGCTACATCTAAGTTTGTGTTAGTCTCATTTTTTTTAATAATATAAATTTAATGCTGGCATATCACAAGCTGGCATCAATCATCAGCAGACTCAAACCTTGACTATCACCCTCAGAGCTCTTGTTGCTAATTGTTTTATTATTTTAAATGATGTTAATATTTTAAAATGCCTATCTGGTTCTTAAACATATGAATGCTGGTAGAGTTCATGATGGACGCAGAAAGATTATTCTGTTTATCACTTTAAACATAAAGTTTTTAGCGATGTTTGTAATGAAATGCCTACCACATAATTTAAATCTGTTATTACGAGTATTGCTATTATCAAAATGAACAATTTGTCAAATTTACATTATTGATTTTATTAATGATTTTGAAAACTTCAATAAGCTACCCCCTTAATCTCCTAGTCTCAAATGAATGCAAGTCTAACTCTTTAATCCTATCTTTGTAAGACTTGTTGTGTAGTGATGGAATTAGTTTTGTGGTGCATCGCTGAACCCTTTCCAACCTATGAATATCCTCATGCAAATAAAATATGGGCACCAAAACTGAATGGCATATTCTAAGTGAGGCCTGACTAGGGACTTGTAACGGGGCAATATAATATTCTTTGATTTAAATTCAAAATTACATGCTATGAAGCCTAACATCTTATTACCTTTTGCACAAGACTCCAGGCACTGGTTCCTAACTTTTAAATCCTTAGATATGCGTATGCCTAAATCTACTTCCTCATCAACACTCGCTAGCTGCCTATCATCCATTGTGTATGTGTAATTATTGTTATGAGAACTTATATACAAAACTTTGCATTTGTCTGTTAGATTGCATCTGCCACTTATCCATCCACTCCATAATCCTTTTTATATCATCTTGGAGCCTATTTCTGTCATCCACGTTAAGAACTTTACTGCCTATTTTAGTATCAGCTGCGATGACACGTAACTGATCAAGCCTACATCTATGTCATTAATGTAGATTACGAATAGCAATGGGCATAACACTGAACCCTGAGGGACACTGCTACCTACTTCCAGCCACCCCAATTCCCTACCATTAACAATGACCCTCTGTTTCCTGGCATGAAGCTAAATATTTTTTCTTCAATTGTATAGTTAATTTGTGGAATGGATTGCCAACCAGTATAGTTCAAAGTAATTTGATTGAATCCTTTAAAAAGAAACTAGATGTTTATCTTGCCTTAAACCTCCAGTTGTAAGCATATTTTAGCATATAGAAATGTAACATTTTTCATTTGGCTTCCCTCCTCTATACTTTAAAATTTTCACTTTATCTTTAAATTGAAAGTTGGAAGCATATTTTAGCACATAAAAATATTGTAGAATTTTCACTTGGATTCCCTCCTCTGTACTTTAAAATTTCACTACATCTTATCTTTTTCTACCTCTCAACTTCTTTTCTCTGATTTGCTTTGAAACTTTCATTTTTCTGTAAATTTCCTTCCTTCCTTTAAATTTTCTTCCTTCTTTCAACCCTCCTTCTTAACCATTTAACCCTGGGCTTGGCTCTGAAGCCAATGGTCTCGCTGTGCCCGTGAAACAGCGTTGGCTTAGAAGCCAACGCATGACCAGCATGCTCAATTTTTTGCCCCCACGGGGATGGTGCTGGGCTGGTATACCCGGGGTTAAAGGGTTAAACAGATAGCCTCATCGGGACCAGCTGGTCTGTTGCTGTTTGGTGTCCTTTGTATTCAGTCATTGTGAAACTTTTTAGTATTAATATATTTTTATATAACTGTACCAAAGAAGAGTAGTAATGTTCTGTAACAGTGATTGAACTTTATTATTATTATTTAGACTAAATAAGTAATAAATAAATGTACAACCATTATAAATTAATAGAGAAATGGGAGTGGCTGAAAGGAGAAATGGACACCATTCTAACTCAGATTTATTAGAATGAGTCAGAAAAACTTAAAAGACATGAAGAATCAGGCAGTTTGGGAGTGCCAAAAGGGTTGGACCATCCTTGAGGATTTCATAAATACACAGTTCTGTAAGATCATCAAATCCATTCACTGTTGATTGGATTGTGCTGCTTAGTTTGGTTACAGTTTATAATTTGTTTCATGTAGTTTAGTATCTACAGTATTCATACCATGAACAGTAATATAGTTCAAGGGAGACAAAAGATCATTAGATGACTTCTTTGCTGTGATGCAGCTAATTACAAAACAAAGTAATTGGATGATGCAGCTAATTACAAAAAGTAATTGGATAAGTGTATATTAGGGTTATGACTTTTTAATTTTGTCATAAATATTGTTTCCTGTATCATCAATCGATGAACTTTTGCTTGAAAACAATAAAAAAGGGCCTAATTCTTCAGAATTAAAAAAAAATGTCACCCTGAAAGCAAATATAGTATATTAGTTACAGGTTTATTTTAAGCAATAAGTAAAACAATTAAAACAATAATAGAGTAAATGTATAATATTGTATTTGTATAATTAATATGTATTGTATAGGCATAATGTTGTATAATATAATATATGTTTATGTATAATAATTGTGAAATAAACATGCAAATTTCTATTTATTTTATTAATTTTTTATTTTTTATTTTGGGGTGAAGTTTTTTCAAACTATATCGAAAAAACTGTTATTTTCATTGTCAGGGGCAAAAGTTCATCGATTTATGATACAGGAACATGAGGTTATAAAAATGTCAACCCTAGTGTATATATGAGATTTATGGAGTTAGAGGAACTATGTGATTAAGCGAATAGACTTTCCTTGTGACAGGTGTGAAGGCTGTATGGTGTTCATATGAAGTTGTTAAAAGCATTTTCGTTTGTGATATTTAAATGCTGACCTAAGTAGGATAGACTGCTCAATGGCGATGCACCTATCCAATGGAGAGGGAATCGGCAAAAGAGTTTCCTTGTAAACAACTGATAGGTCAATGCATGCTAGGGTATTGCAAAAAAAAAGTTTTGAAATTGACAAGTGCCCCCTCTATCTTATGATAAATACAAAAGTATATTTGTATATCAAATTCTAGGTCATTTCACTCATTTGACCCCTGTGCAGGTCATTTGAAGGTCAAAATAGGCTAAATAGGCAGTCTCGTGCAAAAAATATGGCAAGAAAATATGTATCATAATGATATATGTAAAACATCAATTAATGAAATAAGTATAGGTAGAAGTACATTGAAAAAGTAAATAAAAAATATAAAAAGGTCAGTCAGAATAAGTCATTTGGTCATTATGTAAAAAAATTGATTCAATAAAAGTCAGTCTATTCAGGCCATGTCATGCTAAGCATTTCAAGTTATATACAGTGTTTATATAAAGTCCCTATCTATTTCAGTGAAAACGTAGCAAAAAGGGTAAAATTCAATAACAATATAATAGAAGGCATACATTTAATGAATACTTAAGCATATGATTCTACATGAGCACCATCAGTATCTCTACAGAGTTTGAATCTGTCAGCAGCATTGTGGAACACATTTTTTAGCATGACAGGAGTTATTTTTGTAACTGCTGAATATGAGCATGTAAATGTCCCAGCTTTATTCAGATGGCATTTTAAACACCATCATCTTTCAACAAGATGGGGCACCTTGTCTTTACGCAAACATTGTTCGGGAGTACCTAAATGAACAATTTCCAAATCAGTGGATCGGATGTGGAGGCAACAGGCCCTGGGTGGCTCGATCTCCTGACCTAACACCCTTGGATTTCTTTGCATGGGACTTTATCACATGAAACATCTATCAAATGAGGGTTACAGATTTTGCTGCAAGACTTAACAACAGTTACAAAAATTACCCCCATCATGCTCCAAAATGTATTCCGTAATGCTGCTGACAGATTCGAACTCTAGGGATACTGATGATGCTCATGTAAGGGGTTCCAAAAAACCTTAGCCCCCCCATTTGCAACTCACATGTTTACTTATATCAAAATAGTTTTTAGTGATTATGAAAATATATAAAATTCTTTATTTATTGCAGGTATTAAAATTACTCTAGCTGATAAAGTGATATAATGGCTTCTCAATTAATTGGTGATTCAGAGAGGCAATGTGTGATAGATCGCATATGAGCAATAACATTTCGGGAAGCTTGTGACGCTGGAGCCACCTTTATAACATGTTCATGGGTTGCCAAAAAGTTGCGAAGAAGTGAGTACTTCGTCAAAAAAAATTGGAATAAAACTTTGGATGAATGTGAAATAGATACAACCAAATCTGGGCGCCCAAATTTGCCCCACTCTCAAGAAACAAAGGACATCATTGAAAGCAGTATGCGTAAGCGGAAAAACAGCTGTGCTAAACTTTCTAGAGAGATCAAAGTGTTAAGAGGAAAGGTCGTTAGTGGCGAGATATTCAACTGTACCATCATAGGCAAGGTTTAAAGCCTTGGCATGAACTTCCAAAGCAAAGAAAAACTCAACTTAACATCGATGAAAGAATGTGGTTTGCCCATTATCTTGAAGATTGGGATGTGGATGATTTCATGCATTTAGCTGTCTCCGATGAATTTTTTGTTTACGTAACACCAGCCAAACTACCAAAATGATCGAGTGTGGGCCACAACACCAGATGAAATCGATGACAATGAACATTATCGCGAATTATTAAAAGTCCAGACAATGTTGGTGTGTTTGTTTTGTTCATTGCAAAGAAGCTCATGTGGCTGCTGAAGCCAAATGGTCAGAGTTGGGATGGACAGTATTTTCATGATATTTATCCAAGCATGTCATTCCTTTTCTAAGAAACCCAAACAATGTTATGGATGTCGATCAGGTCACACTTCTGCATGATAAGGCCCCCTGCTTTAAAGAATTAGCCACTCAACAGTTGTTGTGGAACCATGAGATCGATTTCTTTGGAAATGAAGAATGGTCAGGAAATTCTCCTGACCTGAACGTCTGTGAACACATTGGATCAGTTATAAAGGACAAGGTTGAATGTCTTTTGTTTCAAGAACCTGCAGCAAATCGATTTTTGAAGGATACAATGACGTAACACATTGAAACTGTTTTAGCAAATTTATGTAACAATCAAGATCTATTCATGTCACTTTTGGCAAGCTACCCAAAGCGAATTCAGGCTGTCTTGGAAGCCAATGGCAGGAACACCAAGTTTTAATTGTTTCTCATTAAATGCAGGATTAAATTCTCTTTTGTAAGTATTCATTAAATGTATGCCTTCTATTATATTATTGAATTTTACCCTTTTTGCTACGTTTTCACTGAAATAGATAGGGACTTTATAAACACCCTGTGTGTATATATATATATATAATACCTTTATTACTGTGTGTTCTTCCCACAAACTATCTTCAATTGCATACTGATTGTTTTTATACAGTGTTGTGTGTCCCCATTGGGCAGTCTACCCTAATTGATTCAGCATTAATGTTGGATTAAACAGGGTTGTGTGATGTTGCCATGCTTTTTAATGTGTATATGGATAGGGTAATGGTTTCTGTGAAAGCAAGAATGCTAGAGAGAAGAGTTTAGAAGAGAATAGGTAGCATTTGTTGCATCCTATGTCTGTTAATCAACTAAGTGAATCAGAAAGTAAGTTTAGGAAAGTATTGACATTACTGATTTAGGCCCTGAGAGACCTACACAAAGGTATATTAGTGCTAACATTGGTGTATGGGTTTGAGATACTTATTTGGCATGAAAGCAGTTAATGTAAATAATTTGAGAGGTATGATTGATCTAAAATGGAAATGGGGATGTTCAGGAAAGGTATGGAGTTAAAAAGTGATTGGATATGTGAATGGAGAAAAATATGCTGGCAATGTTATGGCCATCTGGAAATGAGAGTAAAGATGTAAGAGTAGAACTATAACAGCGTGTATAAGGTCATTCCATGTCAGTTCAACAGAATTTTGGGTCGAAAAAACATGGCCATCACCGATTTCTTTTTAAATTGGCACACTTATAGATCTTGGTGCGAAAAACAGAGTGGCACTTGTTTCAACACTCTAGGTCATATGGTTCCGGAGATATGGCCATTCGAATTTTGTAAAAAAAAAAGGTCAATTTCCAAGGCCACACCATATTTCAACATGAAACATCTCAGCTCCTATTGCACTTACAGAGACCATTTAAACACTATTTTAAGGCTTTTAAGCAGATCTACAACTTTGTTTCTATTCATATTTTACCTCAGTGGTAAAAAAAAAAGTTGATCTTATTTTTGACCTTTGACCTTGTGTAGGTCATTTGATGTCACAACCGATTTTTTTTCTCCTTTCACCCAATTTTGGGTACACATGTCTACCTTAACTTAAAACAAGATTTTTAGTGTTGATTAAGTTAGTATAGACACTACAGCCATTTCAGTGGACCATACCTACCTCCATTTTGACAAAGTACCTTTTTCTACCAAACTTTGGAGCACCGTTTCTTTGGAACTGTTTGAGCTAGAGTGTTCAGAGAAGTACCATTAGATTTGTCTCACTGAGATCTATAATGTCTGCTATTTTTAAGACAATTTGCCTTTTAATATGTATATTAAAATAACTTATTCCTTTATTTTTACCAATTGAGTTATAAGAACCGATTCTTGTCTAGCTGGGTGAAACCATGAAAAAGAGGCATCAACATAACTTTATATTTAAAAAAGGCAGTTATTAGGTATTTACAATATATTTTATTTTTGTTTTCTTTCCTGCCTACCATCAGCTCCTTTTACAGAAACACAGTCTTTCAACCCTGGCATTTGTCTACTCACATCTGGCAAATGATAGAAGTCAATTACTTTGGCAGCAGTTTTACTATTCAGGCATTTCCCCAAACGTGGATTAGCAGTTGAAAGCACTCCCTTCTCCCTCACCAAACTCTTTGCTTGCCTAGCCATGTAATCTGAGCACTTAAATTCTTCTCTGATCTTTACTTGTGTCCATCTTTTTGGTAGGATAGTAAGAATTGTCAGTTTTTCACTTTGACTTGTCACTTGATTAAATTTCTCTTTTAGTTGTTGAAGAATCTCCAGTTCTGTATCATCTGAGTCACTGCATGAAATTGGTTGTTTAGTTGCAAGTTCAAGCTTTCTTTTCACAACTACTCCTACTTTCCTCAACTTTCTCTTTGCATAACCAGCGCTGTCAGAGAGTTTCATGGTTTTATTGGGGTCTCATCAAGCGTGGCCAATGAAGCATTGAATTTACTAAGCTCATACTGCATTTCAACTACATCTCCAATGGTTTCTAGCTCAGATGGGGCACTTGATGAGGTGGATGGTGATTTTTCAAGTGGTTCACATTCAGGCATTGGGGATAGACGATTTGCTAGTATATTTCAACAGGTTGCACATTAAGGTAGGTTGATTTTCCGAATTTTTTTAGATATTGACTGGACTAGTCGAGATAGTCAGGGCTTAATATGATGATAACTGACAAAAAATTTCAGATCCCTAGCTTTAACCGTTTTTTGAGGAAACCATTTCAAAAATCATCAAAAAATCATACTGAAAAATACTGCATTTTCGCAATTTTCGGCCGGAAAAAACATGCTATTTTCATAAAAAAAATCCTGAAAAAAATTACAATTTTATTGAAAAAAAGTAAAAAAACGTACAGAGTCAAATAGACACATTTAGATCCCAAGATCTTTATAATTTTCACTGTAAGAGCCCTTAGAAGCAAAGGAAGGCCTCATCTGGCAGCTCAGGGCTTTGGCCAGAATGTGTTTGTGCCTTGATTCGAGTCCATAAACAGTATGGGAAGCTTCAGATGTCAGCTTCACGGCCCTTTCAACACTCTGAGAATGTGAAGGCAGATCCGGCAGCTCCAGCTGCCACAGATGCCACTTTGAGAAAGGTTGATTAGTTCTGACCAGTGGGTAGCTTCAATGTTGATGGCTGTGATCTTCTTCAGCCTCTTCTTGGCTGGCTTCCCACTTCCGAAAGAATAATAATTAATTTATTTTTTATTCCAGTTTAAGATTTAATCTCTATTAGTCTCAGAATTGCTGATTTAAAATTAAACAAATAAAAAAAAATAAAAAAACGAGTTCTATAAATCCCTATAATCGAATTTTTTTTCAGAAAGAAGGTAAGCTTATTTCCATTATCAGAGGGGAAGGTGGAATTGGGATAAGAAAATGTGAAAAAAAATTCGATTATGGGGATTTATAGAACTCTGGCCTTTTTTTTATTAACCTCTTGGACTACTGGGTCGAATATGTACCGTTTCCAATACACGCATTTATAACTTAACCCTACAAAAAATTCAGTCATCAAGAGGTTAAATAAATCCCCATAATCAAATTTTTTTTTTCATATTTTTTAAATTAATAAATGCTTACCTGATGGACAGAATTTTCTTGAGAGCAGCTTCTCTCACTTCCAAGTCATCAGACTTCATCATGGAGTACAGCACATTCTCGGGCAGCAAGGCAAAAGCATTGTACTTCAGGTTCTTGAAAGCAACACCCTGGATTTCTTCAGACTGCTGCTTGATCCTCTGGATCATGTTGAAGATGTACAGCTGCTGATTGTGGAACTTGCTGTCCCTTTTGATCTCAAACCAACTGACTGCATACACTTCCACAATGAACTTGATGGCCTGGTAAAGCTTATCCTGTAGTTCTGGAGGGTAAGCACCTCTGGTCCACAGACACATCAATCTAATTGCCAAAGTCAACCACCTTGCATGGTTTAATGGTCCAATTTTTCAGGCAGCAAATCTTGGGTTGACTTTGCCCCTGGAAATTCCAAGCACATACTCCAAAAGAAGCCTCTGGTTGCTACTGAGATCATTCAGTGTCTCCTCAGCAAATTCCATGTCATCCAGGGGGCCACTGAGTTTGGTGAATTCCACTTGTGGCAGATCTTGGTAGTCAATTTCACAGAGTTTTCCCAGCGGACCAGTGAAAGCAGTGGGACTTTTGGTACTGCCATCAAGATGCTTGAAAACAGCTCTGAAAGGAAGCTCATTCTGATGGAGTGAACAGCCAATGGTGTGCATTTTCCGCTCAATTTTATTTTCCAGAGCTGTTACAAGGCCTCCTTCCCAGCCAGTGTTTGTATTTGTGTTGTCAAGGAGGACAGCTTTCAGGGTATGAACACTGTTAAATTCCTCCAAGACACTAGCAACTTCTTCACCAAGAGGAACCCCAGTCGCACCTTTAATTGGGATGACTTTGCGAGTAAGATATGTTCCACTTTCAGTTCCTGGCTCCTTTGTGAAAGTCAAATGGTGCTCTTGTCCCTTTCCTTTCTTCAGCTTAGTCTCCCCATTTTCATCCTTAACTTCTCTGTACAGCAAAGTGTCCTTGTCAACTTTCCCATCAACCCCAATACAGACTAACTTTTCCAGACCCTCATTGTGCTTTTCATCACTTTTCACTTTCATTCTAGCTTTTTCCCTGACCATTTTCGATTTATCAACTATTATCTGTTTCACATCAAGGCCAGGCTTAAGCAGGTCCATAGCTTGTAAGTCCAGGAGGAAGGCATTAGCAAGACTTGCCCCAAGATTGGAAGAAACATCACCCCTGATCAGTTCCATGGCATATCTGGGGGTTTTCAAAAAGCTGTAACCTCTACTTGGGTGCCTCCTTGGCTTGAACTCTTCAGCTTCACCACCAGATGGCTGAAATGAAAATAAAAATAAATTAAAGGGAAAAAGTAGGGAAAAATATGGGTAAAAATCGATGAAAATGGGCGGAAATAAGAATAAATTACTTAAACGAAAATGGGGGGGGAGTGGGAAAATAGGGGGGGAAATGGGTAAAAATTCAGGTAAAAAGTCGGCGAAAATGGGTGAAAAAAAGAATAAATTACTAAAGCGAAAATGGGGGAAATAGGGACAAAAAGTAGGGATAAATTTGAGTAAAAATGGGATGAGATATAAGAAAAAAAATATATTACCTCTCCTGATTCTCCTGAGCTGGATTCAAAAGAAATATCTTGTGAAGGTGTGGAGGCAAAAGTGGCCAAATCCACTTCCTGCTGCTGTTGAATCTGGCTCTGTAATCTTTCTGCTTCAGCTGCAGCCCTCTGGTCTCTCTTCACAGTAGCTTTATCCACAGATCCCAGCTGGAAAGAGCCCTTGGGTCCTATTTTGGCCCTATGATCTCTCAAGTATTCCCTCTCCTCTACTGGAACCTGAAATATTAAAGTATATTAAATATCGGATCTAAAATAAGAGATAAAATCCTGAAAAAAAATTGATTATTAATTTCTATTACCAAGGGGGGGGAAAGGAAGATTGCAGTAGGAAAAATGCGGATATTTTTCAATTACAAGCATTGAATTTGCTTCCATTTAAAAGGCACCTAATCGCACTAAGTTAGGCCAGTTAAAAGTTTAAAAAATAATAGCATTACTTTCTTACTGGGTGGACAAGTGCAGATTATGTGCTGTGTTTGACAATTTTCTTTCTTACACTTCACAGCATTGTCATCACAGGGATGAACAGGTAGCTTACAGGTGCAAGCATAAACAGTGGTGTAGAGCTAAATAAAGAAGTGGGGGAACGCATTTTGAAAGTGTTACTCAGATGTGGGGGGGACAATGGTGAGTGCGGTGAGCCTATACAGCTGGGGGTCCGGGGGCACTGTAAGCCCCCGGGAAATCTTTTGAAATCTGACCAATTTCAGGGATATTTTGAGGTCATATGCACTGGATATTAGGATATATTCCAAGGTTGAAGATGCAGTATTTCCAGTGTCATTAGATATACGACATCCAGTATGATCAATGAAAATAGCTAACAACTGGAATGATTAACTAAAAAAAAGTTAACAACTGGTACGCCGTGGTGACTGTTTCATCAGATCTTTATAGGCTAGCATTGCCTCAGTCGAAGCTAAAAGAAATGAAACAGTTAATGATTCTTTCTCATATTTCTTCTAGGGGTGGAAATTAAAATTTCATGATGTTAGAGATTTGTAAGTTCAGATTTATTTGAAATAGTGAGGGAACGCCATTCCGTCTACCAAAAAAAATAAGGGAACGCGGTTCCCACGCGTTCCCACAGCACTACACCACTGAGCATAAATGTCAAAAAGTTTATCCAGCTTTTCCTCCAGATTCTGCTCCTGGACTGTAGAAAGAGATTTCCTGTTTATCTCTTTTGCTTTCTTGAAGCACACTTTATCCACCAATTTCACTACATAATATTCCTCATACAGGGGCAGCCGCGAGTTCACTGCCTGCCAGATCTCAATCACATCCTTTGCTATCATTTTAGCAATATCATAGTCTTTCAAGTCTGGGTGGCTGTTTTGGAGGAAATAGTACTGAATAACTTGGCGGAGGGTAGGAGGCTCTGTTTTATCCAAAGGGGAAGGCTGGCCACTGAATTTTTTGGCACTATCACTTCGAGTTAACACTGCAGACTTCTATTTTTTTACCAATTTTTATGAAATATCTGAAAATAAACACAATTAAATGAACGCATCATAAATAACTTAATTTAACCCTTTCAGTCACTGGGTACCCAATTTGGTAGCTGAAAAATAAACCATATTGGTTCTTATATACCCACACATAAAGGCAAATTTCTTTTTTACCCTATGTCATAATTCATGATCGAAAGGGTTAATACACATTTTATAGGTAAATATTAAAAAATACAAAATAATACACTAATAAACATCTATAATGCATTTACAATAAGTTTCAAGCATCATTTTGTTAAAAAAGCCAAATTTTAATTGATTATTTTGATGAAATAAGGTCCAATATTTTGTTTGTTTACATTGCGTGAATGCCGCGCGTGCAATTTTACGCGTAAAATTCAGCAATTTTACAACTTAAAAATAATTAACAATCCTCAAAAATATAATCATTTTCACAAATATGAGTTGGTGCAACGTTTTTTATACATTAATACCTTTCTATCTAGATTAGTCCAAGATCACAGTTCCAAAATCAACCTACCCTATTGCACATGCTTTATGATTATTTGTTAGTTTCAATTCAGGATTTTGATTAATCAAATTTTCAGTCAATTTGTGAATGCCTTTTTTCACATTTCCTTTGTGTTTTTTAAATGGGTCACAACAGAACCTGCCCATTCAAACTGCTGAAATCCATGTTTATCTAAAAAGAAAAAAAAATGTAGCTTAAACGCCAGAGTTGGGTTCAATTGCACAAAATGGACACTATTACAATTTTTTTTATTTTTCTTCAAATTAATTAGTTAGTATTGTACTTCACAAGATCAATTGCAATTACAATTAATTTTGTCTGAATCAATTATAATTACACAAATATAACTATCTATTCTATATATCTAAATATGTATCTAAAATAAATATATATCTTTATCTAAGTATAACTAAATAAACTATCAAAGGTTTATTTTCATTGGATGATGTATGACTGCCAAATCTAGGGGTATAATTTTTAACAATTGACATTAATTGATCAATTACATCAGTTATAGCTCAAAAATCAATTACAATTACCTTTATTTTTATTTTATTTTGAATCAGTTACAATTAATGGAAATTAGGATCAATTAATTAAAAATATAATTATAATTATTCATTGTATCCAACCCTGTTAAAAGCTATTTTTGCTTAGATGGCACAAGTAAAATTTGGGACCTACTGATCTTGTTTCAGAGGTCTACAACAAAAAAAAAATGTGCAGTTTGATTTACAGATTGGAATAAATATAGATGCCAAAAAAATCCTTGCTCCAAGGTTTAAATAAGCTTATTTTCACATGGGTACACACTGTTGTACACAATGAATAAATATACAAAGTTAAGTAATTCTATTAAAACTCATCTAACTCTTAAAACTGAACTTATTCTATAGGGTAGTACCTCTAGCCTAGTATAAGGTACTTATATACGTACATAGCTTTACCTTTAAACAGGATAGCAGGTTCAAAGTTCTTCACACTTTTGAATGTCCATATAAATTAATTAATTATGTAATTTAAATTACCTATATTATATAATTCTCTGAAATATACCAAAAAAAAAAAAAAAATTATAATAGGGCCGGATACTTATTCGACCAAATAACTGGGTTTGGTTGGGTAAGTTAGATAATTACTGATTTTTTTGAAAATTAGCAGACATTATATATATCAGTAAGAAAAATCTAATGTTATTTTTCTCAACACTCTAGCTCAAACAGTTCCAAAGATATGGTGCTCCAAAGTTTGGTGGAAAAAGGTACTTGGTCAAAATGGAGGTGGTTATGGTCCACTGAAATGGCTGTAGCGTCTATACTAACTTAATCAACACTAAAAATCTTGTTTTAGGTTAAGGTAGACATGTGTACCCAAAATTAGTTGAAAGGAGAAAAAAATCAGTTGTGACATCAAATGACCTACACAAGGTCAAAGGTCAAAAATAAGATCAACTTTTTTTTTTTTACCACTGAGGTAAAATATGAATAGAAACAAAGTTGTAGATCTGCTTAAAAGCTTTAAAATACTGTTTAAATGGTCTCTGTAAGTGCAATAGGAGCTGAGATATTTCATGTTGAAATATGGTATGACCTTGGAAATTGACCTTTTTTTACAACATTCGAACAGCCATATCTCCGGAATCATATGACTTAGAGTGTTGAAACAAGCGTCATTGTGTTTTTATCAGAGATCTATAAGTGTGCCAATTTAAAAAAAATTGGTGATGGTCACATTTTTTCTACCCTAGAGTAGTAAGGATGTAATCAGTAGCTGTGTGAATACATGTGAAATTGATATAAATGTGCCACAAGGGTTAACAGGAAAGAGAGAAGAATAGAAGTAGTTTGTGAGATGTAAATACAGATCATGTCCTCACTTAGTTTATCAGAGGTAAAATCGTAACATTTTTTCACAAGATAACACTGGATTCCTGATTTTGGGATAGTACTTTATAACCTGTGTGCGCAATTGGTTTGAGTGTATCTGGTCCCAGGTTTAAACATTGTACACAGCCAGTGGAGAAGGGGAAATTAATTTTCAAATAATTTGTGCAATGTATGTAAAACAAATTGTTCAGAAAACTGATAGCTTTTGCTTGAAGGGCACTTCTTTCTTTGAAATGTAGATTTTTTTTTTTAATTTTCAAAAATTTATAATGTATTTTTCACTTAAGATTTCCTATTAGGTGTAGGGAGTAGGAACTTTGTTTATGCAAGACAAAATTTTTGTCACACTTCATTTGATGCTTTTAGTGTACATCTTTAAATTTAAATATTGTCATTGGCTTTGACTGACTTTAGTCTTAACTGTCAATCTGAATAAATTTAAATTCAAATGTCAAAAAGCAAAAGGGAAGTGAAAATTGAAGGTTAATTAAATTTAATTCAGTTACTCAGAATTCAAAGTAAAAGTGAAAAATCAATTTTGATTTCATTAATAAAAGTCAAAGGCAAAATTCAACCATAAAAAAATCTTGGAATTTAAATTTTAGTTCGTTTTTCAAAGCAAAAATTTTAGGTCAGTTAAAAGGCAAAGATGAAATTCAGGGTCAAGTTTGATGCTCATTCATCCAGACAATTTTTTTGTAGTTTGACTGATTTTTTATTTATGAATTTGAATTTTGTATTTGTATTGTGGAGCTTTCCTCGAACAGAAATAGTCTTGCTTTTTAACTTGCAAGTAGAATAAAATTCAAATTTGGGCAAAGCCAAGGTCAGAATTCAGAGAGTTAATTTTAACTTTAATTCTAACTTCAAAATTAATGTCAAGTAAAATTCAAGTCAAACTTAGAAGTTAGCATTGTTGATTAAAACCAAAATTCAGTGCAGGTAAAACTAAAACTTTACAGTGAAATTCTCAGTCATAGTTCCAAGTAAAAAGATAGTTTAAAGTAAAAATAGATAAAAGTTTGGATCTCAAATAACTATCAGATTAGTAATGACACTTCCTATTAAAGTTAATCTAAAGAGATTTAAGGAATTCTCAAGTTCTTCAGTGAAAAGTTGAAGGTACTCTGTTTTTGTAATTTACAGGCTAATATTCACTTCACTATTAGCATACATTCATAACTTCATAATGTAAATATATCAGTTGAGTATTGTTAACAATATTCATTATATCCTAAAATCTTTGAAAAACTACCAGTCCTATGGATGTTTGGCATTAGAAGTTTACTACATTCCCTTGAAGGTATGACTATAATCCAAGTAAACCTGTTTTGATTCTGTTGAGCTTGGAAGAGTATATTCTAAGGTATGTATATTCATAACATAATATACAAAGCATTGGGGTAACCCATTTTTGTCCTTATAAGATATGCTATAGAGAATTGTACAATAGAGAAATTAAAATGATCCATCATTAAAAAGGTTATTCAGTTGAATTAGAGTATGATTATCATTTAAGAATTTCACAGTAAGTATACCTTTGCTATTGTTCCTTTGAATGGAACAGGAGAGAGAGGCTGGTATGATGATTGCTTATCTCATGAAACTAGAATCTGTAATGGAGATGTTTAGAATAGAGAAGTATTTTATAAGGATCAGCTTAAAGTTGTTCTAAATAAAACTAAATTATTATTTTTGTGGGGGCTTGATAAACATAATTATTTGTATGGTCAACTCTGGAACAATCTTCCTTAATCCATCTTTCAAGTGTAGAGTATCTAGGCATCTTGAAAACCCTCGACCTTGATTTTGGCTCTCTTCTTCTATGAGGTGGGGCACTTTTGCGGACATTTGCCCTTAGCCCCTTCTTCCTGCATAAAAAAAAAATTTCAATGTGCTAACATAAGTTTTGTGTAAAAAAGTTGAATGAGGTCAGTGGGCATTGAAACTGTTGTGGAAATAAACTCTGTCTATTAGAGTGGATTTTTATTATCATATTTTGACCTTCACATAGAAAAAAGTGGTTTTTGCATTTATTGAGGTCAGCATTGATTTTCAGATTGGTAACAACAATTCAGAAAGAATATCAAGCATAAAGAAACTGACTGCAAGGACTTCATGAACAAAGAATATATTAATACCAGGCAGAGAGAGGAAGTGTATCAATGTTCCTTTTGTTCTTATCAAACCAAAGTGCATTGCAACCTTACAGTTCATTTAAGGATCCACACCAGTGGGAAGCCTTTTAAATGTGGCACTTGTTCTTACAGTACGTCACAGATTCCAAATCTTAAGAAACATTTAAGAATTCACACTGATGAAAAACCTTTTAAATGTGGTGCTTGTTCCTACATTACTTCATTTAGATCAAATCTTAAGAAACATTTAAGAACTCACACTGGTGAAAAGCCTTTTAAATGTGGCACTTGTTCCTACAGTGCATCACAAATTTCAGATCTTAAGAAACATTTAAGAATTCACACTGGTGAAAAGCCTTTTAAATGTGGTGCTTGTTCCTACAGTGCATCAGATAGTTCTACTTTTAAGGCACATTTAAGAATTCACACTGGTGAAAAGCCTTTTAAATGTAGTGCTTGTTCCTACAATGCATCAAATAGTTCTACTCTTAAGGCACATTTAAGAACTCACACTGGTGAAAAGCCTTTTAAATGTGGCACTTGTTCCTACAGTGCATCACAAATTTCAGATCTTAAGAAACATTTAAGAATTCACACTGGTGAAAAGCCTTTTAAATGTGGCGCTTGTTCCTACAGTGCAGCAGATAGTTCTACTCTTAAGGCACATTTAAGAATTCACACTGGTGAAAAGCCTTTTAAATGTGGTACTTGTTCCTACAGTGCATCACAGAGTAATGCTCTTAAGAGACATTTAAGAATTCACACTGGTGAAAAGCCTTTTAAATGTGGCGCTTGTTCCTACAGTGCATCACAAAGTACTAATCTTAAGGCGCACTTAAGAACTCACACTGATGAAAAGCCTTTTAAATGTCATACTTGTTCCTACAGTGCATCACAGAGTAATGCTCTTAAGAGACATTTAAAAATTCACACTGGTGAAAAGCCTTTTAAATGTGGCACTTGTTCCTACAGTGCATCACAAAGTACTAATCTTAAGGCGCACTTAAGAACTCACACTGATGAAAAGCCTTTTAAATGTCATACTTGTTCCTACAGTGCATCACAGAGTAATACTCTTAAGAAACATTTAAGAATCCACACTGGTGAAAGTAGTCTTCAACAGCATTTAAAAGTTCATACTGGAGGAAAAACTTTTAAATGTGATATTTGTTCTTACACGACAGCACGGAAAAGAAATCTGCGAGTGCATTTAAATGTTCATACTGGAGAAAAACCTTTTAAATGTGATATTTGTTCTTACTCTGCAGCACATAGAAGTAATCTTCAAAGGCATTTAAGAGTTCATACTGGAGAAAAACCTTTTAAATGTGATATTTGTTCTTATACTGCAACAGAAAAAAGTAGTCTTAGAAGTCATTTAAGAGTTCATACTGGAGAAAAACCTTTTAAATGTGATATTTGTTCTTACACTACAGCACACAGATGTAGTCTTCAACAGCATTTAAGAGTTCATACTAGAGAAAAACCTTTTAAATGTGATATTTGTTCTTACACTGCAACACAGAGAAATAATCTTCAAAAGCATTTAAGAGTTCATACTGGAGAAAAACCTTTTAAATGTGGTCTTTGTTCTTATACTGCAACACAGAGAAGTAATCTTCAGAAGCATTTAAGAGTTCATATCTACTAAGGAAAGTTCACACACTGGCAGGATGTCACCCAGGATAGAAAAGTCCCCTCAACCCGCTTGCGCACCAGGGTGGGTGAGGTGAGCAATGGTGCAACTTTTCTCAGTCCCAGAGGAGAAGATTCTTCACCAAAGGGATCAGTGCGGGGGATCCCACCAGGTCAAGGTATTGACCCTGGATGCCAGCAGTTCGATCAGACAATGGGCCTAACAAAAACATATGTTGGTATGACACAATAAACTGGACTATTGGAGAAAAGAAAAGAACATAATCCTAGTGGCAAATCAAGGCCAAGCCAAGTTCAGATATACAGTGAGGCCTTGCATAACGAATTTAATTCATTCCAGAAGGTCATTTGTTAACCAAAAAATTCATTATGCAATGCATTAGTTCAATGGGATTTTCAGTAATTCATTCCAGAGCCCAAATTTTGACCCTTTTTGCGCTTGTTTACCCATTTTTTAAAGGTATTTTAGTGTAATGTGTTCTTATTGTTATATTAATGTTATTCTATGTATTGTGTTGTATTATTGTAACAACACATGTTATCGTAAGCCCACTTGGTTCACTGTAATTCACTTTTTATCTTTATTATGTGTACTGTAATTAACTTTATTTAGCACTAATAATGCTTAAAAGCATTAATTATTATTTATTCACTATATTAATTAATGATATAATGATAAATCACTGTAAAGCAAAATTTAAAAAAAAATTGATAGCAATTGTACACTGCTCACAACAGCTACCAACCCCAACTGAACAGAAAATGTGTTATTACGTTTTCCGTTACCAAATTTGTTCTGCAAGGTAAAATCATTATTTAAATCAATGGAGCCTTATGGAGGTAATTTGTTAAGCAAAAATTTGCTATTTAAGGTGTTCATTATGCAAGGCCTCACTGTAGTTGGTGTTTGGCTTCGGGTGGAAGCCCCACTTACAGCTATTAAAAATACTAAAAGGAGTATAAACCAAAAAAGAGAGAACCTTTTAAATGTGATATTTGTTCTTACACTGCAGCACACAAAGGTAATCTTCAACAACATGTAAGAGTTCATACTGGAGAAATGGTGCAACTTTTCTCAGTCCCAGAGGAGAAGATTCTTCACCAAAGGACCAATGCGGGGGATCCCACCAGGTCAAGGTATTGACCCTGGACCCCAGCTTTTCCATCAGACAATGGTCCCAACAAAAACATATGTTGGTATGACACAATAAACTGAACCATTGGAGAAAAGAACGTAATCCTAGCAAATCAACGCTGAGCCAAGTTCAGATATAGTTGAAGCATTTGGCTTCGGGTGGAAGCCTCACTTACAGCTATTAAAAATACTAAAGGAGTATAAATCAAAAAAGTGAAAAGCCTTTTAAATGTGGCACTTGTTCCTACAGTGCATCACATATTGGGAATCTTAAGAGACATCTAAGAATTCACAGTGGTGGCAAGCAGTAAGCACCAACAAGCATTCAGGAAGAAAGAGAATTACCAGAAAAACCAGTGACTGCAATAGCATGAAACAGTAGGAAAGCATACACTAGAGAACAACAAAAAGAAAACCAGAAACAGTGGAGACATAGTGCCAGGGCAGGAAGATTTGCAACTGAAATAGAGAGACTATATAGATAAAAGATCACTAGAATGGCTAAATGGAAGTACCTTGAGTTTTGATGGAGAATGAATCATGATGGCCATACAAGACCAAGTGTTATACAAACATGGTTTTAAAAAGATGATTGGAATCTCACTAAACTATAAGTGCAGGTTCTGCCAACAGGAAGTGGAAATTGTGGGACACTTAATGTCTAATATCAGGTTGCACAACACTTGTGGGAGATGGGTGGTACACAAACACACAGACATAAGATATGCAGGCTCATCATAGGCACCTCTGCAAAAAGTACCAGATCCCAGTCGCCAAAAGACCCTGGGAACATACCCCTCAAGCAGTAGTAAGAAAAAAGTAACTATTTTCTTTGACACCATCATGGCAGCAGGAACATATATAGAAAATAGAGCGGTGAAACCAGACATAATGGTGTGGGAAAAACAAGCTAAAACTACCTTAATAATAGACCTAAGTGTTCCAAATGACTATGGAATTAACAGAGTAGAGAGGAAAAAAAATCACTTAAAGAATGACTTCAAAAGAACATGGTAGCTCTGTGCAATAGATGGGTGAAATAGAGATTGCACTAAGGGGAACAGTAAACATCTTGGAGAGCTCTCAGGAGTAACCTGTATAGATAAGCCCCACCTTTGCAGTTCTAGGAAGGAACTTGGGTGGAGCAGATGTGATGTGATAAAAAATGTGAAACAACATGAAACAACCAAAGTGGTTTCACATTTTCACATTTGGTAAGTTAGGTCAATATATTGACCTATAGTACTAACAAACCAACCAACTAACAGGATTAATAGTGGATGAAATGCACGAACATCTGGAAAAAAATACCTATCTGGAGAAGCAGCAAAATTGCTTTGGCATAAAAGATCAATTGCTAATTAACAGAACTATCTAAGAAGACTGTAAGAGGAGGAAGAAACTTCAGCATGGCCTGGATAGCCTACAAAAAGACTTTTGAGTGTGTCTTCATACCTGAATATTAAAATGCCTGAAACTATGCAAAATTAATCAAGGAGTCATACCACTGCTGGAGCAACAAATAGTCAGGTGAAAGAACACCATCACCTCACCAACTTGGAAACACTGGACTGAAACTTTGTCAAAGAGTGAGAGATATGTCCACTATTGCAGACAGTACTGGATTTCCAAATAAGCTAACTAGGCCATGGCCTAGGGTGGCAGCTCATGGTGGGATGGCAAATTTGTTACTAAGTTTTATAACTATGTACTTTGTTGTGCACAATTATGTGGAAAAAATAAAGCTCTAAAGTCACAATATCTTCAAATGTTAATTAAACCATTGAAGTTATTTTTTAAAACATGAATATAAATGGGCCTAGCAGTAGGGTTGGCATTAATGGACCCAACTCAGTTTTCCTCACCTGTTTTTTTTCTTTTTAAACCCACTTGATAAAAAATAGCATTTTCCCCACTCATGGGTTTTTTCAAAATCACACTATAGTTCACCCACATCCTAACAATATACAGTTCTAAGCACAATGTTAACACTGTAAACCATTACTGTAATACCCATGGTAAGCTTTATTGACAGAATTTTATTGTAGAAGAGAAATTGGTAGGTATAGCAATCCCTCACTATAGCATGGTTCACAGTGTGTGGTTTCGTTATTGTGCTGTTAATACTTTAGACCCATTGTTTACTTATAGCTTGCTATCCCCTGATATAGTGCTATTTGCATGAGTTTTTGTTAAAATAAAATATATATGTGCTCACCTAATAAATATAACAAAAACACGTCATAATCATGCTTAAATTTAAGTTAAAACCATATCAAACATTAATAACATGCTGTATAATAAAAATCCTGTTAACCTTCCACCTCTGCCAAAGAAAATCAGTAAGTGTTAGGTCCACTCTTACACCAAGAAGTCCAGACAGCTGGTCTTCATTTGACAGATTTGATGTCCTGGAAGTTGTGTAACTCCCGATCTTATTTTGATATGTTCTTTTATACATTTTATTTTGTGTTTACACTAAACATGTCTTTGTAATAAAGTTGTCACTATTTACTATCTGTTTCTGTTCATCATTTAGTAATTAGGGATCAAATTAAAATCTTTTACACTTATTTATTTTTCCAAGGAATGAATTAAAGTTATTTTAGATTGATTCCTATGGGAATATTGGTTTTAGTTAGTACTCCAATTTCATGGAGCCAATTAAGAGCGCTAAGTGAGGGATTGCTGTATATAAATAGTCTTCAAACCTTTATTTAATCTTTCAAGTAATGAAACAAATTTGTGTGAAGGAAAGCCTTTTATTTTGTTATAGCTAAAAAAAATAGGTAAAATTTCTTTTAAATGCTTTTCTGAATGTCATCTGTTTTCTTAGTAACAGAATTCTATCTAATTTTTGTATGTAAATGTCTTTTTCAGATATAGTTTACAAAATTAACATCTCAACAATTGTGAATAGTTTTTTCATATATTTTTGGATATATTATATATAGACTAGAAATGCCACACACTCAAGGATCAGGACATAAATCAGGATATGAATAGAATGAAGTTTTGAATGTTGAAGGGACCAGTAAAGTGCAAACACTACACTAGTGAAATTAGCAGTAAAATTGAACAAATAAAAGTGCATTTAAAATATAAATGTCCAGAATGATTAATATATCTAAGAAATATGAAAAGTTGATCTCATGAGTGGTGCAGACATTATTGTTAGGCTGACCATACGTACCGTTTTGAACGGGACAGTACCGTTGTTTTTATATTTCCTGGCCGTCCCGTCGTTTTAATAAAAATGTCAATTTTGTCCCGTTTTTAATAAAAACTATAAATATACTTTAATATTGGTCATAACCCCCATCCCTTTTTTGCCATCCCAATGTCCCATTTTTGTCTCAAGGAAATATGGTCAGCCTAATTATTGTATCATAGTTAACACTTTCACTGCTAAGGTTTTTTGCTGAAAATGGGGTTTACACAAAAGTGTCAAAATAAAGCAAGAAAAGTGTGAGTTACATACCTTATATTATATTGAGAATTTATTTACAACCAATAAGTCTTCTTTGTATGATAATTTGTGTAACAGTTGCACTGTTGAACTAATAATGAAAAAATTTACTGTCACACACAGCAAAAGTGTTAAGACTTGAAATAAAATATTCTCTTTTGGCTATTTCTTTAATGTTTTTGATCTCACTATGTAGTATTTCAAATTATTTTATCTGATTTAGCTAGAGCATTTCTCTGGCTGAGCTCTCAGATGCAACTAACAGCTATTGACTTCCACAAGTACACAACCCCCATTTGCAACATGTACTAAACCATTACCATGTTACAACATGTCATGACACCACTGTGACCTAACAGAGAAACATGTTACCATATTGTACCTGTCTTAACATGAAGTGTTTTATTGAAAAGTCTGAAATACACTGTTTTGAAGAGTATGTATTTAGTTAAAAGTACAATACATATAATGTTGACTGATATTTAACTTTTAGCTTATAAATATATTTTATTTAGAGGTCATTGGTTATATTATTATGAATTCTCTATTTTGAAAAACCTAGATTTCCCCAGATATTTTAGGTTTTAATAAAAAAAAAAAAAAAGTGAGTTGGTCTTTTTAAAAAAAAGTGGGTGTTTTGCTGACCCTGACAAGTGGCCCAGTGCATGCTTTTAAACTTTCATGATGTGAGGTCTAGAAAAATTCATGTGTGATCTGGCAACACTACCAGTCTGAAACTCGTAGTTGGCAGTTAACACTTACGCTGCTCCCATCCTCATATGATGCTCAGGAAGTTTGTCGGAAGAATGCTCCCAGCATCATATGATGATCGCGTTATTTTTTTTATGTTTTCGCACAAAATCCCAATAAAAATAAATGATTTTGCATTTTAATGCTATTGATGACTCAGATATATTCATAAACCATCCGCAACAAACATACACACATACACACATGCATGCATGTACACATATGCACACATGTACACATAAACAAGCAAGTATTATGCTTACATTTGAGTTTTGAAGAATCTATGACTCAGATATATTCATAAACCATCCGCAACACACACACACGCACACACACACACACACACACACACATGCATGTATCCATATGCGCACAGCCGCACATGTACACATAAATGAGCAAGTATTATACTTACATTTGAGTTTTGAAGAATATACATTTTATTTGTCCTCTTGAAAAATAATTTTTTATTCCTTTTCAAAATAACTCCTTATAAAATAATTGTCCTTTTGGAAAATAATTGTTCATGAAATAAATATTATTTTGATAAATCTACACTTTCCATTATACTTATTTACAACATTGTTTTACACTTTTACTGAATTTAGTATTTAGTAGTTGGCACGGGTGTGGTAGAGAACAAAGCACTCAAGGCACAATGCAACTTTGCATTCCGGACACCAAGTAGAAACTTTTCTAACATGTTTTTCTCTTTGTGTTGTATGTGAGCATACATGACATTGTCGTTGACCTACAGGTCGAGATGGTGTTGGCGGAACTTGTTCCAGGTGATGCTTTCAATGTAATTAGCTGAGAGAAGTCTGTCAGGAGCATTTGGTCTCACACTTTGTCTTCCAGGATGTGGGGATGTTATTTGAGCATACTTCGTGAGTAGTTGAGAGACTAATGTAAGATTGAATTCTCTCATTGAAATCTGCTTTTTCGTAGTTTTTTGTAGAGTACAAAGGAATTGTAAAGAGAAATATCCAAAAGATGAAAGAATACCTTCTTATACCACTTCACAGTTTTCCTAACGCATTCTACGCTGCTAATTTGCATATCAGATTTGTCCACCAACGCATATTTTTGTTATAGTCCACAACAGCATCTGGTTTGAATTTTATTTCGTTTGTTCGACGATCAACCTTTCCTGAGTCAATCATGCTTCCACTGTGAATTGTTGTTAGCATATGCACATCTCTTTTATCAGTCCATTTTAGTGCTAATAAAGGTTTTGATTCCATCAGATGGCACTCTCCTTTTCTAATTGGGTGAAACTTGGGCATATTTTTTCTATTTACCTTTACAGTTCCACAAGATCCTGTTTTATTTACATGCAGATATTTGCATAGTAATGGGCTCGTATACCAGTTGTCAGTATACAGAATGTGGCCTTTATTCAAATATTTAGCTAAAAGTGTCTTTACAATCGCTCCAGAATGTCCTAGTGGATCATTTGCAGGATAATCTATGTCTGATCCAGTGTAAATGATGAAATCCAAGACAAATCCAGTTTCACAATCGCAAAGGATAAAATATTTCACTCCAAATCTATGACGCTTGGAGGGTATGTATTGTCGAAAAATTACCCTCCCTCTGAAAAGTACAAGAGATTCATCAATAACTAATTTTTGTCCTGGATTGTAAATATTTGAAAACTTTGACTTCATATGAGTTATACAGTGTCTGATTTTCACAAGACGATCATTTGGCTGATTTGGAGAATTGAATTGTCTGTGAAATGCAGAAATCTCATGAGTAATAAATATCGATCTCTTGACATATACTTGCGAAAGGAAGGTGTTTCAGTCAAGGAGTCTGAACCCCAGTAATCCTGCAGTCTATGTTTATTTATGTGTGGCATGAGAATTGTTAGAGCAAAAAAGACATACAGTTCATCATTTTTTGTATCATGCCATCGTTGCATCCTGGAAGATTGAGATGGGCCTAATCTTCTTTTCTCATATTGATAAAACTCATTTGTTTGTCCCACTATATTTTGCATCATAACATTGTCAAAGAAATACTCAAAAAAATTTATTTCTGAACTTGCTTCATTTAGATTGCAACCTTGTTGAAGTCCTACATTTTCTTCAAAGCGATATCTGTTAGACTGGCAACGTTGCACACACTGCCATGAAAATGAACTATTACTACTTGCTGTAATATCATCTCCATTGTCACTTATATCAGTTTCACTATAATCACTTTCACACTCACTACTTCCAGAGCTTATTGCATCTAACGCAGCTATTATTTGTTCACAACTTTCCAGTCTTTGTTTTTTAGCTGCCATAGCGCACGTTTCATTCCCCAATTTCTCATGCAAGACTGAACATAAACGCTTGAAAACGTGTAAATTTTCATAAAATTCTACTCAACCATATTCCCAAGTTACCCACTAAATTCTGTTTATTTTGTAAGAGAAAATGTTTAGTTTGTAAGAGAAAATCTTTATTTATTAAGGGAAACAAAAATAATTTAACAAAATGGTGCTTGACTTGATTTATTTTACGTTAACAAATGGGTAAATTTCCCGATTTTTTTGCGCACAGGTGGAAAGTACACGGTCAGGAATTGCGCATCCGAAGGGTTAAGCAGCAGCCAGCTGATTCAGGGCATCAACTTTTCTGTTATAATTGTCAGAATAAATATCAAGTTAGAGCTTTTTATAAACATTTTAATTCAGTATACTTCTGCGCTTGTAAATCAAGTCTGTAATGCTGGTAAATTTACAGCATTAAAACCAAACACTTGATCTGTTCAGTTTATAATTAGGTAGAGTTTGGGTTTGGGTGGGGTGGCTCTGAAAACTTGGCCTAGGGGTGACAGAGAGGGTGAATCCAGCCCTGATTGCAGATATTGAGTCTATTGCATTATTTCATCAGCAAACTGCTTACTCAACTGAAAACTAGTCTCAACACAATATGATGATGGAAATGCACTCATGAGCAGGGTTGGAAAAAACCTGGGTTTTTCACCAAAAACCCAAAGCCCATAGGTTTTGGGGGTTTTGGGTTTCATAATTTAAATTAAAGTTATAGCTATGATTTTTAGAATTTATATATTTTGTTTCAGTTTTAAGGTCACTTTCAACTGAAGAAGATAGCAGTGTGCTGTTGAAACGTATTGTGTTTTCATTTAACATAAAGTGTGGCTTTTATTCTATTTTGAATCAACACGGTAGTATGTTTTTCTGAATTTTTATTGCAATTTGTTTACAGGCCTAGACAGTAGACCTTATTCTTATTTTTGAACATCTTTTTTTCAGAGATCAGTTTTAGTTAATTAATATCAATTTAATAATGCCTAAAGTTAGACCTGCGCATACTGGTGGCAGACTTAAAGCTGCTAAATGGGATGAAGTAAAAATGTTGAGTTTGGTGCAAATACTGCAGATGTGTATTTTCAAAAAAAATAGAATGAGTGAAACATCACTTAAATCGATGCAATAAAAAATGGGTACAGGCTTGTGATGATGAAGCAGATGAGCTTACAAATGCAGCTACATCAGCAACTCCTCCTCCTACATGTAGACATGGCAGTTTTGAGAGTAGACCCTCTTCAAGCAACTCGTATGAAAGCCTGGTTCATGATGACACTACAATTCACAGCAGTGACACTTCATTCACTTCAACCACTTCTGAATCTTCCATACCATTTTTTTCATTCTACTCCAGCCAAGAAAATGCAAGGTCAGATAATGCTATATGTGGTGAGACCAACTGTAGATCAAAAAGAACTACTAGATTTGCAAATTGCCAGATTTTTCTTTTCAGCAAATATTCCATTTGTAGTTGTAGAGAATAAAGAATTTATTAAATGGGTCCAAAATTTAAGACCAGGCTATTCATTCGTAATTCATAAGCATTCATAAGAATTCATTAGCATTTAAGATCAAGTAATACTCGTGAATAATATATATATATACACCTTTATTTAGCATTCATTAGTTTTACTGTACTCTATTTGTGTCTATAGTCTGGACATCATTTAAAAGGCCAATAAAACTTTTCAATTTTTCATAATCTTTATTTACACATTGCATAATTTAAGAATTGTTTTATAAATCAGCTTCCTTGAAATAATCAACATGCCAAAGCATTCTAATTAGCTACAATTGAACAATGTAGCAATCAGAAAAATTTCAATTATTTTAAAATAAACATCTCAAACCAAAAACACAAAAACCCACTGAAAATTCCAGTGGGTTTTGGGTTGGATTTTTGGGTGCCAACCCTGCTCATGAGCAGCTTTGCTTCATTCCACATCATAGTGTACAAATTTTTGAGATTACTGGAATTCCACAGCTTACTATAACCAGTGACAGATTATCATTGAGGCTGAAGAAACTTCAGGCCCCCATGCTTGAGGGGGGGGGGGCAGTCAACTGAGTTTCGATGATATAATTCAAGATTTTGCAAACTACTTTGATTAAATATAACAGAGTACACAAACTGACAAATTCCCTGTTTTGTTTTGTTTTATAGGCCCTAAAGTAAAGTTTGTTTAATATTTTTTTTTTTTTTTTAGCAAATGGCAAAATACACTTAGTGTTTTTTTAAGTTTGTTTCTCAATTAGCCTAAGCACCATACATATAATTTGTGTAAATGTACTATGTACTGTACATGTATTGCTAAAAACCAATCTATAGAAAAGGGCCCCCAAAATAAAATTAGCCTCAGGCCCCAAGTATAGTTAATCCACCCCCTGACTGTAACCATTTTGCTGTCTTCTTTTGGCATCATCATGATATTTGAGGTCAGTGATCACTTCCTGAATGTGAAGATAAATATTTTTAATTTATCAAAACTTTTAAATCAGATTGTGAAAAAATGTAGTTTTAAATATTTGGTTAGATTTGAAGAAAAAAATTGGTTTTAATTAAATATTTCAATTGATCCAAGAATCATTTGTAATCACTTAATTTAAAAAAAAAAAGATATTAACAAAAATAACTATAAATGGTTAACTGAAAACACTTATTTTCATAGAAACTTACTTTTTTGAGAATTTAATTTAGTAAGCTGCAACACAGGCCTGCAAATGAGAACTTTGTAAGAGTTGTTTTCTTACTAATAACTGATTTTATGTAACTCAACTATGCTGATTTCGAATAAGGTGTCCAGTTTTTTTGTATCACATAAGGATTTTCTGCAAACTGGAAGGGAAAAAACAACAACAACAATAAATAAATATTTATTTCAATTTACATTAGGTATTTATTTCGCTTTGTTATACTAATTACAAATGCAAACAACTATAAAAAGAAAGAAGACTATTAATGTCAATTACATACCATAAACTGGGGTTACTTTGACCATTTTGATTGCCATCAAACAGATATATGATTGTCATCATTTTGTACCATCAAACAGACATATGATTGCCATCATTTTGTAGGAAAATTACTTAGCTTTAGGTATCATTAATGCAAGAATTTTAATTTTTAATATTTTAGGAGTGACAAATAAAAAACAAAAAACAATTCAAAATAGTCAAAGTTACCCCACTGGTCAAAGTAACCCCAGTTTACGGTATTCATCTTTATTTGTCCCGAGTTTTCTTGCAAGATCTATGCCTTTTAGTCTCGAATGTATGTACTGTTCCTTTTCTTTCATGTAATAATTCTGGAGTATTCCATTTCAACATTCAGCAGTAATCAGCCATCATGCTGATGTCCCACCTTCCCTGATCTCTCTTCTCCATTTCTTTAATGTCTTGGTGAAACCATTCTCTTTGTTCTTTGCTGAGTGCTCTGAGATTCTCAGGGAAGTAATGCAAGTGTGAATGTAAGAAATGTAATTTTAAACTTGTATTACAACCCAACTCTTTGAACTTATTTACCATGTTGTTCACAATGTTTTGGTAATTTGGGTCCTTGTTGTTCCCCAAAAATTTGCTGATAACATCCTTAAAAGCAATCCATGCTTCTTTTTCAAGATTGTGCATTGTTCTTTCAAAGTGTCATCCGAAGTCAGTTTTCTAATCTGGGGACCAACGAAAATTCCTTCTTTCAATTTTGCTTCCAAAAGAGTTGGAATTTACCACACAGATATTTAAAACAATCTTCAACTTTGTCCAAGACCTTAACAAATTGCTTCATCAAGCCCAATTTTATGTGAAGCGGAGGTAAAAGGACTTTCTTTGTGTCAACCAAACTCTCACGTTGAATGTTTTTAGAACCAGGTGTCAGGTTGACTCTGCATGGCCATTCCTTTTTTATCCAGTGCTGAGTTCTTGCTCAGCTATCCCATTCACACAAAAAGCATGGAAACTTTGTATAACCTCATTGTTGACCTAACAACATACAAATCACTTTTAAGTCTCCACAAAGTAGCCAACTGTGTTCTTTATATTTAACCTTAGCTAGAAGAAGCTCAAGATTTTCATGTTTCCTTCAAGTGAACCGAATGAGCCACAGGAATAGATGCATACAAGTTAATGTTGTGAAGGAGGATGCCTTTTAGACTTCTTTTGGAGGAATCGATGAAAAGTCTCCACTCATTTGGGTCATAGACTGCAGTATTAGTTCCAAAACATTGTTAAAATATACTAGTGAATTTTCTTGAGAAAAATATTGGATGAATTCTTTTTCTCGATTTCTGTACCAGTAAAATGACTTCCGGGAGAAAGCAAGTTCTTTGCGTGAAGTCTGGATCCCAAAATCTCTGAAGAATCCTTCAGGAGATACAAATCTCTTACCAAATCATTAAGTTCACTTTGTGTAAACATTTGGAGTTCACCAGATGTTTCAGTTTGAAAACAATCAATATCATCGTTTCCATCATCAGACACCAAATCAGATGAAGTTATATCAAGAGTATTTGGTTTGTAGGTACAGGTATACCAGGTCCATGAGCAACAGGTCTTATAGCAGACTAAAAGTTTGGATAAGAAATTTCCTTTTTATTTTTAGTATTGTAGCCTTGCACATTACATGAACAAAAATAGCAGTCATTGCTGTGATTTCTAGGCTGACGCCAGACCATTGGAAATCCCAAATGGTAAAGAATCCTTTTTACCTTTATTCCACAGTCTAAGCTGTTCAACACAAACACTGCAAACCTTATGTGGATCCCATGATTTGTCTTGATCCCCAAGTTTCATTCCGAAGTACGCATAGTATGCTTTCTTGATGAAGTCTGTTAGTCTGTAATATCTCGCCTTTGTTTTTTCAAAGTAAATTTTCCACAAATATAACAAAATGTTTGGGCTATTTACACACCCTCTGGTTGCCATAGTGAAAAATAAACAAATTTCAAAAGAGAAATATAGTCACTGCACACCTTTGAATAATAAAGAACTATAACCTTGCACACACACTAGACAGACTGACTCATCTCATGGCTTGTCAATCACTTATATACTAGCAGTGCATTTCTCGAATATTCTAGAAGATGCTATGACATCACTTCTGATCTGGAAAAATTTATTGGCAGTAGTTTTGGTAAATATTTACTATTAAACTGGTCTCCAGTAGAAAGTTTTAAAAGCTGGTTTTCAATGTTTTTCAATGTGCTGAATTAAAAAATGATACTCATTTCCATCGCAAATGATTTGTTAGAGTTATTGAAGCTTAAAACTTTTAAAACTTTCTACCCTTTTTTATCTGGGGGACCCCCAGTGGGGACTGGGAGTTTTTGGGTGGGGAGAATCGCAAAAATGAGTGGTTTCTGAAGATTTTGAAAGTCAGGTTAATACAAAACACATCAAAAACCATAGGAAAAATATAAATTTCACCTTCAAAATTAGCTGAACCTAAAACAACCTAACCTAACTCCTAACATTATCCAAAATTATAAAAGCCATGTCCACTAACTGATTCAAATTAAAATCAGTAGAAGCGCCATTTTTTTACCCTTTTCCGTTAGAGAGTTTAAGCTTCAATAACTCTAACAAATCATTTGCAATAGAAATGAGTATCATTTTTTAATTCAGCACATTGAAAACCAGCTTTTAAAACTTTCTACCAGAGACTGGTGTAATAGTAAAGAAATACCATAGTTTTTAATCAAAATTTAATTGAGTCAATTTTAATGAAAATTACTTACAGATTTTTCACAAAATGTCATTTTTCATATTATATATGTAAGTGATGGCAAAAAATTATTATTATTTTCAGAATCAGCATGCAAAAATTACTGTATAAGCAGTGTTGGGCACTAAAGCGTTAATCCGATAACAGTTAATTAACGAAGTTAACTTTTTTAATGGACTATTAACGGAAGTTAATTTCCATTTATCGTTATCGGACCAGTTAACTTCCGATAACTCGATATTTAGTCTGTTAAAGTCCGTTAACACGTCAACTGCGAGGAGTCATTCACGGAAGATCACCGCTCCGCGAATGAATTAAACCGCCATAACTTCAGTCTGCCAATTCCGTCCTCTGCTGCAGTGGAACGGCGCTCTCCTCTCTTGGCAAGGACATCCTGAGGCCCAAGAGGTCAAGACTGGCAGTTGGGCCTAACTTTGAGAAGTTGGTCTTTCTGAAGGGCAACCAGCACATTGTGTCATAGTCTTTAATAAATGTGCCTAAAATTTAATTTTACCTTTCAGTTCCCGCCATAATAATTCTCTGGTAAATTAAAATTTAGTTAATGGTTAGTGGTTACAAGGGTTTCAAAACATGTAATAGTACATTTTTTATTAAAAATAAAAAAAAATTTATTAAGCAAAAAAGTTGCAAAACTTGATAAAAATACAGTTAAATACCTATTTATTGTTGGATTTTCATAAATAAACATTTTCTATGGGTTTTAAAGCTTTTTTCCTTGATTTTTTTAAATGTTAGTAACGAAATAGTTATCGTTAACGGATTATCGTTAACTTCCGTTAACTTGTAGTAAAATTATCGGATTATCGTTATCGGAGTTAAAAATTGGGGTTAACGGATTATCGTTATCGAAGTTAACTTTTTGGTTAACGGTGCCCACCACTGTGTATAAGTGATAAAATATTTCTGACAACAAAACCATTGCAGGTCTGTGTAATTAATTGCTGAACTAGAAAACATGGACAATTTAGGGTGTTTCATAAATGAGAACCACATTATATTTTTAATCCACATAGATGCCCGTGTTCGTTTTACATATTTATCACTCCTGGCCAAAAATGAGACTCCTTCGACAACAATAAGGGGTCCCGAGAAATCACGCCTTAGTCAGAGAGCACAGACTCAATACTTCATCATCATTTCCCCCTTCTGCTTCTTCGGAAAATCCTTCCTGTTCTTGAAAACTGCTTTCAGCAGGTACTGGCTTCTTCCTTCGTTGTTAGGGCAGTATTGAATTTCTCGATGAGAGCTATCCCCCGTTCAGCCGAGTCGTTCACCACAGCCAGGCAGGACGCGGACCCTAGCTAGGCCTGCTTGGTAGTGTGGGTCGCTTTCCCAAGACGAAGCGGGATTTTCGACGAAGGCGCCGTTGATCCCGAGTGCGGTGAAGAGATCCTTCGTTCTCGAGGTAATGAAATCCGAAATCATCTTTGCTTTGAAGGAGCCGAGGACGGTCTTCCCCTCCAGACGCTTCAACGCTCGCATCCTTTGTTTCTCTTCCTGAGGAATCCCTTGATCGAAGAATGCCAGGCCGACCAGCGTCTCGGAGAAGTACCAGAGGTGTCGTTTCATGGCCGCTTGCGCTTGCTTGGCGACGTCGACGATCACGGCATCTTCCTGCAGTATTTCCAGGTCCAGCAAGAACTCCAGATCCACACGTGGGGCCTGCTCTGCTCTCGTCGCACGACTCCAAGCCTTTGCGTAGGCCAGGGCGACGAACAGGCAGATTTCTGTGACTCCTTTCAGCTCCCGCCCGGTCATCCTGAACTGGTCCTGAAGGAGGTACAGCTTCAATCTGTAAATGGCTTTCGCCATCCACCGCGCATGGTGGTATGCTCCTGGCTTCCGCAGTGGCACATTGGCGACACTCTCTTCCCGGAGAAAGAGGATAACCAGTTGAAGAAGTTCTTGGTAGTCATCCCGCGGCTGACCAGAAGCTAGAGCTTCCCTCACGACAAGGACAGTTCGGTCCTTGAGACCCTGAAGAGGTCCAGCGATGCTGCAGCTATCTGAATCAATAGCAGTGGTGATAAGAGATCGGTCGATGAAACCCCACTGCTCTTGGAATCTTTTGAAGATCCCAGTCTCGGGCCCAGAGGTGGGGCCCATCGAAGACCGGAAGACTTGGGCCAGGACGATTTCGTATATATGGTGCCTGCATGCTAAGTAAAGAAGTTGCTTCCCGAGACCCTCCTCAATCTTGACGCAGGCTCCCACGTGAATCCCGGTGTTCGATGCCGTTGTGTCGAATGATAACCCCTTGATTCGTTCGGGCAGGTCGTGTTCCCGCACAAGATCAATGCAGACGCGTGCCGTCTCCGCTCCCATGCCAGCTGGAACTTTCGGAACTCCAAGCAGTTTCTCCTGGCCGTTCCCGGTGACCAGCACAGCAATCCGGTCCACAGATCCGTCACCTGTGATTTCAGGCAGCATTTTCCCGTCCCAGTGCAACACCAAGGGCTCCTCAGGACAGAATTCTCCCTCTTGATACGCCTCTGCTGCTTGCTTCCGAAGCGACTGGCGAGCACGATACATTGTGGAAGAGGAGATGGATACCTCGTTCAAATCGTGCCCCAAGGATTGCGCGACGACGGCGTAGGAAATCGCTGCATCACGATAAGAAATGTTCATCCGGTCGTACGCGACAGCCACATCCTGAGTGATGAGGTTCCTCGACCGCTTCCTCGGAGAAGGACATGAAGCAGACGTGGAGGCTGCCAAGGAGGGATCATCTTCCGCAGATGGCGACGCCGAGGACGAGGAGCTGTCTTCAAGAGTAGCAGCTTCTATAACCGTCTTGGCCCACTCGAATTCCCGGTGTCGTCTCCTCCTGCTGTTCCTCTCGACGCCTTTTCCTACTCCCCATTTGGGCCAGCTTCATGTCTGCCGATCCCATACTGCTCTCTGTCGGGTCCTCCTGCTGACTCTTGTAGAAGAGCTTGTCTTCCTCGTTTGTCATCATAGAAAGGGCATTGGAATGACCAATATCGAGGATTTCGTTCTTGAGTTCCGCCTTGAACATGTCCTCCGCAACACGACAGCTCTCCTCGGATCTGTTCCTGCTTTTCACCAACTTGTCGTAACGCTGGAGCAGAGCTTCCATTTTCCGAAGGGCGCTGTCCCGCCTCATAGTAGGGATCCTTGCTCTTTTCCAGAACACCATCACAGCATCCAAACAGAGGTTCAGACATTTTCTCCGTCCTAGGTTTTCCTGTTTTTGATGGAAGAAGCACTTTTGCAAGACTTGCAACTTCGTCGGCAGGCGGCTACCCAGGATCTCCTTATTCGGGTGTCCGATGAGCCAAACCTCTTTCTTGCTTCGAGTTGCCATGTTTATCTGCAATGAGGAAATATACGAATTAGAAAAGAGTACAAATACGCAACGGTAGACACAACGAGGACAAAACTCGACAACTGACACGAAGGACAGAGAGCAGTGCACCCTTCCGTCAGGAAGCAAGGCAGTTGACTAACACTAGAACAGCTGAAATTAGAAATACCTAAGCAATCTGAAGCGTCAAATCTCGGGACCCCTAAACGTGTTCTGATCTGGTTGAAACCTGTTCAGACGAGTTTTCCTCGGCAAAAGGAACAGGGGCATCAATGTGGATTGAACTTCCTTCCACTTCATCCATCAACCACACTGCCGTGAAACACCCTAATAGACATAGAAACACTTGAGAATGAATTCACAAGAAAACAGAATACATCCAGTAAATAATATAGTATTTGTTTAACTAGCAAGCAGCACCAGATTAAGTAATTGTAATTAGCAGACTAGAAAACAGGAATGTAAAAATTAATTCAAATGAGTAATACTACAGTGACTGAAATAGTGAATTTGAAGCCATAGTCAGTGTAAAATTGAGAAGTATTTAGTGATGTTAATTATCTATGCTACTGTAGAACAATATTTAATGTTAATAATTACCAAAACACATTAAGTAACATACACCGTAAGGGGGCACGTGCCCCTTGTGCTACCCCCCTGGCTATACTACTGCTTATATCAGTGACAGCACACTACCTCATGGTTGGATCACTTGGTTGGTTGGATCACTTCTGAATATGGCATTTTTGTACTCCTATACTAGTTCTGATCATACGTCCTTCTTAATTGAGTTTGACATTGATTGTATTCTGGTGCTGTCACAGGTAAATGGTAGATGTAAAGCCAAGTTAGACTGGTCCAGGCTTGACAATGAGGGCAAATGAAAGTATTAGAGTTACCCTAATAAGTGTAATGTATTGCTAAGTAAGATATGTATCCCAAGTACTCTAGTTTGCCAGGATGTAAACTAGAATTCAGACACATATCTTGAAACTTAGACATGTATGAACAAACTGTTTCCTCTCTCAAAAATGCTAGCTGAGACAAATGTCTTTCGGAGAAAAACTATACATGGTCACCTGGCTGGAATGATTGTGGATGAACTTCATAGTTCATCCAGAGATGCTTTCTTATTGTGGTATCAACAAGGGAAGCCAAGTCAAGGCCCTGTATTAGAATAAAAGCAGAGGGCTAATGCCAGGTTCAAGAATGCAGAGGTATATAAAAAAAAATCACGTAAGTTTGGACACATTACCTCAGTTTGTTGGCAGCCGCACCAACTATATGTCCGTTGCGGACAAATCGCTCACCCAGACAAGTGCCCCAACACCCAAATGCTCCAATTGTCAAGGCGCACACCCTCTTCATCCCGCGAATGCCTGTTCTTCAGGTTGGAGGAGGAGGTTCGGGGCCTGCAGGTAGCGGACTTCCTTAGCCTCCGAGAGGCGCGAGACGGGGGCGGAGTCGGGAGGTGAGGCCGGGGGTCTCTTATGCTGCAGCCCTCGACTCGCCGTTCGGATCCGCCACTCAAACCCCCATCGACTACTCATCTCCCCTCCCAATCGGGCCCAACGCCGGGCCCGGCAGCCGCCTGTCCCCCTACCACGCCTACCCACAGTGAATCTCCAAAGCTACACACTTCCTACACCTCTGGAATTGGGACTCTCGGCTCCCGTCTCCCAGGAACCCCGCGTTCACCGCACTCTGAGAACACACTCAAACCTAGCGCCTGGGGTAAATCAACCAAGCGGAGACGCCGGAGAGAGTCCCCAGACCCACCGACCATCCAACAGGTCTCCCTCTCTTCTCCTAAATCTAAAAGAACTCGAGCATCTACACCCTTAACCTCGCCTACGATGACCCTCTCACCCTCGCCCCTGCAGAAGTTGACAGTCGTTGCTGACTTGCACGAGCCACCACCTAGGGCGAGACACGGGGCAGATCACCCCACACCTGAGGATCCAGTGGACGCGGCACTGGCACGCCTACATGGTGTGACCAGAGTACCCTCGGCCGCACCCTCGAGCCTCATGGCTCTGCCCTTACCCCCTGGTGCCATCTCCACCCCACCACGGGAGCACCTGGCTCATCCCTTTGTACCCCCACCGACCCGGCCTCTCTCATACCTCCGGCTCTTCCCTCATCGACCATCCAGACTTTGTCCTCTTCCCCACCAGCCCGGTTTTACTGGTACCCCCTGTCGTCACCCCGGGTGTTCCGAGAAACCACAGATAAACAGGGAGGTGCCAATTTGGACAACGGAACCTCCCCTTTGCACGACCACTGAACCCTGCCTAGAGACTCCCCACCCTCTGGGCCCCCGTCGGTCCCCAGGCTGCCGCGATCCACGTCTCCGGTCCCGTTCGGTCGACCTGGCCCCACAGTCCCCGAAGGGTTTGGCGGGTCAGCCGATTCCCTCCTTGGTGAACGGCAGGTTACCCGAATTACCCCCGCCATCATGGACCTAGATCTCCATCCAGTCTAACAACCTAGCACCTTCACCCTCTCCACTTCTCCCTCGTCCAACAATGAACCCTCTGAAAGCGACGATCCTACAATGGAACTGTAGGGGAATCTTCGCAAATTACGAAGTCATAAATTCCCTGATTGCCTTTGCTCGTCCGGTATGTGTCTGTCTCCAGGAGATAATCCTGGGGACCAGACCGATGCCCTGCCCTACTGGATATTTTAGCATTGCCTCTCCGTCTCCTACCTGCACACGAAGGGGAGCTGCCATCCTCGTCCACCGGACGGTCCCTTTCACAACCTCCCTATTAGATCCCCGTTACAGGGTGTTGCTGCCAGGATTTTCCTGGACAAGCAATATACAGTCTGCTCGATCTACCTACCCCCTCATTCTTAAGTTTCCCGCGATGACCTCGTTGAAGTTATTCAACAACTCCTCAGGCCCTTCCTACTCTTGGGCGATTTCAATAGCCGCCACCCCTTGTGAGGTGATACGACCTCCACTTTTGTGGCTCCGACCCTGATTACCCTCATGCAGAACTCTCCTTCGAGTGCCTCAACGACGGCTCTCCCACACACTACCACGCCACCAGATGCACCCCCGTCCTGTATAGATCTATCGTTCATCTCGACAGACGGCCTCCTGGACTTCACCTGGCAGGTGTTTCGGGATGACCACGGCAGTAACCACTTCCTGTTTGCCTCACACTAAATCGGCACGACCAAACCGTTCGGGTACCGGGGAAGTGGATAACGGCCAGAGCTAATTGGCCACTTCCGGAACAACACTTCACACGTACGACGTCCCACTTTCCATCCTCCGATGAATGCATTGCGTACTTTAAGGCGACAGTTGTCGCGGCAGCAAGCACCAGCATTCCACGATCTTCTGCCTACCCCTGAGCCCGACGTGTACCCTGGTGGAACTCAGAGTGCGCGGAGGCTACTCGAGGCAAGAAGAGGGCTACTCGACGATTTTATCGTACGCGAACCCCGACCCATCGCATGGAGATGCAGCGGGCCAGAGCCGTTGTTCGCCGTGCGATGAAGACAGCACGCCGAGCTTCCTGGCGTATTTTGTATCGGGTATCACCTCCTCCACACCATCGGCTACCATCTGGAAGAAGGTGCGGAGTGTCGAGAGACGACATGCTCCTTCCTGACCCCCGGTCCTCCGAACTAATGACGGGCTTCTCTATGACCCTAGGTCGGTGGCGAATCTTCTCGCATCTACTTTCGCTGCCGTCTTCTCCACAGACAGCCCCCACGCGCTAGCCACTAACAGGAGCTGCTCACCATCCCTCGACAATTCTTACAATCGGCTGTTCACCATGCGAGAGCTACAGGCGGCATTGGCCTCTAGACGGTCTCCTTCCCCCGGCCCGGACAGCATCCCCTACTGTATGATCCAACACATCCATCCTACTATGCAACTGTTCCTACTCGATCTCTACAACCGTATATGGATTGAGGGCACTTTCCCCTTCGATGGAAAGAGGCCCAGTAATACCAATCCCCAAACCCGGCAAAGACCCCTTGACCCCACTAATTACACTGGGAAACACAACTTTTGGTGACTTAGATGTTAGACCTGTTTCTGGGTATATTGAGGTCGCTGATTCTAAAAATGACATTAGTTTTTCTCCATCAGCTCTGCTTATCAAGATATGATATATATCTATATATTTCTGTATAATGTAATAATATTATATAATTGCTGACTGGCAATCACTGTTGTTGTCAATTGAATACAAAAGTATGATGAATGTCAGCAAAAATAGTGTATTAACATCAAACAAGCATAAGGTACGAAAAATATTTCTTAAATTCAAACAAGCTTGAGACACGAACGGCAAAAAAAGTTCTTTCATTGAGACATCTCACATAAACCGCGTTTCTGAGATTTCTTGCGATGAGATGTGCTAGGACATTCGCGTTGGATGCTCCAGCAGTAATCTGCCATCATGTGAGTATCCATCGTCCGCGGTACCGTTCTTCCATGGTCCTTAGTTCTTGGTGAAATCGTTCACCCTGTTCCTCGCTTAGATCACCGAGGTTATCTGGGAAACGATCCAAATGACTGTGGAGGTAATGCAGTTTGATGCTCATTTTACAGCCAAGTTTACAAAAGAAGAGAGCATATTCTCCACTAGTTCACCGTAGTTATCGGCCTTATAGTTCCCAAGGAAATTCTTCACAACCATACTAAACGATGACCACGCACGTGCCTCAATGTTGTCCATTGAATCTTGGAAACGCGGGTCTTTCATGAGTTCCCGGATTTGCGGTCCATCGAAAATACCTGCCTTCAGCTTTTCCATGCTCAGCGCAGGAAATTTTCTACATATGTAGCCAAAACACGTCCCATCTCTGTTCAAAGCCTTTATAAATTGTTTCATCAAACCTAGTTTGATGTGCAGTGGTGGCAATATGATCCTTTCTCTGTCAACCAAAGCTTTGATGATATTTTTTTCTCCAACCACCATGTTTTCTCTCAGAGGCCACTGTCTTCTCACCCAGTGTTCATCTTTAGCTCTACTGTCCCAGAGACATATAAAGCATGGGTACTTGGTGTACCCGCTCTGCTGGCCCAGGAGAAAATTCACCATCTTCAGATCCACACAGATCACCCATTGGTGGTCTCGGTATATCTTTTCTAGACTAGGGCGACTGTCCCGTGCTCTTCTCTCATACCAACTGAGTGACCAATTGGGATTGATCTGTATCTGTTGCCGTTGTGTAGAAGAACACATTTTAGGCTCCGTTTGGAGCTATCTATGAATAACCGCCATTCACTTGGTGTGTATTCCGATATGCCCATTTTCATCAGCAATCCGCGCACATTGTTGCAGAAAACTAAATCGTTCTCTTTTGAGAAGAAGGGCAGTAAATCCTTTTCTCTGTCGCGATATAACGTGATTTTGGTTCCCGGCAGCAGTAAATTTTTTCTCCCAGCCTGGAAGCTAACAATTCAGACGATTTCTTCGAAAGACTTAAGTCCCTTATGAGGTCGTTTAATTCGTGTTGACTAAAACCTTCTGAAACTGATGACGGTCCTTCGAAATCACTGTCATTTTGCCCACATATGCTTTCTTTGTCAGTAGCAGATTCATCATCTTCTTGAGGGAGCTCTGGAAGATGGCTGAATGATGGGACAGGTATCTTATCTGAATGTGAAACAGGCCGTCTAGCTGAGTCTATGTCAGGATACGTCCATTTACTCCGGTTACGTCCATTGATGCCCTTTATATTCATCAAACAGAAGTTACAGTCATCACTGTGGTTTCTCTGTTCTCTCCATACCATTGGTATACCAAATTTCAGGCACCTCCTCTTTCCGTTGGTCCATTGCCGCAGATGCTCCGTACACGTTTTACACACAACATGAGGAGCCCATGGCTTATCTTGGTCCCCTAGTTGTACTTTGAAATAGGCAAAATAAGCTTTTTTCACAAAATCAGTAATAGTTTTTCTCTGTTCAATGAACGTGTACTCTCCGCAGATAAAACAAAACACATCTGGATGATTTAAACACTTTCTTCGTGATGAAGCCATGTCAACACCTGTAACAGGAAAGAATTCACGTTAGTACATGTACAATACACATGCAAAACAGCAACATCAGCAAAATCATAGCTACAATTTAATTATACAGATGCATTTAGATTTACGAGCAACTCATAATACCGTTCCAGAAGGGTAATAAATTAGGTAATGACGTATGCAATATCTCAAAAACTAGAGCTGCTAGAACAAAATGGATGATATTTTCTGAATCAGTGGGCATCTGCTCACCCGAGATATTCAGAACGCCTTCAATAGGGACAGTTTGTCCTGTCCACTTTCTTCGACATCCAGAAGGCCTACGACACCACCCATCGACGTATATTCCTCAGTGAGCTCCAAAACTTGGGTTTCGTCGGAGCCCTGCCGACCTTCATCAGGGGCTTCCTCTCCTTCCGGACCTTTCAAGTACGGGTGGGCTCGGTCCTCTCTGACACCTTTGAGCAAGAGGACGGGGTCCTACAGGGAAGCATCCTCAGTGTCATATGCTTTTCGTTAGTCATGAACACAGTAGCACAATCCCTTCCACCCACCGTCCATTCCTCCATCTACGCAGACGACCTTGCGATATGGTTCGCGGGGCGGGAACTGCCCGTCGTCCAACGACAAATTCAGCTCGCCATCCATCGGGTGGAGAGGTGGGCGACATCAGTTGGTTTCCGCCTGTCCACCTCTAAAACCAAAAGCATGGTCTTCAGCAGAAGAAGACCCACAGCCATACCTGCCCTCTCGGTCACGCTATACGGCGAGCCCCTCGAAGTGGTGCCACCGCGCCGTTTTTCGGCATGGCCTTCAACCGACGGCTCAACTGGGTTCCCCACCTCAGGCAACTGAAACACACACTCCAGCGTCCCCTCGCTCTCCTAGACCACCTTTCCCACACCACGTGGGGCGCTGACCGACGCTCGCTCCTCCGTCTTTACACTTCCGTGGTCCAGTCAAAGCTGAACTACGGGTGTTGTATACGGATCTGCCTCCAGCACTTCCTCCGAATCTTGGACCCGGTGCTTAACAGGGGCATCCGCCTCTCCACCGGTGCCTTCCGATCCTCCCCAGCTTCCAGCCTCCAAGCAGAGGGGGGTCTGCTCCTCATGAAGTCCTACCTTAGCGCGCAGAGGCTGCCCTCGTCACTTCTGTGTGCGGCAATTTTAAAACCACCCCAGGGTCAGAGCTGGCACTTCACGGAAGCAGTCCGCTCTTTCCTGGATCTTTCCAACATGCCCCCTCCCTCAGTCACTCCCATCTCGTATCATATCCATCCTCCCTGGCTCCCTCACCCCTATTTAGTTTTGCAGGGACTTATGTGCCCTGCCGAAAGCTACCACGACCGCTTCGCTATATAAGTCGCTTTTCCAGGACCCGACACCTGAACACTGTTCCCATCTATACGGATGGTTCCCGATCAGAGGTTGGTGCGGCTGCCTCAGCGGTGATGGTGACCCAACTGCTCTCTAGATCCGTTCCCCTTCCCCGTGAAACCTCTGTCTTCTCGGCTGAACTCTTCGCTATTCTGGAAGCCCTCGACATTATAAGCATTCACTCTGCCAACTCCTATGTCATCTACTCAGGTTCCCAAGCGCACTACTTTCCCTTGAAAAATTTAACCCCCTCACCCACTTGTCCGCACCATCCAACAAACCTTCCACTCCTTAACGGCATCCCAACACAAGACGGTCACCTTCTGCTGGGTCCCGGCACATGTCGGTATCCGGGGTAATGAGGAGGCGGACCGTAAGGCGAAATCCGCTTGCGCATCGCCAGTCTCCGCCCGGCCCCTCCCTTTCACGAATTTTTTCCCGACTCTCCGCTCCCACTTCCATTCCATCTGGCAGCGGGAGTGGGACCAGACTGTACACAACACATTCCAGCGAATAAAACCTCAACTTGGCTACTGGGCTTCCTCGTTCCATAGGTCCCGTCATAAAGAGGTGGTTCTAGCCCGTCTCCGCCTAGGGCACACACGGTCACCTTATGGTTAAATTGCCAGCCCCGCTCTGCCCCACCTGCCATACCCCCATCACTGTCGTCCACCACCTGGTTGAATGCCCGAATCTGTCTGGCCTCCGCCACAGCTGTTTCCCCTACCTGTCCCCCATTCCCACGTCCGTACATCTCCAGTCTATACTCGCTGAAGGCCCCCACTTCTCAGCGGAAGCGATTTTCTCATACTTCACCCACTCCCAATTACTTCATCGCATCTAAATTCATAACCCCCTCCCACATATTCAATAACTGAACCTTCTCGCTCCCTCAGTCTAATACCCCCACCCCAGCGTCATTACCCACCCTCTGTCTCGCCGAGATATGTACCACTCTAGGTACGAATCGACGGTTAAGCAACTAAGTTTAAAAAAACAAAAAATCAGTCCACTAATCTTATGGACTGAACTCATCTGAAAGACAACAGTTAGTATGTGGCCAAGATACTTAGTCTGGTCACTTCTGACGGCACCATACCATTCATTTGAAATTTAGGAAGTTTTATATACTTGTAGGCCTTGGTTCTCATAATCATATTACTTTTAGTAGGATTATATTTTATGTCATTATCTTCCCGATACCTTTTACAAACTTTAAAAGGTGTGCTGAAAATAAGAACTAGATCATCTGTATACATCAGATGAGTAACAAACATTGTATCAAGATGATAGCCTATTTCACAGGTGTTTAGTACAGTTGATAGATTATCCATATAAACACTGAATAAGTAGGAGGGTAATATCCCTTCTTGCCTGACACCACTGGCTACAAAGAATGGCTCTGAATTGACTCGAACCCATCTTACAATCATTGTCTGGTGATTACACCAGAATATTAATGTGCAGACCAAGTACTCAGATATATTATGGTTTCCGACATTTTTAGTAATAGCAGTGAAATTACTAACATTTTATAGCTTAATAATTTATATTAAAAAAACAAAACCATAACGACAGTAGAATACAGTTAAAGTGTAAATTATATCTTTACGTTTAAATAGTCGGCAAAGAAATTCTTTTTTAAAGTTCCTTTATAATATTCAAGTGTACGGTTTGAAAAACGCATAAAAATTTATTAGTTGAATATTTTTTCTTGGACAGTTGGTAGAAGCTAGCGTGTGAAAATGTTTGTGGGCTTGTGAAAATCTGGACGCAGTTTGAACTTTCACAGTTTAGGTTTCAATGGCAATCTATCTAAATATGTTTATGGTACAAAGCATTCGAATTGCTCTAATTTACACACGTACACACGCACGAAAAAAAAAACTACAACAACAACTCGTGAAATTATTTAATAAATGCTTCTGCGAAATTTCCGTAACAAACAATTAAAATTGTGAGCAATGTCGCCAATGTGAGTGTGGTGGCTACAATAGCTTGTCGATTAGCTGATAAAGTAGTGTGTTATCGAATCTATTCTTAGTTATGTCCATGGATGACACATTACACGTTTTTCAGCAAGATAATCAAAGGAAATAAAAATGGTGGTCAGTTTTAAAGAAACTGCCGTTGTATTTGACAGAAAACTTTACTTAAAAACATACAGAACTATAAATTATTTTAAAATTCACTTTGAAGATACATAAAATACTAATGGAAGTATTTACAACTACAGAGTATAATAATAATTAAAATTGCATAACGAGATTTCCTTAATCATATATATATATACAGGGTGGGTAAAAACAAGTGACCTCTTAGAGGTAAACTGTCATATTAAAAAAAGTAAGGGACTAGAGCTCCCAAACTTCATAGTTGCCTGCCTTAGCATGTTCGTCTTAATCGAGAAGTTGCTCGATGTGTCCCCTTTCCTGCGCAACGCAGGACTCCAAACGTGGACGCCATTGATCAATACACCTGTTTACATATCGTTGAGACACCTTCTCTCAGCCGAGCAGAATTCTTTCGCAGTAGTTCATCTATGTCTTTTATACGTGCGCGGAAAATTCCCAATGGGAAAATTGCCATTGGGATAACTGCCAAAATGGGAAAACTGCCAAAATGGGAAAACTGCCTGTTAGAAAATTGCCAGGCGGAAAATTACCAACTGAAATAAGGGAAAATTCCATTGGAAGAAGTTGCCATTGGCATAATTGCTAGGAGAAATAATTTATGAATAACTTTCGGATTAAGTACAAGATAAAACTTAATTTGAGGATTAAAAAAAAGGCTTTAAAATTTAAAAATTATTAAAATTACACTAAACTTTATTAAAAAAATAGATAGTTATTGCCAGGTGGAAAATTCTGGAATAAACCTGCGGCCGCGTTTATATAAAAAGCTGAATTTTCGAGTCTCAGGATTCATTTTACTCTTCTCATCAGTGTCAAATGGTCGCAAATATTTTATCCAAGATGGTGTCTATAATTAAGAGTGAACGTGGTCGAGACATAGCTGTAGATGAACTACAGTATATGTACCACCAAAATGGTTGTGACAAAAGTGGTACAGTAATATATTGGGAATATTTGCAAGAAAACAAAAGAGCTGCAAAGCAAGATTACACACAAAGTCAATTACGCACAATTATGAAGTGATAAAATCAGTGAATGAGCATAACCATTCAGCAAGCAAAGACAGAGTTGATGCCAAAAAAGTTCATGAAGTATTGAAAGCTGAAGCTGCAGTATCCCATCAATCGAGTCGTTCATTGATTTCTGAATGTACTTTATCGCTGGATGAATATGCTCTTTCTCAACTAACAAATGTGAATCACATGAGCAGAAACGTTCGTAACTGGAGGCAACAAGCGCGCAACTTCCCATCTGTTCCATCCGGAAGGACAGGTTATACGTTATAGTATACCGACTGAATTTCAAAAGCTTGATTCAGGCGAAAAATTTCTTCAATACGACTCTGGGATCGACGATGCAAATCGAATGTTAATTTTTGCGACAGACGATGGTTTACATGATCTAAAAAGGTACAAAAACTGGGCGTCGATGGCACCTTTAAAGTGGCTCTAGAAATGTATTATCAACTTCTAACAATTCACATACAAATGGAAAATTTCAGCATTCTCCGTGTCTTTGCACTCTTACCCAACAAGACTGAAGTTACTTACAGAAATTTTTACGCCCAAATTAAAGAATTAGTTCATGATGACCCTGAGAACATTATGAGTGATTTGAAAAAGCGTCCATCAACGGAATTATAAGTGCGTTTCCACACATGCTCACCATAATGGTTGCTTCTTCCATTTCTGCCAGTCTTTGTACAGAAAAATTGTTGACTTGGGATTACGACAACAATACCACAACCAGAGCTGGGCAATAAATACATTGAATGTATTTAAATAAAATACAATGGGAGAAATGTATTTAAATACTAAATACATTTTACGAATGTATTTAGATACAAAATACATCAATTGTATTTAAATACATTTTAAATACATACAAATTTTAACATATGCATTCACTAATTCATGTTTTGATAAATTTCTACTTTAGTGCACTTTACCTTATTACCGTCTTTAGATTTAATTTTAAAGTATTTTCCATCAAACAGAGGGTGCACTAAATTGTTATCTGCAGATATATCACTGATTCACCGGATTTGCTTGTTGAAGCCATGACACGCACACGATAAAGAAATCAACCGCTTTCGACTAAGAGTGGCACACAACTGATTGAACTGACACGTTGAAACATGAACCATGCTGTACTACACTGTCGACGCGTCGTACTGTGCTAGTACAGAACGTGTATTAAACCAGTAAAAGTATTTACATTTTGATATTTTGAGTATTTAAATACTATATTTAAATACATGAAAACAATGTATTTAAAATACAGTTCTAAATACACAAATGTATTTAAATACTGCCCAGCTCTGACCACAACGACGGTGAATTTTTTTTGAAGATGCCGTATTTTTCAGCTCTCGCCTTTGTCCCATGCTAAGATGTTATTGATGCTTTTGAGGAGCTTTCTGGAGATGTAGATATTCCACAAGAATTTATTTCATATTTTGAATTTACTTATATTGGAATTGAAAGAGAAACGCGTTTTAATAGAAGAAGAGACTCCCATGTTCCCAATTCCCACCTGGAATGTTTACTCCCGATTGGAGAATTCGTTGCCTCGTACCAACAACAGTGTTGAAGCTTTCCATAACGTCTTAAACAAAACAGTGAGTAAGTCGCACCTAATATCTGGAAGCTAATTAACTTCTTAAAAAAATGAAGAAAGTTCGGCGAAAACAGAGAGAATACAACACGAACGAGGTGATTCATTTCATATGAGAAAAAAATACAGGGATATAAATTCCAGAATAAAGAATTTCGTTGCAAAGTACAATGGTAACGATAAAATGTCATATTTAAGATTCATTGCATATAATCTTGATGTATTTTAGGGTTATCTTGTCTAAGAAATATATGTTACCTTTTCAAATATTCAACTTATAATGTAAACTTAATTTACTATTTTTATAATAAAGTTTTGTGTAATTTTAATAATTTTTAAATTTTAAAGCTTTTTTTCAATCCTCAAATTAAGTTTAATCTTGTACTTAATCCGAAAGGTTATTCATAAATTATTTCTCCTAGCAAATTATGCCAATGGCAACTTCTTCCAATGGAATTTTCCCTTATTTCAGTTGGTAATTTTCGGCCTGGCAATTTTCTGACGGGCAGTTTTCCCATTTGGCAGTTACCCCAATGACAATTTTCCCATTGGGAATCTTCCTAGCGCCCTTTTATATTGGTACTAGGGACGTAAACTTTGGACTTCAGGACTTCCCAAATACCATAATCTAGTGGTGAAAGATCAGGGCTACTAGGCGGCCATATATTGGGCTCGATAAAATCCGGTGTTTAAGTTCTCAAAGAATGTGACAGTTTGGCGTGCTCTGTGAGCAGGAAACTCCATCTTGTTGGAAAGTGTATCTTTCACCACTAATTCGTCGAATATCAGTTAGAGTGAAAGATATTCTTTCCAACAAGATGGAATCCCTGCTCACAGAGCACGCCAAACTGTCACATTCTTTGAGAACGAAACACTGGATTTTGTTGAGCCCAATATGTGGCCGGCTAGTAACCCCGATCTTTCACCACTAGATTCTGATGTTTGGGAAGCCCTGAAATCCAAAGTTTACATCTCTGGTACCAATATAAAAGACATAGATGAACTACGCGAAAGAATTCTGCTCGGCTGGGAGAAGGTGTGCCAATGATCAGTGGAGGCCTGCGTTGAGCAGGAAGGGGGGACACATCGAGCAACTTCTCAATTAAAACGAACATGATAAGGTAAGCAACGATGAAGTTTGGGAGCTCTAGTCCTCTTACTTTTTTTAATATGACAGTTTACCTCTGAGGGTGCTAGATGAGGAAGAGCCGTTGTTGTCCCAAGTGATATGATGACTAAGCTGATTGATGCAGCATTGCTTGTATATATATAAGTTAAGGTGTGTATATATATCCATCTCATAATTGTAAGGTTAGTGAAAAGTTCACTTAATTTAGAGCTAGCATTTTTGGGCTCTTGTGGCATCATTGTTTGGACACACTCGTGGCATCATTTTTTTAGGGCACGCGTCCTGCCTACTCGTTTGTTGAATGCGGCACTTACAGGGCGTGGTCTTATAGAGCTCTCTTGCAATGCAGTTTGGTTGTTTAAATACAAGATTGTTGCATCGTGCAATGGTGAAGGTTGTGTTGTTGTTGCAAGGTTTAGAAAGAAGACCATAAATAGTGCTCTTGTTTTTTATCTTAATTTTATGCAACTCAGACCTAACGTAGGCCCACATCGATTCAGCAACCTTGAAGTAGGACCGAAGATGACCTCCAAGTCCGTAAGTTTTAGTGTAGCTTAACTTGGGCTTCAGAGCCTGGCCGTTCAAGGTTCAGCTGGGATTCTGAACCCAATAAAATAAAAAATAACAACCGGTCACTTATTTTTACCCACCCTGTACATATATATATATATATATACACGTTTGTAAATATATATTAACAAACAAACACTTTATTTTAGACTCAACAGGTACAAACATTATACAAGAGGTCCATAGAAAATTAAGAGATAGTTGTCTGGAGCACTGACTAGTAGGCTAGTGAATCACACTGTATAATGAACATACAAGTGTCAACGCCAATGCTTCCAGATTTGAGATTTATGAAATATATCGGAGACCAGTCCACCCACCATAACTTCTATTTTTTTATTGACTGACTCACCAAGCCTAGTGATAAATCTAAATACAAAATTGCGAATGACACTGGCACAGTTAGGCATCTTATTGACTACAAATAGCATACTGACACTAGAAGGAGCATCATTTACAGATCTTGGAGTCCTTAAAAACTCCTAAAAATATTATTATATGCAACATATAGTTTCCTCAAATTATACATCCTGTAGTTCCACCACAAATGAGCTGTATGCATTGGAGTACGAAAAGTTTTGAACAAAATCAACTTAATTATATGCTCAAGGAAATACTTTGGTTAGAAAATTTCATACGTGTTCATTAGATGTCTACATTTCCTTAGAATATCAGTCATCTGAAAGACTATCCGTTAGTATGTGGCCAAGATACTCAATCTGGGTTACATCTGACAGCACCGTACCATTCAATTGAAATTCAGGACATTTTATATACTTGTAGGCATTAGTCCTCATAATCATAATATGACTTTTATGAGGATTATATTTTATGTCGTTATCCTTCAAATACCTTTCACACATTTCAAAAGTGCTGAGTCCTTTTACAGAGGAAGAAATAAGAACTAGATCTGCTTTGAAATTTGAAACGAAAGAACTAGCAAATAAATTACTAGTTTTATTACTTTAAATATATTTACAAACTCGCGCGCTTTAGAAGTGTTGAAAAGTACCGGGTGTCCCATTCGAAATGAAACAGAAAATAGTCAATGTCATAAAGTTTCATATGATATATGTGAATTATAACATTTAGATACATTGTGCATAGCATAATGTTTCCTTTTGTTAAGATCTTCACATGTTATATGCTGAACAATTTGAAGCTTATATGGATAGAGCTGCAGCCGCTTGCGCATGACTCTATGCACAGTTGAACGAGGAATCTGCGGTTCGACACTGACACGACGGCTGGACTTTCTCGGGCTACTACCAAAGGCGCCGCGTATTCGTTCAACATCATCATCTTCCGATCTTGTTCGCCCTCCAGAGTGTTCCTTTAGAACACTGCTAGTCTCCTCAAATTTCTTGGTCCATGCATATAGGTCTCTTCTGGTGGGTGGTTTCTTGTGAAAGGTTGTACGGAATCGCCGTTGCACAAGAGTAGGGGACTTCAACTCAGTCATCCATAACACACATTTCGCTTTTTCTTGGTGGTAAATCTGAAACAAACAAAAAAACATTATGACAAAAACTTACACATATGGTGTAGTAACTGGCAAAGTTTCGACATTCTCACATTAATACTTTAAAAATTAGAGTTTCAAAGTTGTTTAATTTCGAATGGGACACCCGGTATTAGTTAACTTTTACGATTAGCTTCATAAACAATATATAAATTCTTAAAATGCCGTAACAATCTTTTTAATGCAGATAATAATGTTTCCATTATGTACTAAGTTGTTAACACGTTTAAGGAAGTGAAGGCAAGGAATGTAGCGAGAAGATATGGCAAGTGGCGGCCGCCAGGAACGCAAACTTGAAATGGCAGGAACTACTGATAATTGCATTGATGATGCAGTGGTGGACGAGCTACTATGCTTTATTGCCAACAAGATTGACTATCTGGGTCCAGTAACCATAACCAAGCTCTGTGTTGATTTTATGATGATGAAAAAATTGAACGCTCAAAAAAATTGATATTTGAGTTATGTGCTAATAATGATATGGGTAAGTTAATTAAAAGTCAGGGCCCTAAAAAGAGTGCTCAAAGTATTGAAGACATTATTAGAATGTTTCAGCAGAAGGGTACTGATACCCCAGTGTTTGTAGCCTAAAATTTGGCTAATCTGCCCCGGTGTCAAAGGAAAATATGGATGTTTGTTCGCTACTTGCATTTATCCGAAAGGTGCAAGAGGGGTTGGTCCTCCTGAGAGGGGCGATGGATAATCAAGCTACAACCTGCAGTGGTTTGGTAGAAGTATGTACTGACACGGCTTCCCGGGTGGATGCACTAGAAAGATGGAGGGTGCAGTCTTTCCCACCAACATTGCCAAGCCCCACCTCTGTGAGGGTCCCATCAGAGTATGAGGTAAGAGTAGAGGGGCTCTCTCAGCCTCCTTCGCCAGTACCTAGACACACCCGACTCAGAGATGGAACACTGCAGGAGGAATTCCTTCCTCTTTTAGATGGTCAAAGACCTGTGAGGGGCAGGGTGCATCCTACTCCCAGATCCATGAGTGCAGAGCCCTCTGCCTCTCAGCCTCATCCTGGATCCATGAGTGCAGAGCCATCTGCTTCTCAGTCTCATCCTGGATCCCTGAATCCAGACACTGCTACATCGCCAGGTCAATACCATCTGACACAGGGTATCCCCAAAGGGGCCTTGGTGAATCGGGATGCTGGGAATGCAGTCGGGGGTTATGATGAGGAGGCATCTTGGACAATGGTGGTAAGGAGAGGCCAGAAGCGAGCGACCCCTCCGGGAACTGCAACCACTGCAGTAGCTAATGGTAGTGGTCCTTTAAGGGGATCTGGTCCCACTCCTGCCGGCTAGAGGGAGTCAGCCTGTGGCAAAGGCTGGCAGAGAACGGCGGGGTATCATAGGGGCTGCCAAAACAGATCGTATGATGGCTATGGCTGTACCAACGAAGACCAAACATTTTCGTCTCGAGATGTCGACCTGATCTTACGGCCGAGGAGCTGCAGGCATTTGTGGAAGATAAAGTGAACCTTCAGGTTACATGCAGGAAAATTGACTCAGGATGGACTACGTACAGTTCCTTTCAAGTTACAGCAGTCTGTGATGATCCAGGGGTATTTATGGATCCAGCAGTATGGCCGGAAGTGCTGGAGAGGGTAATTATGGAGACATCATGCGTCGTACTGTGGAGGAAAATCCAGCTGGGTCTAATGCTGTAACTGCTGTGCCTGGTATAAGTGGAATTCAACATGTAGAGATGGCTGGCAGAGCTCTTGCATCTTCCTAATTGCAACATTCAAGGTAATCTCTTATAACTGTAGAGGACGAGGCTTGGACAATAACAGCAAACACAGGCGGATCATAATTGATAAGCTGTTAGAGGATGCTGATATTCTCTGTCTGCAGGAAACGACTTAAAGGACCTGAATAGCCTGTCCAGTAACTTTTATGGGATAGAGGAGGCCACCAGAAATAAACAAGATTGTCTCCTTGCAGACCGCCTACCTGGTGGGGGTAGCTATTCTATGGAGGTTGGGGTATGGGGAATATATTAGTGAATTAAAACTTGGTTTGAACTGGCTAACTGGAATAGAAATTTGTGTAGACAATAAAAAAATTGCAATTCTATGTATCTCTATGCCTTTTCAGGCAGTTGATAATGAAGATGATTACCTCATTAAATTGGGGCAGGTCAGTAGTATTATTGACGAGTTGAACACGACATGTGTAGCTATTATTGGTGACTTTAATGCTAATGTGATTAATGATAATTCTTTGTTTAGCAACCACTTAAAAACCTTTTATGAAGATAATAACTTGACCATTTCATCCATATGTAGTCTTCCTGGTGATAGCTTTATTTATGTTAGTGATAGTTGGCACACCACCTCGAGGTTGGATCATTGTATTTGTACCCCTGATGTAAATCAGGCAATTCTGAATATGACAGTTTTGTACTCCTATGCTAGTTCTGACCATATGCCCCTATTAATTGAGTTTGACATTAATTGTATTTCAATGCTATCACAGGTAAACGATACACGAAAAGCGAAGTTAGACTGGTGCAAAGTTGATGATGAGGGCAAACAACAACAGTATTGTAATGAGTCTGATGTTATTACTAAGTAATATATCTATCCCATATGATTTCTCTAGCTTGTCAGGATGTAAACTGTAGAATTCAAACACATATTTTAACATTTAAAGACATGTATGAACAAATTGTTTCCTCTCTCAATAATGCTAGCCTACACTTAAATACATTTAGAAGAAAAATTATACACGTAGACCTGGCTGGAGCGATTATGTGGCTGAACTTCATAATGCATCCAGAGATGCTTTTTAATGTGGTGTGAACAAGGGAAGCCAAGGCAAGGCATTGTATTACAACAAAAAACAGAGGGCTGATGCCAGGTTCAAGTATTCATTAAGGTATATAAAAAATCATGAGGAGTTGAGCAGGGATGTTCTGGCTAGAAAGCTTGCCAGGAAGAATCCAAGAAACTTTTGGGACGAATTAAAAACAATGAATAATAGTGCAATCTCTCCGTACTAATACTGAAAATGTAATTGGGACTGAGAATATAGTCAAATTATAAAAGGAACTCTACAATAAGTTATTCAACTCTGGACATAAGAACAATAATGTTAATTGTGATGCTACCTATAGTCCAGATATAAGATTTAGTTTCCTCGATGCTTCTTAAGTATTTGATCGTGTTAATCATGACAAATCATTCATGAAACTTGTAAATCCTAATGTACCTGGTTATTGGGCCGTATATTAATATTCTGGTATAATCACCAGACAATGATTGTAAGATGGCGTGGGGTTAATTCAGAGCCATTTTCTGTGACCAATGGTTTCACATAACAGGGAGAAAAGATAGTTTGAAATTATTGTTGGAACCCAATTTTATAGCAGTTTCTTTAGTGCTTCAATCGAAAGATCAAGGAATGTAATTATATTTATTTACTTTTTCTATGTATTTAATAGTAAATCAGTTTTGTTACAGGCTAAAGGGACCGTTGTGAAAACAAATAATTTTCATTTGAGCTCCGTGTATGTTCCGTTCTTACAGAAAGAATTTTCGAATATTGCAAACTAATTAAATTGAAATGAGAATAACCTTAAATAACTGTTGTTTAGCTTTGGTCAGTTTTTATTCCCCGAATTCAACCTCTTGGTTTCTCCATTCCATTGCGATAGTAAGAGTCCTCTAAGTAAGGTAAGTTACCCCTTGATTTGAGCTGAAAATTCGTGTTCTTTGATATTGAAATTGGTGTAAACTAAATAAATTAAGATTTTGGGAGGACTACCTAGTGACAGAGCCGGATTTAGACGTGTGGAGTCCTCTCCATGTGGAGGCCCCCCTACCTTAGGGGAAGACATAATTGAAGTCATCCATAAGATTCATAATATAATTAACATACATACACTTTCAAAACATCGTGCACTCTTGTGTCTGTCCATTCCACTCATTTCTGCAAAAAATGAAAGCCTCGGGTTACTTGGGTATTCCATTATAGTGAGAGTAGGCCTAAAAGAGTAATAAAAACAAAATAATAATCAGTACACAACAAATAGTAATTGGTAAAAGTTTATGTACTACAGTGGTATTGGATGCGCGTGTTTTTTGTTGATAGGGTTTTTCTAGTTTCGGGTTTTTTCTATTTTGATAATGGCTTGTCAATATGTGGAGGCCCTCAAGATGTGGAGGCCCATGGGCAGCTGCCCACTTTGCCCACTCCTAAATCCGGCCCTGCCTAGTGAACTCCAAAAAGAATTCCTGTTTTAAATAATCTATCAAAATATTCAGTGCATATAATTTAAGTAGAAACTATAAGGAAAAATTAGTTAATTTAAGTAGAAACTATAAGGAAAAATTAGTATTATTATTATTATTATTATTATTATTGTTGTGTGCGAATTTATGAATTATTTGGATTAGTAACATAACTATAGTATAAATAAAATAAATAATTAAGTTACCGATTATGAAATAAAATTTTAATTATTTTTCTAACCTAAGATAGATTTCAAGTAAATTTTATTTTCTTCTATTCTACTTTTGATGATTTCATAAAAGAATTGATGCTCTTTTTCAAAAGAAATATATAGTAGTAGAGTTGTTGGTAAGTTTTAAGAATTAATAAGTATTTTTCGTTAAGAAATTACAAAGTAAGTATTTGAGGAAGGTGGTTCTCAATTTTAATACATTAATATTTCGAGTAATAAAATATGCTTTTTGTACGTTGTTGAAGCCTTATATCACTTATTTTCATTATGGAAATACCTGCAGAAATAAATGCGTGAAGGTTGTTGTTCGTGAATACCAGATCCTGGCAATTAGTTTTTCTGTTAACATAAATTCATGTTAGAGCTACAGTATAAACATTTCATTTTTGTTTGTTCCTGATCTTCTCTTGTGCCCCCTTGTTCTGTTGCTGGTGGAAACATATAAAATATTTAAGACTGCACAGCAGTATATTTCTTCCCACTCCACCCTTTTGTATTTTATAAATGGAAAATTAAATTCTCCGTAGAGTATTATATTTTGGGGATGGGGAGGAGTTTGAGGAATTTATTAGGTTTCTGGTATCATCAAGGGCAAAAGAGAATTTTGCAGTTGGAGTGTTCGGAAGTCTATAGATAACTATTAGTATCATGTTTAGTTTTTCTGTTTTTACTGCAAAACGTTCCACTTAGTTCTTTCATTTACTTATTATTGTCTCTGTCATATGACTCTCAAGTACGTGTACGGGCTCCAATAAACCTTAGCCCCCCCTCCCATGGCCTAAACCATTAGAGGTACAGTAAAACTAAACATACCTTACAAAAGAGAATTTAATCCTGCATTTAATGAGAAACAATTAAAACTTGGTGTTCCCCCATTGGCTTCCAAGACAGCCTGAATTCGCTTTGGGTAGCTTGCCAAAAGTGACGTGAATGGATCTTGATCGTTAAGCAAATTTGCTAAAACAGTTTCAATGTGTTGCGTCATTGTATCCTTCGAAAATCGATTTGCTGCAGCTTCTTGAAACAAGAGACATTCAACCTTGTCCATTATAACTGATCCAATGTGTTCACAGACGTTCAGGTCAGGAGAATTTCCTGGCCATTCTTTTTTTCCAAAGAAATCGATCTCATGGTTCCGCAACAACTGTTGAGTGGCTAATTCCTTAAAGCAGGGGGCCTTATCGCGCAGAAGTGTGACCTGATCGACATCCATAACATTGTTTGGGTTTCTTAGAAAAGGAATGACACGCTGGGATAGAATAATATAACGAAAATACTGTCCATCCCAATTCTGACCATTTGGCTTCAACGCCCACATGAGCTTCTTTGCGGTGAACAAAACAAACACACCAACATTGTCTGGACTTTTTAATAATTCGCGATAATGTTCATTGTCATCGATTTCATCTGGTGTTGTGGCCCACACTCGATCATTAGAAATCTAATGCATGCATTTGTCTAGAAAGGTGCATACAATCATGTCATTAAAACATTCATTTGAAATTCAGCCTATTTCAACAAAATAGATAGGGACTTTTGGGACACCCTGTATATTCGTGGTAATAAAAAGACAAAATTGACAGTTGGTCAAATACAACCTGTGCCTATATTGGATTTCACAGTCAAGTCATTAAAGGTCAATGCATGTAATTTTTCGCATATATAAAGATATATAAGGGTGTTTTGAAGATATTAAGGTATATATATATATATATATATATATATATATATATTATATATATATATATATATGAAAAATTATTTCACGAAAGTGACACGTGAAAAATATTAATGATGAATAAAACCACGAAGTGAGCACCCCTTTGTGTTTCTTTTCCCTTCGTGGTTTTATTCATCATATATATATATATATATATATATATGAAAAATTATTTCACGAAAGTGACACGTGAAAAGTATTTATGATGAATAAAACCACGAAGGAAAAAAGAAACACAAAGGGGTGCTCAAGCGCTTTCGTCTAATGACATCCTCAGGAACACTGGAAAGAACATTGGAAAGATGAATGAGCTGCTTCAGGACCCCGCCACATACGTGAAACTTAGGAAGAACCCACAGGATGATGTCATCAAATCATTCAATAGTGGCTTGAAACGCATTCTCAAAGATCATAAGATTTAATTCCCCTTTTTTTGTCCACTTCACCTGCTCTGCCTTATCTTTATGTCTTATTAAAACCCACAAACCGGGTAACCCTATGCGCCCTATTATTAGCTCGGTGGGCTCTATTACCTATAAACTCTCCAAATGGCTTGTTAATGTTTTGTCCCCCATTCTTGGAACTGTCTCTGATTCACACGTAAAAAATTCCATGGATCTCACTGAAAAATTGAATAATGTTCGCATTAATACCAACGATAGATTGATCAGTTTCGACGTTTGTTCATTGTTCACAAAAGTGCCGATTGATGATATGCTTGACTTTCTCGCCAGAGAATTACATAATTATGATTTACCATTACCTGCACACACTGTTTTGGAGCTTATTAAGCTTTGTATCAAGGATTGTAAATTCACTTTCAATGGCGAGCATTATCAACAAGTTTTGGGATGGCCATGGGCAACCCTTTGTCGCCCCTTCTCTCCAATATTTATATGGAGTTTTTTGAAATTACTTACATTCCGAGAATCCTGGGGGTTGGCATCCCTTGGTTGCGGTACGTCGACGATATTTTGTGTATCTGGCCCATGAATCGTGGACCATCGTGATGACTTCCTCCTTCAGTTAAATGACCAAGTCCCCTCCATTAAATTTACTTTAGAAGTGGAACAAGACAACTCAATCCCGTTTTTGGATGTGCGTGTTCATAGGGATAGCCCGGGTTTTAAGTTTAGTATCTATCGGAAAAAAAACAAACAATTTGTCCTACGTACACTTTTACTCTGGACATGACACCCCTATTAAAAAGGCCATATTTTCCTCAATGTTTCTCCGCGCTCTTAGGATCGCCAGTCCGGAATACATCGATGCCGAATTGGAAAATATCAACGGTATTGGAAGTGAGTTGTGTTACCCATCTGCGTTCATGGAATCTTGTCTTAATAAGGCTAAACGAACCTTCTATCGTGTGAATAATAACACTCGCACCTTGTCAAAGAATATTTTAGTACTTCCATTTTTCCCGGGCTTCTTAGGCATTGCTAATGTACTTAAACTTTTGGATATCAGTGTAGTTTTTTCATATAACAATATTGTGAAAAACATTAGTAAAAAATAGCCCTACCAATAATTTAGGCATTATCTATAAAATTGGGTGTAAGCAATGTGATTCCTTTTACATAGGTCAGACGGGAAAGGATTTGCAAACGCGTGTAAAACAGCATCAATATTCCGTTAGAACGGGACAGTTGTCCAGTGCCCTTTTTGTCCATTTGTCAGAGCTATCCCATTGTATTGATTGGAATAATGTTTCAGTTTTGTTTCACTCTAGCAACATTGTTAATAGAAATATTCTTGAGTCGGCTATAATTCAACTTACAAATAACCTTAACATGAGTAAAGGTCTGTTTCAACTCGATCCCGTTGCTCTGAATTCCTTCAGAATGGATTTAAACAAAAAGGGCAGGTTGTTAAATCTTTGGTAAAAAATTTGTTTTTGTTGTGTTTCTCTTACAATTTTATTTTTCAATTTTTTGCTCTATGCGTGTATGTGTATGTATGTATGTGTATGTGAGTATGTGTGTGGTCATTGCAGTTAAATGTGTTTGTAGTATATGTGTGTATATGTATGTATGTATGTATGCAGTTAAATGTATATATATAATATATATATAATATATATATATAATATATATATATATATATATAATATATATATATATATATATATGCAAATAACTGCAATGACCGCGCAGTATATAAATGAATAGAAACGACATAAGTATTAAGGAACGTTTCTGCATTATTCGTTATCTCTCCTCTCGTGTGCAGAAACGTTCCTTAATACTTATGTCGTTTCTATTCATATATATATATGTATGTACCTTACCTTACCTTACAACCTCACAAAGGTTCTGCGGGATGATTTCTCATTTCGCGAAGGTCAAGCTTGTAGTGTGTATATATATATATGTGTGTGTGTGTGTGTGTTTGTATATATGTGTGTATAGTAATATATTTGGTTATGCGGGTATACATGTGTACGTGTATTATTTGTAATTTTTCAATTTATATTATTTTTATTTCTTTATTCTTTTGCGACCTACCGTTTTTTCAGACAATAATTATAAAAACAAATTTGGTAATTTTTTTCCTTATGCATATATATATATATATATATTCTGTATATATTGCGTTTATATTTCGTATATATACCGTATATATGTTGTATATATATTTTATTGTTCTTTATATATCATCTAGGCATCATTTTGTTTTCCAATTTATATTTACTTGTACTTTTTTATTCGTTTGTGACTATAATATGCATATGTGGTAATTTTTCCCTTATAAATTGGTGTGCCTCTCTTAAAATTTATCTTTCAATTTATTATTATTATTTTTTATTATTTTTTTAATAATTAATTTGTGTTTTTTTGGTTTATTTCTTTATTTTTTTGTGACATATATATCAATTGGCAGCATCTATTAAATTGATTGTAAAACTTCCCTTTTGAGCTTGAATTGGTAGACTCCACTTACAATATTTATATTTATTTTTATTTCTTTATTCTTTTGTGACCATATAAATGTTGGCTCCTCCCACAATTTTTTCTATGCTTACTATATATATGTATATATGTATATATATATAATATATATATATATATGTATATATATGTGAATATGTATGTATGTATGTTTATTTTTGTAACCTATATATTGCCTTGATCTGTCCTTTCACTCCAGTGTTCCTGAGGATGTCATTAGACGAAAGCGCTTGAGCACCCCTTTGTGTTTTTTTTTCCTTCGTGGTTTTATTCATCATATATATATATATATATAGGGTGTCCCGTAAGTCCCGTGTGTGTGTATATATATATATATATATATATACACACACATGGTGTCCCGTAAGTCCCGTATATATATATATGTATATATATATATATATATATATATATATATATACACACACACACACACACACACACACATGGTGTCCCGTAAGTCTCGAACCATAGGGCAAAATTATAAAAACTGCAATAAAAACGCCGAAGAGACTTTTGGGGACTGTTTGTGAAATGAGCGAGGATGGTAGCGGCTGTATCATCGTCGGTGGATGTCCTCGGAGGTCCACTGCGTGGTTTATCTACCATGGATCGTTGGATCCCGTTTCCCTGAACTTTGCTACAAATTTGCCGACACAGCTGTGTGTTATCGGCGCGCGGTCTGGATGCAATCTGTTAAATTCCTCAGCGACTTCCCTCTGACTCCGATTTCCTACGAGCAGAATTACCTGGATGCGTTTTTCCTTACTAAAAGACATCACGGGCACTTGCATAAACGGAAAAATATGAATTACTTATTTTACCCTATGGTTCCAGACTTATGGGACACCCTGTGTGTGTATATATATATATATATATATATATATATATATATACAGGGCGTCCCAAAAAAATGTATACACACTTTAAATACTTATAAAGGCAGTGTTTATTAAAATACATTTCATTTTCAAAATGTATAGAATCTACAGACATTATTTAATTGTTTTGTCAACGCCTGTTTTCAAACTGACGTCCGTTCTGGTCCAGGCACTGCTGATAACGCGAAGCAATGGAATCGCAAACATCACGAAACATTTCGTTTGGTATTTGTGTGCATTCTCGTTCAATGGCTGCTCTCAATTCAGCGACTGTTGCAGGTTTTATAGCGTAGACTTTGTCTTTTAAGTATCCCCATAAAAAAAGTCTAGTGGTGTGAGGTCTGGTGAACGCGGAGGGTATTCTACGAAACCCCTTCGTCCAATCCACATCCACATCGTGCCAAGTACCACTCGCAATACTCCACTCTTCGGTCCGGATCATCTTCATTAATAGCATGGACTAATCTTGGAATGTAACTTTTCCATTGACAGCGCTTCAAAATGCGTTGGACAGACGATTCTGAAATTCCTACCTCACGACTCGCTTGCCGCACAGATTTTCTTGGACTTTGGTGATACGTTTCCAGTACTCTTTCTTGCTTTGTGGGGCTTGTCGATGTCCGTGGTCTTCCGGAACGCTTCTTGTGGACATTCTGAACAGTTCCATCGGCTTCAAACTTATCTCTAATTCGAGTGATGGTAAGTCGCGTTGGTGGATCTGTTTGAAACTCCCTCCTAAACTGTCTTTGCACTTCAACTGCGTTTTCACACTTCCAGTAGCATTTTAGAATGAATTTCCTTTGTTCAAAGCTTAGTCTGACTGCCATTATTAATTCTAATGGGTTTAACTTGGAAAGAAAGAAACATCAATTGAGCTATCAGCTGTTAAAGTGTGTATACATTTTTTTGGGACGCCCTGTGTATATATATATATATATATATATATATATATATATATATATATGCACAGATGCATATATAATAATAATAATAATAATAATTAGCAGAATTGCATAAACATAGTACATAGAATAGAGTTCAGCTCGCTTTCTCTTTGGACATCCGGTCCGATTTGATAAGCAAGGCAGCCGTTTGCTGGTTCTCTTGCTCAAAATAAATACGCGTAAAATTGTATAATGTGAAAAGTAAAATTATATTTTACAATTGTATGAAGAATTGTAATTGTAAAAGGTACAACGGTGAAATTGTATATGAAAATCATTTGATGAAAAGGGTTGTAAAATGACGCTTATAATTATTTGAGTCATACATCGAGTAGTAAAATGTTCAAATATATATTCTCCAGGACCTCAACGACTCTCTTATCGAAGATAAGATTCATCACTGTCGCACCCTGTCGGTATTCTACACTGCCAAATCTCCGCAGTGCTTAGTAAAACTATTACTCAACGAATCAACCACGGACCTGGATACTCGTGTCAGAATGGTGCGTATTAATTTCCCACCAATACTGTTGAAGATACAACTTAGTTTTCTTCAGCGTCTCGAAGCCCACTCCTATGGCCATAAATTGCGGAGATGAAGACTCACAAAAGGTGCTACTGAGCGCTACCGGATGCTTTACGTTCCCAGATGGGTGTACAGCCATCTCCAGCGTCTTCAGGATAACCTCTTGGTCAACGTTCCCAAGACAACAGGAAGTTAAGATCACGCCCTTCAGTGCTTCCTCCTTCCATGTTGCGAAGGTAATGATACCTCTACAGTCTGCATTCACAATACATGCCCTTGACAGTACAACATTTTAATAAGTCTTTAACCAAAGAAGTAGGGACGCTCCAATTGAACCGCTACATAGAGAAAGTGGAACTCGAACGTTTCGAGTCTGGTCGCCACAGGACTTGGGACGTCGTGAACTTAGGAGCGGGGCTGTCAATTTCTTTAGTATTTCTAGCAGGATGCTACTACTTCAAATGCCGATGGAACTGTGGCGAGGCCCCAACAATTACGTATTCCTACAGAAGACCGGCAACCCCACAAAAGCTCTCCGTTTCACCTTTTGCAGAGCCCGCGAACGTTGCTCTACCGACCAGCGGCGTTCCCCATGAAGCTCGTGGCCCTCAACCGATTTCACGAGTGCGGTTCATTTCCGAGTCCGAAACGAGTGATAATTCTAGAAGGGACGATCCTAATCGTAGCGAGGTAGCCGTAGAAAATGTTACTTATATTCCCATGTCGACTGCTCAAGAAGACCCATCAGGCAGCGAAGATGAAAGAGAATGAAATATAAACGAGTGTGTAACATGATGTAATACGAACAGGAGTGTTGCGTATACTATTTTAAAGCTTGCCAAAATATGTTGGCCGTGATTAATGCGTGCTTTTGCGTTCTTCCGCGTATTTAAATTCTGGATCTGTCACTATACTTTGCTGTTACACTTCTATTCCTACGGGGTTTTTTTCCAACCCGTTCTTCCTCGTGAACTGAGAGGTACTTTCCTATGTTGTCTTTATTTTATTTTATTTAACGGTATTTTTCTATTTCATCTCTTATTTTTCATTGAAATGTTTCTCATTTTCATATTTATTTTCATATTTTGGTTCTTAATTTATTTAAATGTTTTATTTATTCGTATCCTAACCAACGAAGTCTAAAGAACTTTAACAAAATTTCGGAAGATAAAACTTCTGAATCTTCATAAAGTTCGTTTCCTCCCAATCACTAGCGGAAGCGATATAAGTTTTTTCGTTCACTTTGAATAATTACAAACGCTTAAATTGTCGGAGGTGTTTAAAAGGTTCTCTCGACTTCGATACGGACAATGAAGACGAGTCTGCCTCTCTTCATGAGCAGTAAATAAGGGAGTATGATCGATCTGTCTAGGAATTTGGGGAAAAGGCTCGTTACTATGACTGTATTTCTTTTTCTCTTTATATCCCCTTCATTACGAGGATCTCCTTTTTCTGTGTTTAATAATTTCGAACGACTTCTTTCCTGAAGTTGGTACATATCAGTTGGTCTATACTCTATTATAGTCTGCTCAGTGTAGTGATGAAATGATTACTGTGGACAAGTTTTGCTTAATTTGGTTTAATACTCGTATCGTTCAATTTTGTTTAGTTTTTGTTTAACCTTGTATAAGTTTGTTTGATTTTGTATAATCTTCGTTTAATCTTTGTTTAATTTTGTATAGTTTTCCTCTGATTTTGCATAATTTTTAACTTCATATAATTTTGTTTGATTTGGGAAAGGCACACTGCATTGGTTCTGAATATCACTAATTAATATTACTATGACTTTACTTTCTCTCTCTTTACTCTCTGCGTGACATAATCTGTAATTGGAATTGTCTCCCACTGCGTCCTTCTTTTCAGGTCTACTTTACCTTTCCTGTTCAAATTTTACTGTCTACTTCATTTATTGCAGAGCTGTGGCTGTTTAAATCCACCATTTTACACGTAAGCCAAAGTTGGATTAAGAAGGTTCACTTAGAAAATTTTAATATCGATTGTTAAATTCAGAATAATGATGATGATTGTCAAGCTTAGTAAATTATATAATATAGATTGCTAATTTTTGTCGCATATGGGCATTCGATTTCCGCATGAGACGATACTTTTTTGAAAGGGGGAACGAATATTTTACAGAAAGACGAGCTTTCCCCTCTAAAGCACGTGCTTGTTATCCGGAAGACTTTATATGGGATGACTCTCATGCGCGAGACTCGGGGTGTTATAAAAGGCCGATTGGAGCCACTCCCTGCACGATTTTGCTACTTGTTGTTCTACCACATGCCGTGTGCATAAACCCCTGTACCGTTAGGCCACTTCATATACCTTCATTTGTTATCATAATAAATTATGTAACTGCCACACTCGCTCATTAATCACCCCACTTTAGTGGCTAACTATTTTTTAGCATTAGTGCCATCCGGATGTCCAAGAATATACAGGGGTACACAGTTACTCCAACGCCAGTGGTGTCCAACCTCCATCACGTCCTAATTATCCACCAATAGATATACGAAACCCAATCGAACATCAGCGACACCAACCTCAATCTTTATTAAATTGGTGTCAGAAGAGACGTCAATCTATATCATAAAAACTCACGAGTGTGAATTTGGAGGGATGGTCTAGCTAGAAAGCTTGTCAGTAAGAATCCGAGGGACTTTTGGGAAGAATTAAAAATAAATAAATAGTTCAATGCCTCTCCCTGCCAACATTGAAAATGTAAATTTCCACTTAGTTTTCGTGACAGCAGCTTCTTTCTCTCCACCCTGTACCTCAGAACTTCCCAAATGATAGCATTTTTTGCTGGTGCTTGGATGAGGTTTCTTTGTCACATTTTTGTTGATTTAACATTTCAAATTCACTTCGTCATTTCACCCTGCAAGTTTTCTGTTTATTCCTCACAAAAGTGAATAATTTGGAAGACTGTCATGTGACTTATCAAGCAATAATCTAGAGCTCCATAAAGTCACTGTCGCGGTCACGTGCCACTCTAGTGCTGTTTTGGCAGCTGAGGACTCCAAGAACTCTTGTCCATTGACTGCTGAAAGAAGTATGCCTTTGGTCTTGGTCTTCAGTTCTGATAAACAACCCCATCAAACAATACTATGGAAAGATAATTACAACCAGTTCATATAAATGAAAAAGTTTATTGGCAGACCATAGTCCATATGACAAATATTCATGCGAACTGACAATAGAATGCAATGACAATTCATATACTAAGGATAGAAATATATATACAATTAGTGAGAAATACAGTAATGTTGAAGTGGAATTACAGACACGTTTTCATACCATGAATTCCATAGTTTAGAAGACATATGGCAGGACTGATGAACAGCTTGGATAAATGGGTTGGTTGATTTTTCTAATTCTTTGCATTATACCGTATTGAGCACGTTTTGTTACCTCTGGGAAGCTCGGGACATTGCGGGTAGCAAACATTTGCAAATCTGAGCATCTTCCGAATTTAAGGTTCTACCAGAACCTTTTTTATAATTCACTCAGAGTTGTTGTCCGTATATATTACTGCAGAAAGTACGAAAGTGTGTTTTTAGCTTTCTCAATTGCTTCACCTCTCATTTTAAACTTAATATCAGCTGGCTGATTAGAGTTTTCAGGATGGCATTGCATAACCTTAACTTTTGTAACATTGAGAATATCATGTTTCTGCTAATATAATTTGCAGACTTTTAGCAGCCGATCCAGACCTTTAACAGAGGGACTTATCAACATCATATACATCGGCATAAACTAAATTATTTATCCTTGTGTTATCTATACAACATCCAACTGTTGCATTACGTGAAGCAATTATAATCCATCAATATACACGTTAAACAGCAGAGGAGAGAGCAAGGAGCCTTGCCTCACTTCGCAAGAGGAACCAAAACATTTGGATAGTACATTGCCCCACCTAACAGTAAAAGATTGGTGAGAATACCAAAATTTCAATAAGTTTAATATGTAAAGACTATGATTTAATTGCGATAAATGAATCGTGGCTTAGCACAGAAACACGTGACTTTGTAGGGGAGTATCAAATTAGAGGTTATAGACTTTGTTAAAAACAGAATAGGTAGGCAAGGAGACCGTGTTATATTGTATATTAAAGATAATATTGCGAACGTTATAGAAGTAAAGCACACAATTCCAGAACCGATAGATTCGACTATAGCAGAACTTAAATTGAACGATTTCAAACTTGTTGTTGCGGTTATATATAGGCCCCCTAATCAAACAGCTGATACAGACGAAGCGTTATATCGTGAACTAAAGAGAATAATAGGTAGTGAGCAGGCCTTAGTTATGGGTGACTTTAATTGCGCCAACGTGAATTACGACACAATGCAGGGAGACGCAATATGGTAGAGTTTGTCCTCTCAGTAAGTCATTCGAAACCAGCTAACTCGACTAAAATTCTTAACTTCCAGCACGCAGACTTTTGTAAATTTCGAAATAAATTGTCACACGTCAATTGGGAAAACGTAATGGGGAACTCCAACGCAAAACTAATGTGGGAATCGTTTGAAACAGTATTTAGGACTATAAATGAGGAATGTATACCATACAAAATTAAGCGTGCGAAAGTAAACAACAAGCTCTTGTGGTTTACTTCTAGAGTAGGAGACATTATAAAGAGTAAAGATAGGGCTTATAGGCTACATAAGTGCGATAAAGACAATTTGTGGTTACGAAACAACTACATATCTCTAAGGCGTGAAGCGAAAAGTGTAATAAAAAAGTCCAAGCACGAATTTTAAATCTCCATAGCTCGTGACGGTAAAGAAAACCCCAAGCGATTCTTTCAATACGTCAACAATAGAAATCCAGTAAAAAGTGTCTTGGGGCCTGTAATAGCTTCGGGTTTCTAAACAACAAACAAAGGCACTTACCAGTGCGTTGAATTAGATATTCTTTAGGGCCTACCATAGATTTCCTGCGTCCCACAAAGCAGTCTACCTAAACTCTCTAACTTTACTAATTTAGAAGCTATAGACATTACCCCTAACTATTATTATTTACTGACAACTTTCTACCCCATTTGTCACCTTAGAAACATCACCAAATTAAACTTAGCACCAATGATTTAGTCAGATATGAATAACCATGCTCTAGTCCAGCCAAAACCAAAACGAACAGCCGCGTTGCTCTGTTTATCCCTTCGTGTTGCCATTCAGCTTTCTTTTAGTGATTTTCCCTTTAGTGACTTTAGACTAATATATATATATATATATATATATATATATATATATATATATATATATATATATACACGTCACCTCACTCCTCCCCTACAAGTTTAGTCTGTCAGGGGGTGAGAGACTCTAGACGACCTGCGGAACGGGGTTGATGTAGTAGGAATAAGTGCGACATGCGTAGGCGGGCGAATTGAACCATTTTCCAGAGGATCGGTTCTCTCTTCCGGAAGACTCCGGTCATTCTGCAATTCACTTTCCCATATCTGGTCCTGATGGCGTTTAATAGAACGACCATCTTCTAGTTGGCACTTGAAGGAAACAGGGCCCGTTCTCTCCTGCACAGTTGCAGGAACCCATTTTGGTCCAGCCCCATAGTTGCGAATCATAACTGGATCATTAGGTTGCGCTTCTATAACTCTCCCTTTTTTAGTGTCGTGGTACAACTTCTGTTTTTCCTGATGGCATAAAACTCGTCGTTGTAACTTTTCGTTTGGACGTAACAAATCGAAAACTGAACGAATTCCCCGGCCAATCATAAGTTTAGAAGGAGACACCCCAGTCGTTGTGTGAGGTGTTAGTCGATATTCAAACAAAAATTTATCCAACACCACTTGCATTTCCTCCCCACGAGAATGACGTAAGGCCGATTTGAAAATACGAACCATGTTTTCCGGGAGACCGTTAGTAGACGGGTGAAAAACACTAGACGGGACATGTCTAATGCCATTTAGGTGGATAAAAGAACGAAATTCCTCACTGGTAAAACAAGTACCATTGTCGGAAACCAGGACTACGGGTAACCCCCATCGAGCGAAACACGAACGGAGTAAGCGAATAGTAACACCCGAAGTCGTGGAAGTGGTTGGAAAAATTTCCACCCACTTAGAGTAGGCGTCCACAATGACTAGGAAATAGGTATTATTTATAGGACCTGTATAGTCAACATGGATCCTATGCCAAGGTATAGTAGGCCATTCCCAAGGATGAAGTGGACTTTTCCTTGTGAGATCTCTGTTCTCTAGGCAGCTTTGACAGGAACGAACCAATGATTCGAGTTCTCCATCTAAACCGGGCCACCAGAAATAAGCTCTCGCCAGCTCTTTCACTTTTGTTGCACCCATGTGTTCAGCGTGAAGTTCTTTCACTAAATTCGACCTGCCTTCATTCGGAATTATCACTCTGTGGCCTCATAAGCAGAGATGGGCAGTATCTTGTATCTTAAGATACAAGATACGTATCTTAAATACTTTATTTTTGGAGGATCTTGAGAAGTATCTAAGATACATTTTGTCATGTAGCTTGTATCCCGGGATACACTTTCAAAGATACTTTCATAAGATACTTTTTAAATAGAGACGCTAATAACTATTCATGAAATATGATCATATCTGACGCACGTTGAAGCAGGCCGGCGATTGCTGTTACATGTTTGTACATGAATACTACCGTTGCGCTGCGCGCACAGTCTCGGCACAGACGTACTCAGGTTTCATCTTGTATCCCGCGGTTTTAACATGTTTTAACATGATTAAAAATCAGGAATTATACATATATTTGCTTATTCCTGCAAATATATTTATTATGAGGAAAACTTTATTTTTTCTTCGTGAGTAGGTAACTGAGCATACCTGTATTAACAATTTATTTGAAATACATAAATTGAAAAAGTGTGGTTTATTTTATTTTTCCATACCTAAAAATTTCAGGATTATTTATACATATTTACTTTGTGCTTTCCTTTTAGTTATATCACTATATGAATACTGAGATATGAAGTACCATTGATTTGGCATTTATTTATATCCAGAAAATATAATAATAAACAATTGAATGAGACAACTCGTGCGCTCATGGCTCACCAGGTGAAACTAAACTCAAATAATTATTCTTTCAAAAGTATCTTGTATCTTAAAAATGTATCTTGTATCTGTATCTTGAAGATACAGTTTTTTCGAGTATCTTGTATCTGTATCTCCGATACATTTTTGTTGGGTATCTTGTATCTGTATCTCAGATACAATTTCCAAGTATCTTGCCCATCTCTGCCCATAAGAGACAGCCATTTTGGATCGAGAGTCCAGACTGACGTTGATAAAAAGGCTGTAATTCACTCTCTACCTTAGTAGGCCAACCAACTGAGCAGTAATGGATGACCCTAGACAGAATAGGGTCTGATTTTGTCCACTGCTCTATTTGTACCGCAGATACTGGAGTGGATTCCAAAAGCTCCACCAAGTGAATCCATTCTGTAGGTATAGGTACACATTCATTTGGATTTTCTAAAGGCAACCTATTTAGCGCATCAGCCGTACCTAGAAGTTTGCCTGACCGATGTACTAAGTCAAATCTTGTAGAATCAGTGCCCATCGTTGAATCCTACCTGAGGCCATAACTGGAATATTTTTATTAGGTGAAAATAAACCTGAAAGAGGCTTCTGGTCAGTAATTAGGGTAAATTAATAATATTACACCTGTCTCCCTTTGGAGGTGAAATTTATGTTTTTCCTATATTTTTTGATGTGTTTTGAACGAATCTGACCTTCAAAACCGTCGGAATTGACTCGGTTTTGAGATAACCCTCCTCCCCCCAGCCGGCAATCTGGGGGGACCCTGTGGGAACCTGGAGTTCTGGGGTGGGGAAAATCACAGAAAACGAGTCATTTCCGACGGTTTTGAAGGTCAGATTCGTTCAAAACACATCAAAAACCATAGGAAAAACAAATTTCACCTTCAAACTTGACCTAACCTATCCTAACAACCTATCCTAACCTAACCTATCCTAACCTAACCTAACAACCTATCCTAACCTAACAACCTAACCTATCCTAACTTAACTTAACCTAACTTAACTAAACCTAACCTATCCTAACCTAACCTAAAAGAAAAACAGAGGATAATCTCTAGGAGCGCTCCATTTTTCAATATTAAACATACACTCATAAAACATATACCATTTGAAAGCTCACATTTTTCTGAGTCTAAAAATGTCGTAATCCAAAAGTATCAATAGCAAATAAAAAGTATCTAGATTTAATTAATTGTTTGATGCGTGACGTCATTAACTACATTATAAAGGTTGGCTAAGTTATAAATCTTCAGTCGGTGTTGTAAGATAGTATTTTTGGTAATTGTTACGCTAACCTAACCTAACATGAATATGTTATTACTTTATCATTTGTATAATTTAGGTCTCGGGGGTACGGGGGCAGAGCCCCCGTAAAGATCACGCATCACAAATTGATCGGTATAGGGTTTTATATTTAAACCTAGTTACTTTTTATTTGCTATTGATACTTTTGGATTACTACATTTTTAGACTCGGAAAAATGTGAGTTTTCAAATGGTATATGTTTTATGAGTGTATGTTTAATATTGAAAAATGGAGCGCTCCTAGAGATTTACCAAAACAGGAATTACCTTATTCACGTGCACTGGCAGGCTGAAGCTCTTCCTCGTCTTCCGACTCATCAGAAGACAGTTGCTGGGTTGTAAGGGGTCGCTGCCGGTCTGAGAGAGGTGGGTATAACTTGGCTGCCTGAATAAAGAATTGGTGGAGTAGATTTCGCTTGTCTTTAACTGAAGAAATGAACAAATATCTTGTCAGGTATTGGTATAGATATTTTGACCGAATACCTGGCCTCTTAACCCACTCCTTTAAATCCTGCCAAAATCTTTCGATATTCTCTGTGTGAATTTTGATATTCTCGTTATCCACAAAATTTTTAGAATGATTAATAACAAAATGCTTGTAACCTAAATCACTTATAGTCTTGTAGGCAGCCCAGGAATCACTGTAAATCACAGAGCCAGGCCTAATGTACTTCTAAATGAGTGGAATGAGTGTTCCTTTGTCGCGTTTCACACCAATATAGCCCGTTAACGGCACAACAAACCGACGTTTACTGAGTCATTCAATACCGCCAAACAACCAAACCTGGCTCAGAACCTGACCTCTCTCGTACTTGCGGTGAACAAACAAGTTTCGTCTATTTCCACCTCAATCCCTTCACCACCAATCAGTTCCTGGTTAGAAAACCAATCATCCGTAACTTCACTACAGAACGATTGCCAGTCTATCGACGAATTTGGAGACAGGTTCAGGCACTCCACAGTTTTGTGTGGTCCCATAAATGGCTGAGGAAATGATTCACAAAGAGAACAATTTCCCACGGAGGAATATTAGTATTGTCTAGAAAAGAACCTTTAAAATCTGAGACAGAATAATCACAGTACCGTCTTTTCTTCGTTTTAGGCACAATGTAACTTTTCCTACAACGCCACAGTTTCTGGTCTTGACGATATGTACACTCCGTTTTACAATGTGGACACTTCACAACTGTCAGTAGAACACTGTGAGCACGCAGAAACTCAACACTTTTTTTCTAAATTTTCGTAGAAAGCGACATTACAGCGGTAATAATTGAACGAGCACGTCACACGAAGCCATTGCGGTAGCAAAGTAATTCAAATTCGAAATGGATGGAGCGCAGTGATTGGGCAGACATGTAACGGTCAGCCGCGAACACACACTAGATACACACCAAAAAAAAAATTTATATCTCGGAAACAAAGCATTTGCGATGGAAACGCTATAGAAGAAAAGTGTCTTAGAATTAAAAAATCTACTTAATGAACATATAATAATTGCTGGACATTAGATGGGTGTAATACTATAATAATACCGTAATTAGTTTAAATTCATGACTCCATAGATAAAAATGAAATTTTTTTACTGCAAATACTAAGGCTAAGGCTTCATGTTCAAGTTGTGCATATTGTCTTTCAGTCTCAGTTGGGTAAATCCAGGTTAAATAGACGATAAACAACACGGTCATGTCTTCAATTTGCATAAAACTTGGTCCGGGGGTGTTTTTTAGTGAAATAAACAAATTCCAAAATTTTTTTGAAAATCGGTCAAATAGGTCAAAATTTAGGGTCAGGTCAAATTTTGGCCAAATCGTGACCTAACAATTTTTTAAATCCCTATATCTCGGCTTCTAATTGTCGTAGCTTAATAAACTTTATACAGATAGAAGCGGAATGAGCTCTAGTTTCCAAAACTCGTACTTTCATTTGGATAATGTAATAAAAAAACCACTTCATTTTGAAAAAACAAAAACATTTCAGGATTTGACATTGACGGGATCAATTTTTAAAAAAATTTATTGAAGAAACAATATTGCCTGAGCAAAGATCTACCATAATCAGCAATAAAAAGTTAGCTTATAGGCCATTATATAGCTTAAAACTTAATTTTATTAATGCTGGCTTTCTTCATTTTTTATTTTATTTTTCTATTTTCAGATTTTAATAACTAGGTATATAGTGAAAGATAAGGTGTACCTAAATATCTACCTAAATAACTTAAAAAAATGCCAAAAAATAAGAAATTATATTGTTGTGATCCTTTAAAAAAACACACAAAAAAAAGAATTTTCAATAATATTAAAAAAGTTACGGAACTTATGGCTTCTGTAAGTTATGGAGTTCTTCAAAAGGATCAGGTATTGTGTAGCAATTGCTACACCTTAATAAGAAGTCAACCTGGAATACTGGAATCTGTACCAGCACCAGCAGAAGAGGCTGTACCGCTACAAGAACTGTGTCCTTTACCAGCAAATGAAGAATCCTTTGAGCGCAGTAGTAGCTTGTCTACAAATATTTCTACTGCTCCACCTGTTGAGGAAATTTTGAAGATTCACAACATAATAAGGATATACTTAGCGATAAAATATTACCATATTTAGATGAGAGCCCCATAAAAACAGGTAAATATCTTTAAATAACCATATATTTATTTTTTATATAATTAATGAAATCTTTCAATAAACATATATTTAATTTTTATCTAATTAATAAACCAAGTCTCAGTTAGACAACTAACATACATTACATATACATATATAATTTAATAATATTTGTATCTCAATTGTAATTTTATGTAATTCTTTACAGCTGGATCAACGTCACAGCAAAACAAAAAAAGGCCACTTCAAAATTTCAGGCAACATCAGGAAAAGTTAGTAGTAGTATAGAATCCGCCTATGGGACTTCTATCCAGGAAGATGCTGTTGCTGGCCCGTCCAAAAAGGGTCGGTGGGATGATGATTTAAAAGGGCACAAAGTTTATTATACATTAAAAACATGTAGCTATTGTTATTTATATGTACAATATGTACAATACATAACGAAACAATAGATTTTTGAGAATAAAATAAAATTTAATACTTAATTTACTAACTTAACTTAGATTTTTACTCATTTCTTTTTTTTTATATAATTTTAGGTATGAAAATGTCATGCAAGAGCTTAAAGACAAATTTATTTCTACAACTGATCGCAAGATTAAATTACAAATTATATCTTTATATCCATTTTCAATTGAAAAAACAGCAGAATTCTTTGAAACTTCTACATATATGTGAGAAAAAGTCGGAGTTTGCAAAAAGAATATTCAGGAATAGCGCCCTCATACGTTTTTCCTACAGAAGATGATATTTGCCCTGTTCCCCCCGAGAACATATTTGGAACAGTTGAGTCAAGTTTAAGAGGCGGAACAAGGATACAGTATATCTTCCCAACTCAAGATTTAGGAAATTTCTCAAGAAAACTTAAACAAATTAGCATATATGTATGAAGTTAGCACTTAGCATGGATGTAGAATGTAGAGAGTAGATATGTATTTAAATTATAATTAATAATTACAAACGCTAAGTATATCCTTATTATATTGTTATCCTACTATTTAATATGTTTAGTTTCATTAAATAAATTTTTGATGATGAAATTCTGAGAAAATGAAGAAAGCCAGCATTAATAAAATTAAGTTTTAAGCTATATAATGGCCTGTAAGCTAACTTTTTATTGCTGATTATGGTAGATCTTTGCTCAGGCAACATTTTTTCTTCAATAAATTTTTTTTAAAATTGATCCCTTGAAGGTCAAATCCTGAATTTTTTTTGTTTTTTCAAATTGTTTTTTATTAAATTATCCCAATGAAAGTACCATTTTTGGAAACGAGCTCATTCCGCTTCAATCCATATAAAGTTTATTAAGCTACGACAATTATAAGCCGAGATATAGGGATTTAAAAAAATCTTAGGTCACAATTTGGCCAAAATTTGACCTGACCCTAAATTTTGACCTATTTGACCGATTTTCAAAAAAAATTGGGAATTTGTTGTTTCCACTAAAAAACACAATCAGACCAAGTTTCATGAATATTGAAGCTGTATTAGTGTTTATATCAGCACTTCTACCTGTCTATTTATCCTGGATTTGCCCAGTTAGTGTTCTAGAAGCAAAACAGATAGGCCTATCTACATCAATGTGGTGAGATAACACTGCCCCAATTCCATAAGAACTGCTATCTGCTGAAACTATGAGAGGAAGTTTAGAATCATAATGCACTAGGAGAGTGGACTTTAGTAGTACATCCTTGGGAGACTCAAATGCTTCCTTTTGGGTTTTCTCCCATCTCATTGTTCCGCAGATCGTAAAAGCTTATTTAGGGGTTCAAGGAAAGTCGATGCATTAGGCAAAAATTTCTTATAAAAGTTTAGGATACCTAAATAAGCTTGTAACTGTGTGATGTTTTTGGAGGTGGTGCATTTTTTATTGTTCTAGTTTATCCACCATTGGATGAATGCCTGAGGCATCTATGCGGAACCCTAAATATGAAACCGCGTTAGTGACCCACGAACACTTTTCTTTCTTTAGCTTAAGTCTGGCATCCCAGAGTCTTTTTAGAACTGTGGTTAATCTAGTTAGGTGTTCTTTTTTAGACGAACCTGAAATGAAGATGTCATCTAGAAAACAAAGTAACCCCTGACTGTGACCTAAAACTTGGTCCATTGTCCTCTGAAAAATACCCAGAGCCGATGCTATTCCATAGCATAGCCTATTGTACTTATATAGGCCTTGATGCGTATTTATGATGGTTAGTTCTTTAGAATTTTCAACTAAACTTAGTTGAGCTTAGGCTTGGGACATATCTAGTTTGGTGAAAATTTACCCCTAGCAAGAGAGCTAAATAATTCATCAAGCTTGGGTATAGGGTAGCAATCTAGAAGGACTGCTCTATTTGCTGTTAAACGGTAATCCCCACATAACCGCACAGACTTGTCAGGTTTTAGTACAGGAACTATTGGGGCAGCCTACTTAGCGTGTGTGACTGGTTCAATAATTTTATCTTTGAGCAGCCTGTCAATTTCTAAATCTACCTTCTCCAGCAGTGCATGCGCAATTGAACGAGCCTTACAAAATTTCGAAGTTACATTAGGATCTACTTCTATACAGACCTGATGGCCTTTTAGGTTGCCTACTTCAGGCCCAAAAACAGAAGGAAACTCCCTTAACAATGAGTCTATGTCAGACGGATATGAGAGTGTATGCACATCTGCCTGACCCTTTGGCAAAATTTTGTCAATCGGCATTTTCAAAGCATCAATCCAATCACGGCCTAGCAGAGTAGGCCCTTGCTCATCCACCACTAAAAGAGTTAAGATATGAGACAATGTTTTCTTGTTGAGTGTAACTGTGATGGATGCTTCTCCACAAATAGGTATTTGTATGTCCCCATATTTTTTTAGTATTGTTTTAGATGCATGTAGTTTAGGTGTATTTCTGAAAGTTTTGTCAAAAACTGTTTTGGACATGACAGTTCGGGCAGTACCTGTATCTAGTTGGAGAGGAACTGTAATTTCATTTAGGCCGACCTCTACAATATATGGGCCTGTATTATCACCACTTTGCTGCTCATAAAATAGGTACTCCACTCCAATGTTCGAAGTATTTCCCTTTTGAGGATTTACACTAGAAATGTTATAATTAGAATTTTCACCCCTTGTTTTCTTTGGAAAACAAACTTTAGCTATGTGGACTACTTTACTACAGTTTCGGCAAACTGCTTCTTTAAAAGGACAGTCCTTCTTCCAATGGTGTTTTCCACACCCAGTACATGGCTTGGAAGGCTTTTCCTCCTGTTTAGCGTTTGAATTAGTAGGTTTAGTCATATTTGCCGCATACCTTTTATTTGTCTGTCTAGTAGGCTCATTAGGTCTGCCAGGCCTAGAAGATTTAAAGCTATTTACGTGTTGGGCTTTACTATTGTGACTGCCAAAAGCTCTAACATCTTTAGCAGCTGCTTCTCTAGCTGCAGCTATTTCTACAGCCTGACTAAAAGTTAGGTCCTGTATAGCTAACAGGGCTCTCTGGGTAGACTCTTCTTTGAGACTCATTACAAACCTATCTCTTAGCATTTCGTCTAATTTGTCCCCAAATTTACAAGTACGGCTATGGGCTTTTATTCCTGAACATAAGAACATAAGAAATTTTTATAGTGGGCACACTAGGGGCCACTTCGGCCCATCGAGGTGGCTCCACTATGTAAAAACTGCCTGTACATTGGCAACAACCAATTTTTACAAAACTAATTAATTATCAATTTAAAACTAAAGATAGAATCTCTGGATCCAGAGGATCAAAGTCATAATAGGCTACTATCCACAAATATGTTACACTCTATATCTATTTATAACTGACATGCAAATATATCAGATCCAAAGAATCCAGTCAATTTCATTACAGTACCTTGCCAACCAAAATAGGTCTCGGTCCATATCAATTGCGGACCAAGTCACAATTTTACAACCATATACATTACAATATATATATATATATATATATATATATATATATATATATATATATATATATATATATATATATATACACTTAGGAGGAAAAGTGTAGGTGTGGCTGTAAAGACTAAAGACTATACAGTAATGTAGAAATGTGTGTGCACCCATTTTGGGTCTCCCATTTAAAGGTGTTTGTGGGGCAAGTGAAGATCATGAGTTTTTCAATACTTCACAGTATTATGGGGGGCACCGCTCGGCAGAGGAATCTCTCTAAATGGGGTGTGTAAAGACAGAGAGTATCCCCTAACCCAAGATGCTGCCTCCCTATATCCCACAACACTTGTGTTGAGCTGTGGGATCTATCACCTAAATGCACATAATATATTGAAATAAACTAGTACCATTCATGCAATAAAAATGGGCTTAAACTCTATCACCAGATGTCCCTTGCAGACATCAAACTATCCAACCTTCTTTCGAAGGAATCAAGTATACAGTCTGAAGTCACCACTTCTGTCAAACTGTTCCAAAACTTAATTACTCTGTTTGTAAAACTATGTTTTCTTAAATTTCTTCTACATCTTGGCTTAAATAATTTCATACTATGACCTCTAGTCTGGTTATTGTGATCTTTAATGAAAAGAGAATCAAAATCTATCTTATCCAACCCTTTTATCATTTTATACACCTCTATCATATCACCCCTTAACCTCCTCCTTTTTAATGAGAACATGTTTAGATACACCAGTCTTTCCTTGTATGTCAATTGTCTTAGTCTAGATGGGATTATTCTTGTTGCTCGTTTCTGTACTTTTTCTAGTTTTTCAATATCTTGTATCAAATAGGGACTATTAAATTAAATACAGTATTCGAGGAGAGGTCTCACATATGAAATGTATAGTTGCTTTATAATATTGGGTGATTTGTATTCAATGTGTGTCTACATGAGATTGAGTCTAGCATTTGCTTTATTTCTGATTTCCATACAGTGATTTGAGGGTTTAAGTTCATTAGTCACAGTGACACTGAAATCTTTCTCTTTATCATCATTTTTAATCCAAATTCCATTCATATTGTATTAAAATTCTGGATTTTTTGGCCCAATATGCATAACCTTGCACTTATCAACATTAAATCTCATCTCCCACTTATCTGCCCAGGCTGTTACTCTGTCGAAGTCTTTTTGTATTGTCATTGCTCCTGCTACTGACTTAACATTATGGCCTAATTTTGTATCACCAGCAAATTTTGAGGTTGTAGTGCCTTGCACCACAAGATTATTCTTTATTAGTGAAAACTGCCACAAATTGGCACGAGTGAAATATTTAAATCTAAATAAATAAATAAATAAATACAAGTTAAATATGTCCAGTGATCAAATTTAATTCTTAAGAATTCAGTGTGGTGTGACTAGACATGAATTGGCTTTTAAGGATTATTTTGGCTTGTTGGTAAAATTGTATAGTAAAAACAAACTTATGTGAAACGACAACACAAAGGACGCTGTTCACACATCGTATTATTTGAAAGCACCGCGCCAGCAAGCAAAAATTGTATGGTATGTTTTGTATTTATAATGTTTATATTCTTTACTATTTCATATCTGTATGCAATACCGCATACTGCAGATACTAACAAGCCTTATACTGTTTGCAATTAGTACTAAGATTTATACTACAAATAGTAATGTAAGATTCATACAATAAATTACCTTAGGCTAAGTTAGGTCTAGGCAAAAAGCCAAATTGTAACTCTAGTCTAGCTGAGGCCTACCATAGTCTTTGTTTTAGATTAACCTCAGCTCGATATATTGAAGAGGCATAGGCCTGCCTATTAATTTTCTTAGTATATTTTACTTTATAATATAAGCCTATTATGTCATGTATTTTCTTAGCAGATGGCCTACTAGTCATTTGTGGCCTACATACTTCCTTAGTTCTCCCATTCAACTTAACACAATCCCATAATGAGAATTAACTGTAATTTATCATCCACAGGTTACTGGGCCTATATAGCATATGTATTTTAATTATTAATTATTGCCATTTTTATTATTCTTTTTCTCTGAAATATCACTTACAGTATTCTTGTCTGTCTCTTTGCAGACAAGGTTGTCATTGTGGCTATTATTTTTAGTTATTACTATTATTAGGTTGCATTATTATTTGTACTATTATTATTATTAGTTTACTATTATTATTATTATTATTATTATTATTAGTGTTACATATTATTTGTATTATTACATATTTATTATTATAATCAGTATTATTTGCAGACTGTTATATATTAGCTAAACGGGCCATTATTTAATCTCGCATTTGTATGTCTATCAAAGTTGTTACGGGTAAAGATCCCCTTTGCATTTATAAATGATTGCTGCAAATAGTTATTAATTATTGTTAATAAAATACAAAATTCATATTGATGATTTAATAATCAGTCCTTCCCTTCTTTTATTAAAATTAATTTTGCGCCGCACTGCTGGATGCCAATCTAGCATTTGGGCGCTGGTGACCCTGGCATTTAGTTAATTATCTACGTAAACTTGTAAAGGTCTATAATAAATAAAACCGGACTCTTACAAGGTTTTACATGATAGGCCCTTCTCTAGATCATTTATATAGACAACAAAACGCAGAGATCCCAGCACAGACCCCTGTGGGACTCCGCTCAATATGGGTCGCCAAGTAGATTTATTTCCATTTAGATGAATTCTGCAAAGCTGGGCACTTGCGGTTTTTTTTGCGGTACTGCGGTACTACCGCACTACCAAACCGGTACCGCATAACGCAGTACCGCAAAGGATCGCTGAAAGTACAGGCTGTACTTTCAGCGATCCTTTGCGGTACTGCGTTATGCGGTACCGGTTTGGTAGTGCGGTAGTACCGCAGTACCGCAAAAAAAAACCGCAAGTGCCCAGCTTTGGAACTCTGTTTTCTGTTTCTCAGCCATTCTTCTATCCAATCGGCTATATGACCTCTTATACCATTGGCTCTAACTTTTACCAACAATCTTGCATGAGGAACAGCATCAAATGCCTTTGCAGAATCTAAGTGTACTATATCTACTGGCTCTTTATTGTCCAAATGCAATAGGACTCCATCATAAAATTCAATCAAGTTGGTTAGACAGGACCTTCCATTTCGAAAGCCATGCTTGCTATCATTTATAAGGTTGCACTCTTCAAGGAACTCAGTAACTTTACCTCTAATGATACTTTTGAGTAATTTGCAAATAATGGAGGTGAGGCTGATGGGTCTGTAGTTTTTTGCCAAGTTTCTATTTCCTTTTTTCCAATCCTCTGGAATTTCAGTACATATCAATGATTTATTAAAAATAATTTCTAGTGCCTGTGCTATATTCTTTTTGGCAGCTTTTATGACTATTGGATGCATTTCATCTGGCCCTGGAGATTTTTCCATTTTTAATTTATCTATTGCTTTTAGGATATCTAATTTTGTTACCCTTAATTCATTTATTTCTCTATCTTGTCCTGGTAGTATAAGATCAGGAATATTATTTAAATTTTAATTTGTGAATACTGATGAGAAGTATTTGTTTAGTTCTTCAGTTATTTCAAGATCATCTATAGTTTTATCATATATATAGAGGGGGCCAATTTTCTTTTTCACTCTACTTTTCAAATTGAAGTGACTGAAAAACTTCTTAGGATTGTTTTTTGAATTCTTGGCTAAGCTTTTTTCCAGGTCTCATTTGCTATCTCTAATTGCTTTCTTGCAAATACTACTTTTACTTTTATATATTTCGGAGTCTGTGCCAGTATTTCTGAAACTGAGATATCCTGGAAGGTATCTGGATCATTTGTTAGAATTAAATCTAGAATGGCATCGGCCCTGGTTGGCTCCTTCACTAACTGGGTTAAACCGTTCTCAATTACACAATCTAAGAATCTCTCATTACTTTCTGGTGTTTGTAATATTTCCCAGTCTATATGCCTATAACACTAACACTGATTCTGTTTATATAGAATTGTTGTTTTATATGCGTTTGTGGGCGCTGAGTCCAAATCTGGCCTTAGTTTGTGTGTATCATCAATGGTTTCAGAGATAATCCATTTTTCATGTTTTACCAGTATAATGTTGTTATGGGCGCAGCAATATCAGAATAATCAGGAATTGTTGAGAACAATCCGGATGTTCATTGACAGTTTCTTGCTCTAGAAATTGCCCGAAACTTCCACTGTGCTATACGGGGCTCCAATAAACCTTAGTCCCCCCCCCCCCCCGCCCATGGCCTAACTATTAGAGGTACAGTAAAACTAAACATACCTTACAAAAGAGAATTTAATCCTGCATTTAATGAGAAACAATTAAAACTTGGTGTTCCTGCCATTGGCTTCCAAGACAGACTGAATTTGCTTTGGGTAGCTTGCCAAAAGTGACATGAATAGATCTTGATCGTTACGCAAATTTGCTAAAACAGTTTCAATGTGTTGCGTCATTGTATCCTTCGAAAATCGATTTGCTGCAGGTTCTTGAAACAAGAGACATTCAACCTTGTCCTTTATAACTGATCCAATGTGTTCACAGACGTTCAGGTCAGGAGAATTTCCTGGCCATTCTTCATTTCCAAAGAAATCGATCTCATGTTTCCGCAACAACTGTTGAGTGGCTAATGCCTTAAAGCAGGGGGCCTTATCGTGCAGAAGTGTGACCTGATCCAGCGCCGGCATTAGGATATTTCGGGCCCTGTGCAGAGTATAATGTACGGGCCCCCCATGACACAAGTCAAATTGTTTTTCATTGCTAATCATTTTATTTTAGTAGATTGTTAACAAGTACAACAAGTAAAATTTAACTATACAAGTGCACCTGTAACAGAATACCAACAGCCTTTACTATTATTACTACTTATTACTTTATTATTATCAAATATTTAAACTATCATAAGAGGTTTCAAGTCCAGCGCCGGCCTTAGGATATTTAATTAGGAATAGGATAATTCAATTTAATTAGGATAGAAAAATAAATTACATTAATTTACACCAATTTTGGCACTCTGACGTCGATGTAAATTTCTGTGAAATTTTCGGGCCCCCCTAAGTTGCGGGCCCTCGCACACCCCTAAGGCCGGCACTGCCTGATCAACATCCATAACATTGTTTGGGTTTCTTAGAAAAGGAATGACATGCTGGGATAGAATAATATCACGAAAATACTGTCCATCCCAACTCTGACCATTTGGCTTCAGCACCCACATGAGCTTCTTTGCAGTGAACAAAACAAACACACCAACACAGTCTGGACTTTTTAATAATTCGCGATAATGTTCATTGTTATCGATTTCATCTGGTGTTGTGGCCCACACTCGATCATTTTGGTAGTTAGGCCGACGTGTTACGTAAACAAAAAATTCATCGGAGACAGCTGAATGCATGAAATCATCCACATCCCAATCTTCAAGATAATGGGCAAACCACATTCTGTCATCGATGTTGAGTTGAGTTTTTCTTGGCTTTGGAAGTTCATGCCAAGGCTTTAAACCTTGCCTATGACGGTACAGTCGAATGATCTCACCAATAACGATCTTTCCTCTCAACACTTCGATCTCTCTAGAAAGTTTAGCACAGCTGTTTTTCCGCTTACGCGTACCGCTTTCAATGATGTTCTTTGTTTCCTGAGAGAGTAGCAAATTTGGGCGCCCAGATTTGGTTGTATCCATTTCACATTCATCCAAAGTTTTATTCCAATTTCTTTTGAAATGTTATAAAGGTGGCTCCAGCATCACGAGCTTCCCGAAATGTTATTGCTCGTATGTGATCTATCACACGTTGCCTCTCTGAATCACCAATTAATTGAGAAGCCATTATATTATCACTTTATCAGCTAGAGTAATTTTAATACCTGCCATAAATAAAAAAATTATGTATTTTTATAATCACTAAAAACTATTTTGATATAAGTAAACATGTAAGCTGCAAATGGGGGGACTAAGGTTTTTTGGAACCCCTTATAAAGAAGAGCGCAGAGTCTGAGAAGTCAGTAAGTGTGAGCACACAAAGAAAGCAGGTTGTTTGTCTGATGGTTACCAGCACTGAGGTACTGTGTTTCTGTGCTTCTCTGTGCTGATGATTTGAGTGTTAGCGATCCTTTTTTATTGTGAACATTATTTCAATGTTGTGAATACATCTTTTTTCTGGAATCTGTAATCTGTTGCAGATTTAATAACTCCTCTCTATATCTGCAGGTTATGATTAATGTAGTACAGTTTGGTAAAGAGAATGGCAACTAGAGCTTGTAAACACTCGCTGGATATATTCTGCTACGTTTGTGGGTATTACATAGGCCCCAAGCAAGTATCGCACAAGATTGTGAAAGGCACCAAGTTCTGGATCGCGTATCGGCTCTATTTTGGTATGCCTCTGGGTGACCAAGATAAGCCCTGGCACCCCATGTGATCTGTGGAAGCTGCCGCTCCACACTTGAAGGGTGGCTGCAGGGAGTACGCAAGGCAATGCCCTTTGCGGTACCCAGAATATGGAGAGAACCAAACAGCCACCATGACGATTGCTACTACTGCATGGTAGATGTTTCTAAGTACAGGAAAGTTAAAGGAAGGTAGACTCTTCAGTATCCAAGCATGGCGTCGTCCATAGCTCCTGTACCACATTGCGAAGGTCTTCCAATACCACGTCCACCAGAACAGGTATCTATCCATTACTTTACCTTCTGTATTTACAGACTGTGGGTCATTGTGTCGATTTTTCTTAGTGCTGATGCTCTTCTACATATATAGCTATGCCTATATTTTGTTTCTTTGCTTTGCAGGTTGAAAATGAGGATGCAGCTAGCTCATCTGAGATGTCGGCTGGTGGGGACAGTCATGATGAAGAATATACAGTAACTTTCAGTACAAACCCTCACTTTCCAAATCAGAGGGAATTGGACGACTTAATTAGAGATTTGGGTTTGATGAAATCAGGGTCTGAGCTTCTGACCTCCAGACTCAAAGAGTGGAATTTGCTTGGAGAAGACTGCAAGAGCACTATATACCGAAAGCGGCATGAAGAGTTTGCAAGGTTCTACGATGTCGATGGCTCTCTCTGTTATTGCAGTGAGGTTAATGGTCTATTCACAGCTATTGGGTTAACACATATACCCTCAGAGTGGCATATGTTTATTGACAGTTCAACTCGGAGTTTAAAAGCTGTTCTACTCCACAATGGGAACAAATATCCATCTATACCAGTTGCACATTCTGTTCAAATGAAAGAGGACTATGGAAATGTCAAACAACTGCTCACTCAAATCAGGTATGAACAATATAACTGGGACGTGTGTGGTGATTTCAAAATGACTGGTTTCTTGTTAGGTTTACAAGGAGGGTTTACTAAATATTCATGTTTTCTTTGCCTGTGGGATAGCAGGGCTTCAACTGAGCACAATAAAACAGTTCAGTGGCCTCCACGTAAAGGACTGCAACCAGGAAAGTACAATGTACTCAGGGAACCTCTTGTGAAGCCTGACATAGTTCTGCTACCACCTCTCCATATTAAGTTGGGTCTAATTAAGCAGTTTGTAACTGCGTTAGATTTTGGAGGGAAAGTTTTCCAACAGATTCGGGTCATGTTCCCTAAACTCTCTGAGGCCAAAGTCAAGGCGCTGTTGAATTCAAAGAACCTTGAAGCCAAGATGACTCCGATCGAAAAAGAGGTTTGGTGTGCTTTCCGTGATGTGGTTCGTGGGTTTTTAGGCAACCATAAAGCACCAAACTATAAGGAGTTAGTGTCAAACTTGATTAAGTGCTATGACAAAATGGGGTGCCGTATGTCTTTAAAATTACACTATCTGCATTCACATCTAGACGTTTTTCGTGATAACCTGGGCGATGTGAGTGAAGAACATGGCGAAAGATTCAATCAAGATATTCAAACGATGGAGAAAAGGTACCAGGGCCATTGGGATGCTTCCATGATGGGAGACTACGTATGGTCGCTGATCAGAAAGGATAGAAATGTTCATACGCGGAAGTCGCGTTCTTCAGTGCATTTTTAAGGAACGCACACTGCATAACGAGGCTTGTTATTCTCTTGTTGGTTCTCCTCATGATATATATTATATCCTTTGCACCATTTTGGGTTTGTCAAACAATTTTGGCTTAATAAACATTAATTTCCAATAGTGTTTTTATTTTCAGAAAATATTTATGTTAGCCTTCTTTATACACTTTGCCATATGAAAAGTGTGATAACCTATATTTTTGAAACGGTTGATGATAGAGTAAAACCAATATCATTTTTGGAATCAGTGCCCTAAAATCATTAAGAAACGACAGAAAAATCACAATAAACAGAAATTTTTTCAAATTTTGTTACCCAGTGTAATTGAAATCTCCAACAATAATAACATTGCTTATCATTGCTTTATTTATTTCATCAATAAGTTTATTTTCTACATACTTATTTTCTTCTCTACTTTTGGGGATTCCTCCAACTGAACATCCCTCAGGTGGTCTATAGATACCCCCTATCCTGATTTTCCTGCATTTTTAAGCCCAATATCTATCCATACAGATTCAACATTTCTTCTTTAACGGAGATAACTTCAACTGGATTCAGATTTTGTCCAAGTTTAGTTTCAGTGACAATCATAACATCAGGATTTTCAATACCTATGTATGTCTTGAATTCATTTATTTTATCTCAGATACTTCTTGCATTTACATAGAAAAATGACAAAGAACTCTTGGAATATTTTGCTTGTAATTTAGTCTGGTTCTTGTTCTGTGATGGTATATTATTTGCATCTCTCTTACTTTCTTTGTTGACCTTTTTCTTTTGAGTTTTAATTATATTTTTTATTAGTTCATTGTTATCAAGAGTATTGGTATTTGTACTAATTTGGCCTATTCCTTTGGTTTTTAGTCAATTATATGATACAATCTTTGATAGTAAATCAGTCCCTTTACTATTAAGGTGAATTCCATCTTTGTTATAGAACTCTAAAATTTATTCTACATTTTGATATATGTAATTTCCATGCTCTGACATAGTGTCTTAAGCCTACTATTTATATATAGTGCTTGTGAGTACCACTTATTATTCTCATGTATCCTGGGAATTATACCTGTGATAGATGTTTTAAGGTTAGGTCTCCGTTCCTTTAACTTCGTTAATAGCTGTTTATATGACTCCATGATTTCTTCGGAGTGCTTACCCTTTATATCATTTCCACCTACATGTATAACCATATTCTTTGGTACAGTTAGGTCAATACCATGTGAAAAATGCTCTGTATGAATTGGTCCACAATTAACCCACCCCTTATATCTCCAGTCTAACTATAGAGTAGATTAAGTCTAGCCCTGTAGGGGTCAGCCTAGAGATTCCGGAAATGGTCCAGAGCGGGCAGATAAATTGAGGTCCACAGTAGGATTCCTCACCAAACTAGGTTAGGGCAATCTACCTTCACCTTTGTTAAGCTATGAGTTGATGCTGGGTCTTAGGCCACAATGTAGGCCTAAGTTGTCTGACCCAGCTTAATTTAATGAGTCTTCTAAGTTAGAAGTTAGAAGATCCAACTGGGCTAAAAACACAATTAGTCACTTACTGCTAGTTATTAGAGAGTCCCTTCTTCCGTCCTGGTTTAGTTGTTAAGAGCGTACTTGCTGGTGGGGATCTTTCTTCGTTGTCTGTTCTTGTCCCTTCTCCAGTTGCGTCCTCTCGCCCCGTTCCGTTTTTGTTCTCCTTTGTTCTCCTTTTCGCGGGGCTTTTTCCACCAGCGTCGTGTTGGTTTTTTCCTCGGTTGGTTGATCGGTAATGTATATCTATTACCGAGCACGCTCTTGTCACACAGTATATAAATACTAGTGTGGAGAATAACTCTGGTGAGCAACCAATTGGTTTCATCCACCCAGTTATTGACATAAAAGGAATTTAATAATTGTTAGATTAACTACCTACCTACTCAGTGAACCATTTTCGTTACCTCCAACTACCCATCATTAGTTTTCCATAACCAGATCCTTTTTCTATAATTTTATTACTAATTCTATTTATCCCTGCACCTGGATAACAGTAAGCTGTGCTACTTCTAGATAATTTAGATCCTAGGCCCCTCACTTGAGAGTCACCTATAACGGATGCTGGTTCAAACACACCTATAGCTTTAGAGTACCTAGGTTTATGAGAGTGTGGATTATTATTGCTAAAATTTTGTTTTATAGGCCTACTTTCTTCAGCTTTCTCATCTTGATCCTGGACCAGCGAGAAAGCATGGAACTAATTGGTTAGTTCTATAAGGACACTTCCTTGGCTCTTGAATTCTAGCTTTCCAGGTTTTCTTAGGTTTAGTCCACTCATCATTTTCAGAAATTGTCTGAAGATATCTAGGCCTGGGCTCACCAGTTGCGGTCCTAGCTTACATGACGCCTGGGCGAACCTCACCTTCAGCGCCCCCCCCCTGTTCGCCAACACACACACATTCGAATCCCCCCAAAATAAAGGACAGACATAACTCTTTCACAAAATAACTTTTTATTGGACTAATTGTTGGAACTTCAGAACCAAAACAAAGACTCAAATTTTGAATTTTACAAATCCTTCATCACGTAAATAGAATAACTCACTTAAGAGAATGTAATTATGATACTATGAACAGGAAAAATACAAATTAAATTGCACAACTGCCATAAATAAACTAGAGAATCAAATTTCTAAATTGTACAAATGCTCTATCACATAAATAGAATAAGACACTTAAGAGAGGGTAATTATTATGCTACACTTTGAACAAGAAACAAAATAAATTGCACCACAGCACAACTGCCATCTAAAGCCTGACTCTTCTACCTTCCTTGATGCAAAGTCATTGATCTTTTATTATTTATTTTATTTTATTTTTTATTTTATTTATTTCTTTATTTATTTATTCTTATTTTTATTTTTATTTTTTTTGCAGGCGCTCATGCCGCCCCTCCACAAATGCCGCCCTGTGCGGCTGCCCATATTGCCCATATGAGGAACCGCCACTGGGGCTCACTATGAGGTATAGGGACATTTAAGTTTACTTGAACTGCTACTTCACTAGATTTAGGCTCAACTTATGCTTTGGCAAGGGCCGAAGATTAGCAATGAAATTCACAACTTCTATGCTACAGTTATTGCAAAACCACATTAATTTTATATTTTGTGTAACTGCAGTATCCAGGCCTTTATAGATATCATTGGGCAACTTAAAACAACTGGCATGGTACCAGTCATCACATTTATCACAAGCTACTGCTCTATCCTTGTTTGTCACTTCAACTTTACAAATCTTACAATCACTGTCATGCACCATTTTCTAAAAATGGGATATCACTAGCACTTTAGGAAACCACTGATCACGAACAAGTACAGGAAACACTGGAGTGATCTTATACCAGTCAAAAAATAATTCCAAAATGCAGGAGCAATCTCAACTGCAGCCCCGGAAATTTTTTTCAACACCACACTCTTGGTTTCAGTAATAAAGAATTTGAACTTTTTGTTAACAAGCAGATCTAGGTACATCCGATTACTGCAAAGGTTCACTGACCAACAAACTCTGCAATGCTTTCATTCACTGTCTGATGCCTCGAATAAAATTTGAAATATTCATAGATGAGAACTACTCAGGGTTTGTAGTGATCAGTTAGGGCCTGTACCAATTCACTATAGGTGCAAGTTTCCGGTGCTTTAGGAGCAACTAGGTCCATAACTAAGCCAAACGTTTTAGGGCCTATTATAGTTAAAAAGGTAGGTACTTTCTTAGCATCAGGAATGGAATTTACTCGAAAAACAACCTCACCCTAGTCATATAAGCTTCGAAATCCTCCCCAGAGTCTTCATAGGGGCTTATATGGCCAATCACCAACATGCTAGAACAAAACTGATTTAGGCCAAATAACGTGAATTAGATTAAATTTGGTTTAAATTTGATCTAGATACTCCCCAGTTAGGGCTGAATAGTAAATTGTATTAGAGTTAGGGCTGAGTAGGAATTAGTATCAGAGTTAGGGCTGAGTAGGAATTAGTATCAGAGTTAGGGCTGAGTAGGAATTAGTATCAGGGTTAGGGCTGAGTAGGAATTAGTATCAGGGTTAGGGCTGAGTAGGAATTAGTATCAGAGTTAGGGCTGAGTAGGAATTAGTATCAGAGTTAGGGCTGGGTAGGAATTAGTATCAGGGTTAGGGCTGAGTAGGAATTAGTATCAGAGTTAGGGCTGGGTAGGAATTAGTATCAGAGTTAGGGCTGGGTAGGAATTAGTATCAGAGTTAGGGCTGGGTAGGAATTAGTATCAGAGTTAGGGCTGGGTAGGAATTAGTATCAGAGTTAGGGCTGGGTAGGAATTAGTATCAGAGTTAGGGCTGGGTAGGAATTAGTATCAGAGTTAGGGCTGGGTAGGAATTAGTATCAGAGTTAGGGCTGGGTAGGAATTAGTATCAGAGTTAGGGCTGGGTAGGAATTAGTATCAGAGTTAGGCTGGGTAGGAATTAGTATCAGAGTTAGGGCTGGGTAGGAATTAGTATCAGAGTTAGGGCTAGGTAGGAATTAGTATCAGAGTTAGGTTGGCGGACCCAAGCTATGGTACGGTAGCTTACCCACACAAACCAACCAAATTGGATGACCCACTAGGCTAGGCTACATCCAATTTTCCAAACAACCAAATTAAATCCAATGAGCCAAATTATATCCAATGAGCGAAATTTAATCCCATCCTCATTGCCAAACGTAATAGCTTGGGGTTAGTGACCCCACTAAGTTACTAGGTTTCTAAACAAACAAAGACACTTACTGGTGCGTTGAATTAGATATTCTTTAGGGCCTACCATAGATTTCATGTATCCCACAAAGCAGTCTACCTAAACTCTCTAACTTTACTAATTTAGAAGCTATAGACATTACCCTAACTATTATTATTTACTGACAACTTTCTACCCCATTTGTCACCTTAGAAACATCACCAAATTAAACTTAGCACCAACGATTTAGTCAGATATGAATAACCATGCTCTAGTCCAGCCAAAACCAAAATGAACAGCTGCGTTGCTCTGTTTATCCCTTCATGTTGCCATTCAGCTTCCTTTAGTGATATTTCCCTTTAGTGACTTCAGACTATATACATATATATATACACACGTCACCTCAGGGCCGCTGAAAAATGGTAGCGGAGAGCTAGTTTCTGGAAAACAAGGAAATGGCTACCTTGCTAAACGAATTTTTTATGTCAGTTTTTATTATAGAAGATGTAATGAATATCCCTGTGGTCATAGACATAAACCTTTTGATAATGGTAATATTTTGGATAATATTGTGGTTAGTGAAGGGGAAGTAATGCGTTGTATTGATAAAATGAAAATGCGTAAATCACCGGGCCGGATTCCATATCCCATACAACTAAAAAGATTAAAAATAGCATTGTTGTCCCGCTAACAAAGATTTTTAATGCGTCTATTTCTGAGGGGTGCGTACCAGATAATTTCAAGTTAGCAAATGTACACTATCTTTAAGAAAGGTGATAAAAGTGCGGCGGGAAATTATAGGCCAATCAGTTTAACGTCTGTTGTAGGTAAGCTACTGGAATCAAATTAGGGATTGTATAGTCGAACACTTAGAATTACACAACTTGGTTAGAAATACGCAGCATGGTTTTAGGCGAAACAAATCTTACTTAACTAATCTTTTAGAATTTTTTCAAAGCATGGTTGAAGTTTACGATAGTCATTGGGCATATGGAAAAAATAGGTCCTGCTCCAACCAGAGTAGCCTAAACACAACCTAGGCTACGTTGGAGATGGAAGACCTAGGCTAAAGATGAACCAGCCTAACTATTTGTCCATAAACAGGACTTCCATACTCTTTTGTTAAACAATTACAGCTGAAATGTCAGCTTATTTAACCTAAATTTAATAACCGAAGGGAAATTTATGAACTTCTTACCTTGAAATTTTAATATACGTTTTATTTCTTGACACCAATAATGAACATTTTTATTCCGGCTTCTTTCGTCTCGCGCCTCCTCGTCCTCTCCATTATTCTCCTTATTCAGCTTATCCCGATCTTTTTCTTCTTCCCAAAACCGTGTTGCCATTTCTAGCTATGGGATCTTTTTTTTCTTTTCATCCCATATTTGTTTCTTCGTTGGTGTCTTTTTAATTTTTCCCAGCAAGAGTTGAAGCTCTCCTTCTGATTTATTTTTTATTGTTATTATTTTTTTTAATGTCAATATGGCTTATCCAAGATTAGGTGGGTCTTCCATTTCGGTACTCCCAAATTTTCCACAGGGCAGTTGATGTAGTGTATTTAGATTTTCAAAAAGTGTTTGACATCGTTCCACACAAAAGACTCATTGAAAAAAACCAAGGCTCATGGAATCAGGGGTGCAGTAATAAAATGGATAGAAGAGTGGTTGCGAGGTAGGAAACAGAGGGTAGTCATTGATGGAGCGGAGTCATGTTGGGCTAATGTAGCGAGCCGCGTTCCTCAGGGTTCTGCATGGGCCTAGTGATGTGAGGCGAAAATATTCTCGTTTTCCGAGAATATTCTGAGAATATTCTCGAGAATATTTGAGAATTTTCTTTATTCTTAGTTTTAAAATATTTTTAGATTGTTTTGCAGCTTTTTAGAGAATTCTAGAATATTTCAGAACCTTATGAAACTTTCTATAATGTGTGAGAATATTCTAGAAGACTCCAGAACATTCTAGAATACTCCGGAATTGGGAGAAAATAGTATAAAGGATGGCAAATTGTTTCCTTGGTTAGTTGTGGTTATGTATAGCAAGAGCAAGTATCTACATGTGATTTCCTTGTGACTTATGATTGTGATAATTGTCTTGCGAGTTTTTTATGGTAGGTAGTTCTTTTTGAAGTATTTCTTTTTTTGCCATTTTCGATAATATGCATGTTATTATGTGCACACACACACACTCGAGAAATTCACTGTTACTAACATTTACATATTTAGTTATAACACCATACAAAATTTTATGATGGGAAATTTTGTATTAACAAAGTTATGCACGATTTTATTTTCAATGATTTTGGTTCAATTTTTAATAATTTTGCATGTGACGTCATAATAAATTGGTGTCTAAAACATTGTAAATCATTATTGGTAGAGGGCGCTTGAATACGTGGCTGTATTTTTAACTTGCAGGGTTGCCAGGTGTGGCTAAAATTAGCCATTTGGGCTAATTTCAGATGTGGCTGGCTAAAAAAAATTATAAGGACTAGCCACTCGTTTTTTGGGCTATTTTTGGCTAATTTCAGTTTATTTACCATATACATTTTTAGCTTATAAAAAATTAACTTTTTCTACAAAATTTTGAGTCTATTTGTCTACGCTTTTCAGAAAATAATGTATTCAATGTTTGCTATCAGTGTTGTCTTTTCAGTCTTTTTCAAACCAGATTTGGTTTAAAAAATTCAGGTCCTCGGGCCGCCTCTTGTCATCTCTAGTGGCAACTGGCAACTTAAAAGTTACCAAACAGTGGTGCCAGATTGGGCTACAAGTAGCGGATTACGTTACTTTTTAGGGCTGCACGCTACTAGTTTTAAGATTTGGGCTACCCGCTACTTTTTGGGCTACTTGAATAATTTTGGGGGCTACAATACGCAACTTTTTTATTCGGAATTTTCTGTTCAAAATTCAGAATGCGTGCCAGGTCGGTTGCACACCCAATATTTTCCATTATGAACACTATATTTATATACACTATGATGCAATATACCTTTGAGAACGTAACTGAACGTTTTTCAACAAGCGCAATCTGTGTATGATGGTCAGTAGATTCTGCGCATGTTACGTAACTGAACTGTCTGAACATGTTTAAGACATGTAGATTCTGCCGCCTGCCCATACTAAATACCATTTAGTTTATCATAGAAACTGGTTGCGTGTGCACGTCTCTACCAATTTTTAATAAAAGTATTTAGCATTATAAGGATGTCATCAATATTTATTCGAAGGTAAGTCTTCAATTACACAGGGCAACAAAAAAAAAAATTTTTTCGTGTCCGAAGAATGAAAATACCTTATTCTCAATGTTCCCTCTAATTTTTTTTAGTCGGTGTGCGCAAGAAATTTTCGTTGTGCAGACATTGAGATTCATAGTGAAAAATTGTGCAAACTTTTCTGAGCGCTATTATCTTCAAAATTAAATATATATAAATATTAAATACTTAATAAATATTATTTCCATAAGATGATAGCTTGATCATTACTGTAGTATTAAATGAATATTAAAAAACTGTTCACAATATTATATATTCTCAAAAAAGAAAACATTTTATCCATTCTAAAAATATGAATAAAATAAAAAATAGTAAAATAAAATTCAACAAAATAAAGAAATAAAATAAAAATAACTAATTGAAAATGACTATTTTAGTTATCATTTCTCAAAACAATTTTTAGCATTCAGCAATTTAAAATAGACTATCAAGATTAATACATGATTTTATCCATTCACAAAATAGGAATAAAATAAAAAATAATTTTATTTTTTATGAATTATGAGATAATTACTATTCGTTTTTCTGCAAAAATAAGAAAGAGAAGGTTTATATTCAAACCGTTAATATATAAAAGAAAAAAATGCAAATACATAGAGTAAAAAAAATCTGTATTGCGTAATTACGCAATACGGAAGTTGGGCGAATGGGGTTAATACTTAAAAGAGCAACTATAGAGTATGTTGACGCAAATGGTCAGACCTTGTGTGACGGTATATTTTTGAAATTACTTCATTTATTGTCGTGACTCATGATACGCTTGAGCCTGTGCGCATTTTATTTTGCTGTGTGCGCGGGTTTCACAATGCGTGTGCGCGCGCACATGCACACACCTTAGAGGGAACATTGCTTATTCTTATAGTATTTTCTGTGCTGAATCCAAATAAGTTTGTAAAATTTCTCTATCAGGTCTGGTTTTTGTGTGACATGCAATTTAATTTTTAAAAACCCATATAGTTACATACTTATTAAAATATGATCGAAAAGACACCTGTAGTTTAAAAAGTAGCTTGTTTTGATTTTCTGCTGTGCTTTGCCTCAGGCATGTCTCTCTTAAGAGTCCAGCAATAGTCAGCCAGCATACTGGGGCTCCATTTGCCTTGGTAACGGTTTTCCATGGCAGAAATATCCTGATGAAAACGCTCACCATGTTCGTCGCTTACCGCACCCAGGTTTTCCGGAAAAAAGTCCAAGTGAGAGTCCAAGAAATGAACCTTTAATGACATATTGCACCCCATTGCTTGGTAAGACTTAAGAAGATCTCCTACTATTTCAGGATAGTTTTTGGCCTTGTGATTTCCCAAAAAATTTGTGCAGACACTTTTGAAACTCTGCCACGCAGCTTTCTCAACTTCATTGAACTCTTCTTCAAATCTCTCATCTCTTAATAATTCTCTGATCTGAGGGCCTACAGAAATGCCTTCTTTAATCTTGGCATCACTGATCCGGGGAAACTTATTTCTCAAGTATGTGAATCCTGTTTGCGTTTTATCCATCGCTTTAACAAAGTTTTTCATAAGTCCAAGCTTGATATGCAAAGGAGGAAGGTACACTTTCTCACGGTCAACAAGTGAACTATTCACAACATTTTTCTTGCCTGGAACAAGTGAGGTGCGTTTTGGCCAATCCTTCTTAACGTAGTGGTTTTGCTTGTCCCTACTGTCCCACTCACATAAAAAACAACAGTACTTGGTGTAACCTAGCTGCAACCCTAGCAAAAGTGCAATGACCTTCAGATCTCCACAGATATTCCACTTATATTTCTGATACTGAAACTTTTCTAAAAGCAACTTCATGTTGTCGTACGACTCTTTCATGTTTGCAGCATGTGCAATAGGTACAGAAGGAAATTTATTTCCGTTGTGAAGAAGGACTGCTTTCAAGCTGACTCTTGAGGAGTCAATGAACAATCGCCACTCATCCACGTTAGGGTCATTCCATGTCAAGTCAGCCACCTAAAACACTCACCCCTTTTCAATTTTGCTCATACTTGGCACAATAGCAGATATACATGCCAAACTTAAATTCCCAAATTATTAGAGCTGACTGACCTTTGGTTACTGAGATAAAAGGTCACAAAGTTGTGACATTTTGACCTTTTTTGCATTAAATGACTTTTCAAAACGGTGTAACTAAATAACTATTAAAGCTAGAGCATTGATTTTGGTCTCATTTTAAAGCTCTTTAGTAGCCCCTTGTTTATTGTCTCTTGTTAAATATCTCTACTGTGAAAAATAAAAAAATCCCTTCAAAAGTTGACCTTTGACCTTGAATAAAAAAAAATACCTTCTCCTAAAAAATTCAATTTTTTTACATTAATACTATTTGTAAGTGGCTGATAACTAGTTCAATATATAAAAAATAATGAATTCAAGCAACATTTTGAAAAAAGTAATTTTATACAAAAATTGTCAAAAAGTCATGACTTTGTGACCTTGTATGTCAGTAACCATTTTTGTCTAAGGTCAGCTCAATCTCTTACAAATACAACCCATATCTACATACTATCTGCAGCCTTCTACAAACAAGCAAATGCTTATTTTTAAATATTTGTTCTTTACCCACCTCACCTGTATGTTGTGCATGTATGTGATGGTTTTCAGTAGTTGACAAGATTCTTGTGGGCCACCCAATTTATTGTGATTTCTAGAAGAGAAAACAATTTTTAATGTATACCTAGATAGCTACCTAATTAACAAATACAAGTAACATATTAAAATGTACATACAATATGTATAGGTATAGTGCTCATTGATTTCCACTTATCACAACTTAAAATGTATGCAGTGTATATATAGTTACATGACCATTTTAATTTTGAATTCTTACCTTTCTGTGCTGTAGATCTGCCAAAGCTTTGGATGCCTTCAAAGTAACTTCTTTGCAAATCCTGTATGTTCGTCCATTAGTAGTAGATGCCTCAACTTGTGTTAGAATATCTGAATATGGTAAGATTAATTCATCTGGTTGACCAGGATACACAAATGATGGGTTTGGGCCATGAGGATGAAGGAATGTGACTTTTACTTCTCTATTCTCTGGTATCTTTTCCAGCACATATGCCACCCACCAATGGCCATCATATGCAGCAGTAACAAAACCATGTATTTTCTCCTCAGTCACAACTTCTTCCTTTTCAGTAACTCAATATTTGAATAATCTGATAATGAATAATGTTTAACCTTAAGAGAAGTCAATGAAACTGGCTGTAAATGGTGTAATTTCTGTGTACCAGCAATAATCCTTGCAGTTGAGTGTCTTTCTTGGAGAAGTTGGCTTTCCTCTTCATGCTCTTTATTGGTTGAAAAATGACATTTTATATTTACAATATTTTCACTTGCAAATGTATATAACTGTTCTGCAGTAAGGATCTGTTCATCATAAGGTCGTTGTAGACTAGCTTTTGCAGCTAATCTCTTAACTGTGCCTCCAACACCATCACAGGGTCCCTTTCCATGACTTGTTGCAAAAAAATTTCATTCTGCCTCAATTCCAAAATCATCTCTGTGATGGCAAAGATTCAAAAAGTTTTTGCAGTTCTTATACTGTCCTGCACACCCATCTGAAAAGTAAATTATTTTGTGGATGGAACCGATGGATGAGATATTACCTTTTAGGAATTTTATCAGATGCTTTTGAAACAAATGTACAGCAACTGTGTTATGGATGTTACACTCTGAAATAATAACAAAGCTAAGGTGAGCAATCTCATCTTCCTTTTTATAGTAAATAACAAATGGATGTAGAGTAGCCATTTCATTGTTCCAGTGAAAGCTCTGAACCTCATCTTGAAGAATAAAGGAATAATTTTCAGCAAAATCACACACAGCAAGGACCTCACCATCTTTCAAAGACATTTTTGTTTCACGGTAATAAGTTGCTTGCATCTTTGTCTTGAAGTCATGTATCTGGTATACTTTCAGTTGGTTACAGAATTGGTCAATATACAGGGTGTCCCATAAGTCTGGACCCATAGGGAAAATAATAAAATTACAAAATAGTCCAAAAATTTATTACATAATCTGTTCAAAGTTTACGCCGTTGTGTCGCACACATAGTTGAAGATGCAATCTCCACTGCGACAGCACTTTCTGAATCACAGTCGCAGAAATTTCTTGACACGCCTCCACAATGCGTGCTTTAAGGTGGAAAATGTTCTGAAGTTTGACCTCGTACACTTTGGCTTTCAAGTGGCCCCACAAATAAAAATCATAATAAAAAATAATAAAAAAATAATAATAATAAAATAATAATAATAACATAATAAAAAAATATATTATAAATCCCTATGGGTCCAGACTTACGGGACACCCTGTACACGTATTCATCTGTATTCAGTTCTACTGATTCAAGATTTGACCGATCTGTATTGGTCCACTTTTTAAAATTTATGATATCAATGAAGTTGTTTGTAAATATGTCCAGTAGTCTGTTTTTTAAATCTGATGGATCTCCACATTGTTCACATTGTCTGAGGCAGCATTTCTGTGAGGCAGGATTGCATTCCATAAAGGCAACACAATGACGTACATTCTTAATAGGTGTGTCATCATTTGCAGTTAGTTTTTCTAATTCAGCTCCTACAAACATAAGTTTGGCATTCTGATGAATTGTACAGACACATACTGAGTGAGTTCCTGTTGCTCCAGCAATAACACACTGCTTTGGACGCAATTCTGCAAATTTACTGAATCCCACCTTAACCAAAGGATTTCTTTCTTTGAAAATATGATAGGCTTCTTTTAAATTGCAAAGTAAAAGATGCTTTTGCAAATGTATCCTTCCTCTTTCATTGTCAATGATACTACAATAGTCTTTCTTTCCTGGCATTGTTCTACTGATGTCTTCTGAAAGATAAAATGCTTTAATAGCGTCAACAGTATCCTGTTTAATTCTTTTCCCACCCTTTGGATTTGGGTCTGAAAGGACACCTTTTTCTTCAACTATTTTTTTAGCAATAGATGCTGTATGCCTTGTTGTGTTAAATTCTGAAGCAATTTTCCTAATGCTCCAACTTTTGGGCAATACAGTGAGTGAGGATTTTTATTTTATCACTTCTTTTAGTATTTTCATTTTTGAATTTTTCCTTGTTGATTTATTATTTCTAAACAGTCTACATCTCCAGATGGCTCCTTAAATTGTGAGTCAGAAATCTCTTTTCCTGCAACTGTTTCCATTCTCTTCTTAACTGTCTCTGTCACCTTGCTTAGTTTTTTAGCTCCATATGACTTTTGCTCTACAAGCTTTCTTTTTTATGGGTGATTCACCAATTGAAACAAAAGAAGCATTCAAAGTACACATCTCATGGTTTTGCTCTGAAGTTGATGCATCACTATTGTCAACATTTTCAATTTTCTCAAGATCTTCAGGTGGTTCACTACTACAAGAAGAATCATCATTTATGTCTGAATTCAAAGTGCCTATTCCTTTCTCAGGCAAGGACTCAAGATGTTCTCTACACTGCTTACAAAGTCTGTGATGTAGTGTTAAGTGCAGATCGGGAAACTTATTTACAAGTTCCTGTGGTACAATTCTCAAACTCTTCTTTCGACACTGACCTTTGTGACGCATCAAAGGATCAGCACACTTCTGTTTCAGTTTTAAATGTTCCATGTTTGTACTCTGAAATCACAAAAGCACAAAGAAAATCCTGAAAAGAAAACAATGAACAATTAATGAATTATTAAATAAATTTTTATACATGTATTTAGTAAAAATAAATTAACTTTAACTTGAAGTCAGGAGTCAACTCTGTAAAGTTGACAGTACTTATATACTAGTTGGGCCTTTGGATCAGCGCTACTCCAGTAGATTTGGGGCTGTCGAGGGGTTTAACCCTGGTTGTCTTTTAAAAGACTTCTTTTGGCACAGGTCACAAAAAGGTTTTTGAACTAATGATTAAGTTGAACTAAGTCTTCACTGACACTATATCAGAACAGAACTTTTAAATAAATGAACTGACAAAAAAAATCTAAAATTGAAGAATGATGCCAACTTCATTTATTTTTATACATTGAACTAGTTATCAGCCACTACAGTCTTTTGGGATTTTGTTGTACATGACTCAAGGTATTAATGTAAAAAATTGAATTTTTTAGGAGGAGGTATTTTTTTTTTATTCAAGGTCAAAGGTCAACTTTTGAAGGGATTTTTTTATTTTTCACAGTAGAGATATTTAACAAGAGACAATAAACAAGGGGCTACTAAAGAGCTTTAAAATGAGACCAGAATCAATGCTCTAGCTTTAATAGGTTTTTAGTTACACCATTTTGAAAATAGTCATTTAACGCAAAAAAGGTCAAAATTACAACTTTGTGACCTTTTATCTCAGTAACCAAAGGTCAGTCAGCTCTAATAATTTGGGAATTTAAGTTTGGCATGTATATCTGCTGTTGTGCCATGCCAAGTTGACATGGAATGACCCGTTATGTTCATGACCAAGAGCCCCTATGACTGAATTAACATCTTTACAAAACACAAGTCCATCTTCATGGGAGAACCATTCTTTGAATTCATCATGGCAGCTGCGGAAAAAACAAACTTTAGTGTCACGTTGCAGTAGATTCCAACCCTTTAATCTTGAACCTAAAAGTTCAGCCTGCTTCTTAGATAATTTCAAATCACGAACTAGGTCATTTAGATCTCCTTGTGACAGTAAATATGGTTCATTGGAGGAACAGGTAGCCTGGAATGTTGGATCAGAAATGTCTTCATCTTTTTCCTCGTGATATGCTACAGCTACGTTTGATTCCTCATCACTTAAACTTACATGTTCAGGAGGATTTGGTACTGGAAGTTGAGCACTGTGGGGAACTGGTCTCATTGCAGATGGTAGATTAGGGTATTTCATAAGGCTCTTTGTTTTTGAAGTGATCCCCTTTGTATTTACCAGGCAGAAATAGCAGTCTGTTGTGTGATCTTTGGGTTCCCTCCAAATCATTGGAATAGCAAATGGCATGTGACGTGAACCGTTTAGCCATCCTGTAAGTAGTCTTACACATGTCACACAACAAATGTGAGGGGCCCAACTCTTGTCCTGATCGCCTACTTTACATCCGAAATAAAGTTCATACTGTAGCATTTTTTTACTAATGGTGTAAAGTTACGTTTCTGGGATTTTAAAGTTAGATCACCACATACATAACAAAAGGAATTAGGATGATTCAGACAGTTCCGCGGCATTACAAAACATCTATATGAATACAACACTGGTGTAAAATTAACAAGAAGCAACAGACACTAGCTGTTAACACTGTGATATTTACAAGCAGACTGACTTGGAGCTGCTCTACACACAGAAACTAGGCTCATGTCTGAACAGGTACAAACATGTTTCAACCTGCAGTCTGCTGCTCCGACCAAATTTATCCTGCCAGCATTATCAGAACTTTCTCCCCAAAGGAATAAATTGTACTAATTTTACAGAAAAATTAATACAACATATATATTAATATATTTTATTATAGTTATATTAATTAATATAATATATTATTATATTTATTATTTTTATAATGTTTATATTATAATATTATATACCGTACTTAATTATATATAATATGTTATTATTTTTTTATCCGGTGATCATGCTAAATGAGGAAAAAATGAACATAGCGTCACAAGTAAACTAAGCCTGATAGAAAAAATCTGATTTCATATTTAGATTCAGCATGAAAAAGTACACTTAGAACACCCATCAAAACCCTTGTGACAAAATTGTTGTTGACCAGTGTTATTTACTCGTTTTATATTTCTTATTTTTATTTTATCATTTAAAAGTAAGTATACATTATGCAATCGATTTAAAGAAAAAAATTCACATTTTGCATATATATATATAGTTTATAGATTGATATAGAGGACTGGCTAATTTTGGCTAATTTGGTTCTCTCATGTGGCTAAAAATGCTTTCGAACACCTGGCAACCTTGTTTTTAAGTTGTTTTAGTTCATTTTGTGCTTTTGTGATATTAAGCTACAGTGTGTATAGGCTGTGAATGTTATTTTGAAGATGTAATCTATATTATAATAAGAGAGCTGTCCGTCTGTCCGTCACACTTTCAGAAATTGTGAGAAAAAATTGTTAGAAAAAAATTCAGAGATTGTATTACAGGCGGAAATGTGAAGCTCAAGATTTTCATGACTGTGTTCTTTTCTGTAGTTTAGCAATGGGGGAAGGGTGGGGGTGGGGGTAATGGGGGATGGGGAGGGGTGGGGGTAATGGGGGAGGGGGTTAGCCCCCAAGTTGTATGAATGGGGGTGAGGAGGTTTTGGGAGATACCAGATTCAGAAATGTTGATAATGTGAAGCTCAAAATTTTCACGGCTGGGTTCTTTTTTTGTAGTTTAGCCTGTCTAACCGTCAGCGAAGCGGCGGGAACTGTACTAGTCTATACTATAATAAGAGAGCTGTCCCTCTGTCCATCACACTTTCAAAAATTACACTATAAACTACGCGCGTGTGTGCGTGTTGTCTGTTCCAGCCATAGCTCCAAAATGAAAGCGTTTACAAACTAAAACTTCACACACATTTTTTTTTTTTTTTTTTTAAGGTCCCGAGGTTGTGCACCTGGGTGTTGAATGCCTGGTTAGGTCAACTGTATGCCCTTGATGATTGGTTAGGTTAAGCTTTAATGAAAATATCATGACAACCTAACCTAACCATTAGGGTGACAATAAAAATCGAAAGTTGGAGTTTTTTATTGGCCATTTGTTCAATGCTGCTACTACATGAGAAAACAATGTACTGTAAATATTAGGTCATTCAGATAATATTTAAGGGTGTCTCAAGTGAGGTAAATAATTCTCCTTATAACACAAATTAATTGTTCATTACCTAGTAAAAATAAATTAATATTTTTTAATTAATGTAAATAAACGTTAGTTTTAGTTCATAAAGTTTAAGTGCAGGCGTACTCCAATCGTAATAAGTAATTAATAAAAATATTAATGAATAAGGAGAATTATTTACCTCACTTGAGACACCCTTAAATATTATCTGAATGACCTAATATTTACAATACATTGTTTTCTCATGTAGTAGCAGCATTGAACAAATGGCCAATAAAAAACTCCAACTTTCGATTTTTATTGTCACCCTACTAGGGAGACATAAAAATCGAAAGTTGGAGTTTTTTATTGGCCATTTGTTCAATGCTGCTACTACATGAGAAAACAATGTACTGTAAATATTAGGTCATTCAGATAATATTTAAGGGTGTCTCAAGTGAGGTAAATAATTCTCCTTATTCATTAATATTTTTTTTAATTACTTATTACGATTGGAGTACGCCTGCACTTAAACTTTATAAACTAAAACTAACGTTTAGTTACATTAATTAAAAAATATTAATTTATTTTTACTAGGTAATGAACAATTAATTTGTGTTATAAGGAGAATTATACCTCACTTGAGACACCCTTAAATATTATCTAAATGACCTAATATTTACAGTACATGTTTTCTCATGTAGTAGCAGCATTGAACAAATGGCCAATAAAAAACTCCAACTTTCGATTTTTATTGTCACCCTACTAACCATTCAATTAACCTAGCTAATAACAGCTCATAGCCTTCGAACTACAAAAAATATTCCGCCCCTCCACTTGGATATTTTTGCCACCCGCATGAAGGGTGGTTCTCTCCTAGTTTATATAATGACAAATGATGATGATTACACCATTTAAATTTTTATTGATCATTGTGTTCTTATTGATAATGTTATATGTCTGCATTGTGATTCCCTATGTAAATTGTACTTTATATATATATATATATATATATATATATATATATATATATATATATATATATATATATATATATATATATATGATTTTGAAAAAAAAAAAAAAAAAAAATTTTTTTTCATAAAAAAATCAATTGATTTAATCAGGTGATTAAATAATTTTGAGTTAATCACTGCCATCCCTGGTAAATACTGTACTTTGAATTGAAATACAGTCTTTATACAATGATTCAATAAATTTTTTGCATTAGTTAATTTATTTATTTCTTTACTCATCCTATCATTCACTTCTGACTTAGAATTTCTCCATTTTGACAGGAACTAAAGTTAAGTTGTATCGGAATAGTTAAAAAACCCCTCAGATGTTCTAAAAAAGAAAATTCTTGAAAATTCTTGGTTCGGAGAATATTCTCCTGAAGATTATTCCTGAGAATTTTACAACATTAATTGGGCCCCCTTGCTTTTTCTTATATATATTAATGATTTAGATGTTGGCCTAGTCACTACAGTTTCAAAGTTTGCGGATGACACTAAGTTGGGTGGTAGGGTGATTAATGACAAAGATAGAGGTAAAATCCAGGAAGGGTAATTTTTTACTATCAGTCTAGTCTCTGGAAACTGACAATAAAGTTTACCATAAGACTCTCTACATTTTTTTAAACAACTTTTATTAAGTACAATATGAAGGCAAATGCCGATTAAAGCTATAAAATTAATGTTAAGAAATTATTTTTTTGAGCGATAAAATCGCGGATCATGTTTTTGGGAGTGATAAAATGGCTGATCCCACAAAGGTTAGGAAGGTACCGCTACAAAATTGGGGGGTTTGACCTGAACTCATAAGATTTTAGTGTTACAATGGCATTGGTTTGCGATGGTTGTAATTATTCACTGTGTTTAACTTCTTGCAAATTTTTTGATGATGAAGAGGCTGCAT